>SSNS01000016.1:1654747-1880740 GCA_006937985.1 Aphyosemion australe | reverse complement strand
TCATTGAACCCCCCCCCCCCCCCTTCACACACACACACACACACACACACGCGCGCACACACACCCAAAACCATCACTACAATTAAACTAGGGGTCTTGATTGGACAATAACTGTCTCAATCAGGAGGAGACAGCTGTTCTTCAAACAGCCCTCATCTTTGTTCCTTTCCAAGCAAGATTTTGTAAATATTACAACAAAATGGATGCTCTGAAATGTTTGTTGAGAAATCTTTTCTCAGTTATTGCAAATTTTTTGGCTTTCCTAATCAGCCCAGTTTCAATGTGTGAACAAATAAAGTGCACGTTATGACAGCATAGTCAGAGGCTAAGCAACACATGTAGCAGAAGGGCGTGACTCAGCAGGATACAAGTAAGCAGAACCTGAATGAGCACACAATCAGTCAGCCCCCAGTCAGGAAGGAGGAAGAACGTCATTTCAAAAACAGCTTCCTTTTAGACAACCTAAATACTAAAAAAAAATACATGAAGGGAAGTGATGATAAGGGAAGTTTTGTAAAATGATTCAGGTCTGGGTTATGTTTTAGGTTCCCGAAAAGGGAGGAAATTTCTCAAAATGAATACAATTTTCAATAATTTCTTCTGCTTTCTCCAATTTAAGTAGTTTCACAAAACTGATAATACTGGAATTTGTTTTTAAAACACCCACAATTTTTGGTTAGCCATTTAATGTCAATTAAGGCAATTAAGGTTATAATAGAACATAAAAGAATAATATTGAACTTTTTATTCAAAAATGGATTTTGGATTTTTTTAGGTTTAGTAGATATTTTTCAGTTACGTTTGAAAAGAAAAATATTTTTTTTTATGTTTAAAACACAATAATACCACAGAATAAAATTTATTTCAGATAATTTGAACTTTTTAAAGATTGTTTAAACACAGAAAACTAAAAGAAAAAAATGACAGCCCCTGGAATTAGCAGACTTTACAGAAAGGATTGTCTGAATGTTCGTTTTAAATGTAAAATGTCTAATTTTAATACTAATATTCATTATGTAGCCTGCTTCAGAGGCATTAACCTGATTTTATTTGAGCAAAAACTGACATAAAAGAAAACCTGATTAAAAATCTGACCAAGAGCTACACAAACTCATTAGTGCCATAAGACACTGCTTACAGTGTTTACTCAGAGTATGTTTATACAGTGTTTATTTGGACTGAAATGAGATGAAGCCTTACAAAGTTTTATTACTTGTAAAAACCTAGAATAAATTCAAATTTTATTTTTTTCTAACTTGTTTTTTCCTGGTAAGCTTTCAGTAAAGATTCTTTTCAAGTTTCAGTTTGAATCTTTTTTTTTTTTTTAAACAAATCAATTAAAATGTTCTGCTCACATTTTAGGAATACGTTGAATGTCATTAACACACCTTAAAGTGGATTTGGAACAATTAAATTCGTGATTATGGCACAGCCAAACAAAACAAGCAGAAACTCTATCAAAGAGGAAATAAACAATAAACTGTTGCCAAGGTTACCTGACTTTTCGGCTTTGCCGCCCTCTACAGGTCACATAGCGAACTGCACGTGATCAACAATTACTAAAAACTTCTCAGAAAAACAGATGACTGAATCATTACCTCACACTAAAAGCAGAACTTTAACCAGTCAGAGAGGAGAATTCACTTTGTAGTGTGGTTTGATTAGTTTCTTTATCAAGCTTTAAACTGAGTTTTTGTGAGTGTGCGTTGCTAGGAAGGCAGGCTTGTTTAGGGGAAACAGTTGCTTGGGACCGAGAACGAGAGGGGGAGGGCACTTCTCAGAGAAGAAAAAATAAAAAGCTTCCTGTCAGTCTAGCAAGGGAAGCTTTACTGGAAACGGGAGGCGTGGTCTGGGTTAGACCATAAAGAGTCGTCTCCACTCCAGCCTAAGCGTCACAACTCTGAGCTCTTCTACGCAGCTGAAAGCTGATCAAACGGAGAGCAGACAGCTGCACACACCTGAGGACTGCAGCAAAAAACAACCAGAACAACCTCTACCAAACCTAGAAGGGGGTCCCGCTCACGCATTTTACGCACCATTAAAAAAAAGGAAAGTTTGGAGAACCAATTAAGGTATGATCTTTTCTTTCTGTTCACACACAGTTCGTTATTATTATTATTATTATTATTGTTATTATTATTATTAGAGGTTACATGCGTGTAACAGTTTAGTGGACGGAGGAAGAGGGACGCAGGTCTTGGCAGAAAAATTGCGCAATGTGGATCATTTTCCTGGAAATGACCGTGCTGCTCTCTCCTGAGGCAGAACACACAAAGTTTTCCCCGAAGTGGCTTTCCCTCCCCTGCTTTTATGCTAAATCAGAACTCACACTCTTCAAGATTAAAGTGATTGATGCGAGTTAGGTGGTATTTAAAAGAGCAGTTGGAGATTTAATCCAGTAAAAGTTTAGTTAATGGGATTTAGAACTATTTAAACCAGTGATTAATCTTTGTTCTCCTGTTTTTCTTTTCCTCTGCAGATTTCTCTCTCCTTCACCCAGCTGAAAGCTCCGTGCTTTGGTGACTAATATTAAAATTACCTCCACCATGGGACGTCTAAGCCTGCACACCTTGCGCTTAGGTTACCATTACAAGGCCTTTTCCTCAGTTGAACAGTACAAGATGGTCGTCAAATCTGTGCGCAACCTTGATGAGAGCAGCTTCTACTTCAACGCAATCAGTGGAAATGAGGCCACTGTATTACTGGCCAATGAGCCCATTGGCACCTTCCTTATACGGGACAGTAGTCACCAGCAATACCTGTTCACCCTCACCATCAAGACAGTGTCAGGCATCAGGAACGTACGCATCCTGTGTGATGAAGATTCCTTCTACCTGTATACAGATCCCAAGAATGTGGAGTATGTTCCCCACTTTGACTGTGTCCTGAAGTTGGTTAATCACTATATGCCTCAGGGGAGTGGGAAAAACATCTACATCTACGCTAAAGGGGAGAGAACCCCCCTTGAGCTCATCAAACCTCTCTACTCCACCATGTCCTCCCTGAAGCACCTGTGCAGGAGACAGATCAATAGAAAGGAGGGGGTTCCTTCTGATAAAGCCCAGCTGCCCGATTCTCTGCAGGAATACCTCTTTGAGTATGAGGAGAGCTTCTAGAAGTGTTGAACAAATGCTCTGGGATGGAACAGAGAAACAGAGTACAGCTATGTGAGGGCATCCACTGACAAGCCCGGCATTGAGCTTGTCAAAAGGAGCCAAGTTTCAGTAAGAGATGGTAGATTACAAATGCTTCTCCCTCACTGATGACGTACAGCTCACCGAAAACTGAAGTTATGCTAAAGATCAGGTTTTTTCAGTGTCATGACATCCAGTTCTCTTTTGTGGCTGATACTAACCAGACAACCTGTGAGACTGTTGAGTTCACACACTAGTAGAGGCTGTTTTTTCTTCTTCCTATGCCTGAAGATCCAGACATCTGTGCTGTGTCTGGAGATATCCAGCCACATGTTCTCTGGGCATTGAGGACTTTTTTTTGTTTAAATATGTTACAAGGTAGCTTGTTTGAACACGAAACATGAAAACGAGTTTAGAGGAAGGGATTATTCCTAATTTGCCAAAACAACACGTGTGTTGGAAGATCCAACATGACTGACTTTTACTGGTGGAAAGTAGGACCACTTTCTGAGCTACACAGAAAGAATCAGCACTTTTTTGATTTTAGTTTAATTTGTGGCACACACATCACCACCAGTGCCTCAAAATGAATTATAGCAGTGTATTGGGTATTGTTTATTTCCTGAGTGAGAGTAGCTAAAATGCATTTACCGGTCCTTTAAACCATCTTAACATGATAAAAATGTGATTTTGTTTTATCTTTTATAAAGATATATTGTCGCCAGCCAATTTCCTGGCTGTAGATGCTTGAAGATAATCTGAGAAGTTTCATGAAAAAAGCAGACCAGTACAACTTTGCACATATTTATATTTGTATAGACATATCATTAATTTATAATAAAGATGATATTTTTCTGTAAAATGACATTGTTGGTTCATTCTTTCTTTTAAAGCAAGTAGTTTTGGTCCTCTTCACTTGCAGGGCTTAGTTTTGTTCTGCAAAGTCAGATTTGCATGACGTTTAGCTGAAATCATCACGGCACTGAGGTAATGCCATGAGTTCATTTCTCCTAAAGTCACTCTAAGCACCAGCTTTAACCCAGATGGGGAAACCACATCTCTAGTTCACACGTTTAAAACACACATTAGCATATTTCTGTTTATCTTTCACTGACCTTTAAAAGTTTCCCTTTTACTGATAAGATGATGCAAGAGTACATTGACATTTAAATCCAGAAAAGTGCATCCCATTTTTTACTTCCTCTTAAGAGAAATAAGTTTAATCAGGTTTTCATGAGAATCTCAACAGGTTACTTTGTTCTTGTGTGAGTCACTGGATTCTTTCTAAGTGTTGTGTGACCTAACAAGCTTGTACAAGAACAAAGGTGATGAGCTGTTTATGGTGTGGTTTTAGAAGTTTCCATATTCTCTAAATGTTCCCTGAACACAAAAGGCTCAGTTTTATGTGGTTAATGAAGTCTTAGACGATGTTCCTGATTTGTGTTGACCTCAAGTTATCACCCTGATGTGCTGCCAAGCCCCTGGAACAACATGTACTTGAAGATTAGTTACTTTAGATTCTGTCTGTCCACCTGAAACAATTCATCATACAAGGCAGACAAAGCCTCTTCTCTGGAAAATGTTACATTTCTGGTAACACCTAAATGACAGGATTTTCATACCGCGTTTTAAGGTGTTTTACATGCAGATTCCAAGTATTTTCTTTGTAAAAGCTTCCTGGTTTCCCAAATTGCACATCACCACCGGTCCTACATTTCCAGTGTATTTTGTTGTGACATAAGAGCTTACTACTCAAAATGGTGGTGATAGAGGGTCACCTGGAATATGCTACATAAAAAAGAAACATTAGCACTGACATTGTTTTGTTACTGCTTCATATTAGTTTTTTTTTTCACTTTGAATAAAAATGCATTTTCCTAGCAAATTAAAGAAGTTAAATTTTTGTAGAGGCAAAACGAGAATGTGAAGTTCTATTGAACAAATATCAGATTTGGATTAACTTTTTTTTTACTGAGGTTTAATTTTTCCATATCTGCAGCAAGCTGAACATCACTGCAGGCACTTCAGCATTTACTGTCAAACAAATGAACAGAATTCTACAATACATCCAACCTTATTTTTATTTAAATTGGCATGAAATTGTTTACACGTGTGTTTTTGTCTCCTTTTAATGCTTGATCTAACCAATAACTTAAATTTAAAAAACTTTAATGTCCCTTTTCAAACAGTCTTGGAAAGACTGGTATTCATGAACAGATGATGTGAGATAAATGCAAAAGTAGAGAACCATAGAGAACCATGTCGGCTAAGAAGCAGAACCATCGTGTTTTGTCCTTGTTTAAATTTCTGAAGTATTTTAGCATAATACTATGTATGTTGTAACGTGTAAGCCCTCCTTTAGAATTCAGGCTGTGTTTCTGTGGAAGTCAAATTATTGTGCACTGACTGGGCATGCACATTGAGAGAAATTCTCTGGTAGACTCTGGTCACGTGATTCCACAGAACAAGCACACAAGTCATGAATTTGTGATAGTCACACCCTCAGCCTATCACTGCATCTGATGCGGTAATCCGAAACCATTACAGTTCTCAAGTTCTTCTCAGGAAGTGCCCTCGTGGTTTCTGCAGCTGCAACCAAACATGAAACACAGTTAGCACACAACACAGTACAAATAAGGGAACACTTTACCTTTTTTCCCCTCAATGCTTTACCACTGCAATTTCTCAGCTCTTCATGTTCCGCTAAATTTGTATGATCTTGCAAGACAATTTTTTAAAATTTATGTAGCACTTGAAAATATCAATTAAAAAAGTTTGCAAAGTGTCAAATAAAAAGGAAATACAAGAAAAAAAACAGGCACTACTAACAACAGTGTTGTGCCTGAACAAGTTAATTGAACGATTGTGCCTGATGAACGTTAAAATGAGAGCGCTCATTCAGACGTGGTGAACAGGTTTATGAACGGCGCTCTCTTGCAGTTCGAGAGCTCGAGATCTCCTCCTTACTAAAGCCTTAGCTAAAACATCGTGTTAACCATAGACTTTATTTATTTTTTTGTTAAAACATTGGGGATTGGGGGGTTGAACCACCAAATGGTTCCCGAGTGCGGCTGTGTCTGCAGCTCACTGCTCCCCCAGGGGATGGATCAAATGCGGAGAACATCCATCCGTCCGTCCGTCGATCGTCAGGTCGTGGGGGCAGCAGCCTAAGGAGGGAAGCCCAGACTTCCCTCTCCCCAGCCATTTTAGCCAGCTTTTGCGGGGGGATCCCAAGGCATTCCCTGGCCAGCTGTGAGACATAGTCCCTCCAGCGTGTCCTGGGTCTTCCTTTGGGTCCTACTTGTCTGAAAGGAGTTTAAAATTGGTAAATGGTAAATGGCCTGTATTTGTATAGCGCCTTCTTAGGGTTCTACAACCCCCCAAGGCGCTTCACAACACAATCAGTCATTCACCCATTCACACACACATTCACACGCTGGTGGGGATGAGCTACGATGTAGCCACAGCTGCCCTGGGGCGCACTGACGGAGGCGAGGCTGCCGAGCACTGGCGCCACCAGTCCCTCCGACCACCACCAGCAGGCAAGGCGGGTTGAGTGTCTTGCCCAAGGACACACAGCAGCATTCTCTGGCCGGAGCCGGGATCGAACCTGCAACCTTCCGATTACTGGACAACCCGCTCTACCTCCTGAGCTACTGGTGACTCGGTGTCCACAGCTCCCCTGCCATGCGGTGTTCCTCAGAGGTCCATTCTTGGGCCACTGTTGTTCACCTTGTACTTGCTTCCCCTGGGGTCTATTTTTCGACAGTTTGAGGTGCCTTTTCACCTCTATGCGGATGATAGACAAATGTATGTGCCCCTTAGCCGTGAGAAAATTTTCTGTGCAGCAAAATTATTGGATTGTATAGTTGTGGTTAAATCATGGATGTCTGCTAACTTTCTGTATTTCAATGAAACCAAAACGGAGGTTTTACAAATTGGCCCTAGACATGCAGGTGGTACTGACTGTGTGAAAATGGATAGGCATTTCTGTTTTGATAAACACATAAGCTCGGTGGTGAGTGCTAGCTTTATTCACCTTAGACAGCTAGCGAAGATAAAAACATCCTTATCGTGACATAATTTCAAAATTCTTATGCGTTTTCGTGACGCCTAGACTGGACTACTGTAACGCCCTGTATGTGGGCATCAGCCAGTCTTTGATTTCACGCCTATAGCTGGTCCAGAATGCTGTGGCACGTCTTTGAACTGGTACTCGTAAGCACGACCATATTTCACTGGTCCTATCGGCCATTCATTGGCTCCCGGTCAGGTATCGAATTGATTTTAAAATTTTGTTATTTGTTTTTAAATGCCAAAAGGGCCTTGCCCCTCACTACCTGTCGGAATTGCTGACTTTGCATGTGCCTGTGCGGTCTCTTCAATCAGCTGATTGTGGGCTACTTGTGGTCCCCAGACCAAACGCAAAAGCAGAGGAGACAGAGCTTTCTCTGTGATCAGTCCCAGGTTGTAGAATGAGCTACCTACAAATGTAAAATAGGCTGACTCTCTCATTGTGCTTAAATCTCGCCTGAAGACTCACCTTTTTTCTCTGGCCTTTGATTGAAATGGTTGGTTTTATTGTGACTTGTATAATCTTTTTGCCACTGAATTATTTTATTCTAGTTTTTAGTTTATATGTTTTTATTGTACAGCACTTTGGTACACGTTGCTGTTTTTTTTTATTAGCGCTTTATAAATACATTGGAATGGAATGGGTCTCCTCCCAGTTGGACGTGCCTGGAAAACCTCACCAAGGTGGCGTCCATGAGGCATTCTAACGAGATGCCCGAGCCACATCAAATGGCTCCTCTCAATGTGGAAGAGCAGCGGATCCAGTCTTAGCCCCTCCCGGATGACCGAGGTTCTCACCCTATCTCTAAGGGAGAGCCCAGCCACCCTGCGGAGAAAACTTATTTCAGCGGCTTGTATCCGCGATCTCATTCTTTCAGTCGCTACCCAAAGCTTGTGACAATAAGTGAAGGTAGGAACATAGATTGACCGGTAAATCAAGAGCTTCGCATTCTGGCTCAGCTCTCTCTTCACCACGACAGACCGGTACACATCACATAACGCCCACATCACTGTAGACACAGCACCAATCCATCTTTCGATTTCCTGATCCATCTTTCCCTCACTCGTGAACAAGACCGCGAGATACGTAAACTCCTCCACTTGGGGCAGGACCTCATTCCTGACCTGGAGAAGGCATTCTACCCTTTTCCGATTCAAGACCATGGTCTCGGATTTAGAGGAACTAATTCTCATCCCAGCACATCACCAGCACGCAGCATGTCACCAGCGCCCAGCACATCATCAGCGCCCAGCACGTTATCAGCGCGCATCACATCATCAGCGCGTAACATGTCATCAGGCCCATCAACCACTCCATCTACTGAAACAGCATTACCCAGCACATCACTTGGCCCATCGAGCATTATCTCCTCAGCTACACATGTCACAATCGCTGCTCCAAGTGCACAACCAGTTGATCCTCCTCTGTGGCTAGTGCAGCTGTCAGAAGTCGATCGGGTTGAATTTGTGCACCGAGGACCTTTTAAGGTTGTGTCAGACTTCACTTTCCCTAAGACTGATGGAAGAGGTTTTCATAGTAATCTGTTCTGCAGGTCACTTGCAAATGGAGACAAGGTAACAAGAAGTTGGCTATTCAAAGCACAAAAACTCAGTATTTTCTTTTGCTTGCAAACATTTTAGTGCTCAAGCTATAAGTTGACTACAGAGGGCTTTGGTGATTGGTCAAATTTTAATGCTGCTTTAAAGAGTCATGAGAACAACACACAAAATTGATGCTTAAATAGAGGGACCTTGAGCTTCGTTTGAAGAACAAGACAATTGACCAGCAGGAACTAGCTCTACTAGAGGAAGAGAGGAAAAGATGGAGAAATGTCCTCACACGTCTCATTAGTATTATCCTGTCACTTGCATCAAGAAATTTAGCTTTCAGAGGCTCTTCACAACATCTTTATGAGCAAGACCTAAAAGAAGTTAAAGCCACAATGTGTAATATTTTTACCTGTTTACTACCAAATTCTGTGTATCCAGTGCACAAACTTGTCCCTTTTCATTAATATTTCTCACCAACATCAATTCTAAATATTCCTCTCAGCTTCAAATTTTACATTTTTAATACATAAATTGTGGTCGACGCTCCATGGTCATCCTCCATCTTGAAATACGGTAGCTATTTAGGGACATGTGAGCTCCACGTTATGCGTTTGCACTATGACTGTAACCTGAAAGAAACAGCAGAGGGCAGCAGTGCGCCGTGGAAGCATGGCGTCTGACAATTCAACTAAGAAGAGACGAGACTAGCTGTTACACTGTTGCTGGACTTTGTTAGTTTGAATAACAAACAATGAAATCAAAAGACACATCAAATATGTCAGGTCTTATTGATTTCCAACACTCAGCAGCCGCATATGATGAGAACCCCGCCCGCAACAGCTAGACACCAGCATCCAAGTGTTGTTTCTGACTCACCTCAGCTGATCTTTTCTTCATAATAAAGCTCCCAATCCGGTCCCAACGTATCAGTTCCAAAGTCCTTCTTCAAGAAAGCTCCTTCTATTAAAGTCTCCTCTCTTACCGCAGCCTGCCGTGTCTCTCCCAACGGTGGTCCGCTAGCCGGTAGCCATGTTAGCATTAGTTACCGGTACTTTATTTCCACAGCGTGTCCCCGGCTCCAGCCAAACCTCATCGGCTATCCGATCGCTAAACAGCCAGTGGTTGATGTTAGCTCCATCTCGATCCTCACTGCGGCGCACACCGATCAGCTGATGGCTAACCGGCAGACTCTTGTTTACTCCGCTGCTCTGATCCACATGACACCGGACGCCACAGCTGATGCCACCCCTCCTCCGTGTGTGAATCGGTGACAGGCAGCTATGCTAGCTTCCTTCAGGACTGGTAGGTTGATACAACAGCTAACAGCAGTGTTTCCCCTAGAAATGTTCACAGCCGTGATGTTTGTTGAATAAGGGGGGTGTANCGTCTTGTCGGGGGATGGGGAGGGGGGGCTACGTGTGGCATTTTGCATTAAGACTGAACACTCATTAAAAAATGTTTTTACCTGCTTGAGTAGTTATATGCTTTGTGTGGGTTAGGCTACAGAGACTGGAAATAAATCAATCTCATGCTTTTTTATAAAAAAACGAACCAGATAGCTGGAGTGAACGCTGGAGTTGTTGCCTTTTTGAGTGGGCCACCGTAGCTGCAATACTTACTTGAAACTGCATGGCGCTAAAGAGTCGCAGTTTTTACCATGATTTCTATGAATATCACTGATAGGGCCTTTAAGCTGCTTGCAAAGTTTGATCCTGTGATGAAAAATCAACTTGCCAGGATAAAAGATGAGAGCACCCACACTCACTATCTTGGACAGAGAATACAAAATGAGCTGATACAGATCACTGGTGACAGAGTCCTACAAACCATTGTCTCCTGTGTGCAAGAGGCAAAATACTACTCCATTATCCTTGCTGCACCCCAGATGCAAGTCATAAAGAGCAGATGTCAATCATACTGCGCAGTGTGTCACTGATAGCCTGGCAAGCCATCCTATATATGTGAATATATAGTCTGGCCACGAACCATTGACGGCTCTCAGTCGTGAGGCGGGATCTACGGTTGTCTTTCAAAATGTCAGCACGCAATTGGATAGCGCTAGGACCAATCAGAGTAACGAACAACGTGACGTAATCACAGAGATGGAAAAGCGGGACCCACTAATGGCGTCAATGATTTCTGTCGTTTTTGTATAAAAACATGTGAATATCAGGTGTACTGGGACATTGCACTACTTTGTTTGATAAAAATAGGAAAGCCGCTAAGTATATCAGACAGACTTACGCACGTTGGAGTCTAAATAATCCAATGTTGATGGCAAAGTCGTTTCAAAAGAACGTGGCTCCGGCGCTGCCGCCATGTTGCTTGGGTTCGCGGCCGCAGCGCTGACGTCATCGGCTACTCCCGCTCTGTGATTGGCCCACAATATAGAGCGCTGTGATTGGCCCAACCAAAACTATAGCGAGTTGTGATTGGATAGACACAGCAGTGGTTTGGGCTGCGAAGCAAGAATTTGGTCTAGTTCACTAGGCTATGTCACTGAACTCCAAGCCAGAAGTTAAAGAGTACTTCTTGGGGTATCTGGTGACTGAGGAAGCTACTGACCTGAACATTTCAAATGTCATACTGGACAAACTGGAAGAGCTTCATATTCCCTTTAAGAATTGCAAAAAATTGCAAAAATTGCAAAAGAAAGAGGCAAGGTGTGCAAGCAAGACTGCTCAGCAAAAACCCAAGAGCACTTGTGGGGCACATACCATGAATGTAGTCAAAGCAGATTCAGCAAAGTCCTCAAATGATGCTGTAGGTTATTTTGGCTATGTGCAGAAGTTCCGTTTTTTCTCAGGATCCACACAGCGATGGAGCATCAGCCCAGTCTAACAGCAACAACAGCAGCTGTGAGTTCTAAACGAGGAATAGTGACAGGTTTGAACAGAGCCACTCTGGCTTTTCCAAACAGGAGTGAGACATGAATCATTGTATTGTTGTTCTCCATTCTGATGTACGTAGCTTTACCATTCTCCCCGTTCTCACTAACATCAGAAAAATTCTGCATTTGGGCACCAATCACCCTTTTAAACCCATTTGGTTTTATACACCTGTTGACTTTGAAAGCTGTCAGCTTTTCTCTGTCTATCAGCCATTTGTTCCACTGTTCGTGGATAGCAGGAGGTATAGGATCATCCCAGCCAAGTTTCATCCTGCATAGTTCTTGCAATAACAACTTGGCGGGAAGAATGATGCCAGGAAGCCCAGGGGATCGTAGGTGGAGCTGATAATAGACAGCATACCCCTCTTAGTAGAAGGCCTGTCTTTAACTTTCAGTTTGAACTTGATCTGGTCTGTTTCTGTACACCACTGTAAACCTAGCGCGCTATCCACAGGTAGCCTGCCTCTATCCAAGTTCAGTTCACACAGGGTCTGGGATCTAAGTTCTGCAGGGATGGCTTGAAGCACTCGGCTGTTGCTGATCCATTGGGTTAGAGCAGGGGTGTCAAACTCCGGTCCTCGGGGGCCGTATTCCCACATATTTTAGTGTTTTCCCTGTTTCAACACTCCTGATTTCAATCAGCAGGTGACTAACAGGCTTCTGGAGAGCTTGATGAGCTGCTGCACTGGTGAGTCAACTGTGTTGGAACAGGGAAACAATAAAGAGGTGCAGGATGCCGGACCTGGAGGACTGGAGTTCGACACCTGTGGGTTAGAGTAAACCATCCTCCTGCAAATAGATGTGAGATTTTTGGCCATAGAAACTGCACTTTCTTGGCATGGCAGGCTCTTTAAAAGGTCATCCATATAGAAGTTTTTTTATTGTTTGTATGACATCTGCTGAGAAGTTGAGAACTTGGTTTTGTTGTCCTCAGCAGTCTTTCTGAGAGCAAAACAGCGCAGCTCGAGGAGGAAATGGCACAGAATAAGGTTAATTTTTCCCTATGAGATCTTTTTCCTAGTTGTCGATATTGTCCTACAATGTGACCCTCTTGTGAGCAGTACAGACAAGCTCAATTTGTTAGGTGATTCCTCGGATTTTGGAAAAGTCATTTTATGTTCATCATGGAAATGTGAGTGACAAAGCTGTTCCTTTTGACTTGTGATTTCATTTGAGGTTTGATGAATCTTGGGGTTCCTTTGGTGACTTGTGTGTCCCGTATGTCTCCGAAAACCAGGTCTGATATAATCCTAGTTTGATGTTCAATAAAGTTAACTAGATTTGGAAAGCGTATCTTTGATCAGTTCTCTGCAGAATCTCATTTGCCTTTGTTCTCCATTTGTCTCTCAGTTTAAAGGGAAACTTTTGAATCAATAACTTCATGTTTGCTGTCATTCCTAACTCATCCAAATACTGCAGTTCCTCCATAGCATTGCAAAACTCCCAAAGAAAGAGGCCATATGCCTTTAGTGCTTTCACGTCCTCTCCTTTTATACTGGTCTGTCGTGGAAATTTTTAATCATGGACAAAGCAGTCCATGATTCAATCAAAATGTTTTAATTCCAATATTGCAATATGAGAATGAGGAGACAATCAACAGAGACCCTTCTCAAAGCAGTCTCAGCAGTGTGTCCCCCTAAGCAGAGATTCTTCACTCTTGACCCCCCCCCCAAGGGAGAGCACAAACAAAGGACAGTGTTATCTAGGAGAGGAACATTCCTTTGGCATGCAAAACATGAAGAACAAGAGTAACAGGGGGTAAAACATGAGACAGTAAAAATATTCCACCATGCTGTGGTCAAGCCATTGTGAGACAGAAATTTTATGACTGTAACCCCCAACGTCCCACTGTAGAATTGTATTAAAGAAAATAGAATAGAAGAATGAAATTTTCTCCATTACAGGTCCAACCAGTGGCCTTTTCCATATATGCAGCTGCCATTTTAAATTTATCTCCAAAGTTGTCTTTGAGAAGTCATGTGGAGGCAGCTGCATATAAGGTCTCTTGGTTGCCCCCTGGTGTACTGTTCAAGGTAGTACAAACAATCTCCCTTTTTGTTAGTCTTTGCCTCCACACAATTTTCAAAAGCTTTTATAAATGAGTTGTACTCTAATGGATCTCCTTCATAAATTGGGACTTCTCTATGTGGCAGTGACTGGGCTGTTTGCATTTGCACCAGAAGGGCATGTCATTTTGTTGATTCAACACGTTGTAGAGGTTTCCAGCAGGTTACCAAGGTACTCGAACAGAGCCTTGTTTAGCAACTTTGGATTCTGGTATGGTAATAGGAGGTTTAGAGCTTTGCGCAGCAGGGGGACTTGTTCTTGGCACATTAGGATTAGAAGCACTTTGTTCATCCAACAAATGTCCAGTGGCACACATTTTCTGTGCAACAAACTGTGGAGCTTGTGGGTTCAAGCAGATAGGTTTGATTTTGGGCCTAGCACCCTTTTTGAAGTATGAATCCATTCCATGGAATGGCATGGACGAAAAGCTATATGTATCCTGGGGGGGCTTCACAAAAAATAATTGATACACACTGCTCCAAAGTAATGTTTGCATCACAATATTTAAAACACACACACCTGAAATGGCATCTAACATACTGTAAATAAAAAGTCTGATATAACTTAATTTTACTTTCTATACATTTCTAAGATAATTAGAAGGTAGCTACGTTTTCTGGTCATGTCTTATGAAGTTTCTTATCTTGACCTATCATAGACTTGAAAGTGGAGGATCCTCAGAGTAATGAAGGCTCAGAGCATAACCAGCCAGCTAACCGCGCTTACATGTGGTGCATTAATGTATGTAATTAGTTCAACAAGGTCGTGTAGAGAGCTAATTAAAGGAACCTTTTACAAGTCCTCCTTTAGACACAGGTCATGTCTCATTAAAGAAGGCCTCAAAACATGGGGAGTCCTTGATTACCGTTTGTGCCAGGGGTGCCCAATCCTGGTCCTGGAGGGCCGGTATCCAGCATGTTTTAGTTTTAACCCTGTTTCAACACACCTGATTTCAATCAGCATGTGATTAACAGGCTTCTGCAGAGCCTGATGAGCAGCTGCACAGGTGATTCAAGCCCTGAATCAAGTGTGCTGGAGCAGAGAAACCATTAAACGTGCTGGATACCGGCCGTCCAGGACCAGGATTGAGCACCCCTGCGGAGGGAACCACGAACAAAGAGTAAAATCCATGATGCTCAGGCAGGTATGTCCTGACTGAACAATCTGATTACAAAATCCAATATCAAGCTTTGTATCGGTGAAATGTAAACATGTTTGGTTATAAAATTAAATCATGGAATTGCGTTTTTTTTTTTTTTTGAAGGATCCACAAAACACATTGATGTAGTCAATGTCAAACATTATGCTCAGAACTACGTATTTATACACAGAATGAAAAAACACAAATCAGTCTCTTTAAATCAAATTTTATTGTTTAAACAAAATGAAATCCGTGTGTGTGTGTGTGTGTGTGTGTGTGTGTGGCAGGGCCAACTTTGTTACAATAGTTTACTATTTTAAATACAAAGAATATTTTAATAAAAAAATATATATATATATAAACAACTCCTCCAAAATGCTTCAATATGAGATAATTGTTTTGAAGAAAAATATAGAATTAAAACAAAATTCTCACTTCAAAATAAACTCTGATAAACAATCCTAGAATTTCTCACTTATATGAACCCTAATCAAGAAATTGGACTGGACTCAGTGATCTGAAGACAGTTTATGTCCAGATGAGTGAACACAGAAGTCATGTCAGCAGGAAAACGAAGTTTTAATGACTCCAGGAACAATTCTAAACTGAGGAATGCAACTCCTTCTGTTCTCTTTTAATCTCAATGTTTCAGTAGTCCCACGTCCAAACAATAAAAAGCATGAAGTATGGAAAGGTGTACGTTTTTGACATATTTTGTGTAAAACCATAAAACAGTTGATGTCACCACGCAAAGGCTTCTGGGTAGGGTCATACATACAAACTCCATTTGACAATAGAAAATATACAGTTTCAGAGCGCTTGGACATCGATGTGAAGGCATAAAATGGAGGAAGTTGTTTTGACGGAGAAAGACATACCAGAGAGCTTTTCTTGATGCTAATTATAGATTGCCAGAATTGAAGCGCTAGCTCGAATGTCAGGGTGAAAGTAGAAACTAACTCCCGTTAGTAATGCTGTTATTCCCATCACTGCTCTTTGAGTAATATAAAAATAAGTTCATTACTCACAGTGCTCAAGTAACATTTTCTCAAGGTAGTTTTTTAACTGTCAGGTTATCATTTGTGTCCCTACTTTTTATATTCCAAAAGCCTTTTTCGTGCACGTTTGGGTGGACATGCTATTTGGCCGAGCCATTCAGCTGGACCCCTCCGTTAACACCGCTGCCTCCTGGATAACTCTTCTCTGTTAACACCGCTGCCTCCTGGATAACTCCACGAGCGTTGCTAGGACCAGCGGCTGACCGGTCATTCTCGGATGTAGGCCTTTTCCCTCCGGGAAATTGTAAGGAACAAATATATGTGCTCTTCCTGATCTGCTCCACACAGTTAAAATCCGCTCTTCCACATAAAAACTACCACCGCTTTGCTTCTTCTGTCTTTAGCTTAGTCCGTGTCCCTTTCCAGCTGTTTCATGTGGTCGCGGACGTTACCCAGCTTTGGAAAAGGAATAAAAAGTCCCCTCCGACATCCAACGTGGGCATCTAGAGTCCGATTAGCACCTCCCCCAGCAGCAGCGCTTAGTTCCTTGCTGTTTGAAAATCTTTAGGAGACGAAAACACAACTTTTTGATCTGAGCAACTCAGACCCATAGGAAACAATAGTAAATGCCCGCTTGCGTGTATGACCCTGCATCCCAGAGTGCTTTGAGACGTTACGTCATGATCTATTTCTAGCTAATGTAGAAAGCTCTATTACATGACTACAAACAGTGGAGGGTGTTGCTCTTGGCTTTAACAAGTTTCTATACCAACAGTGGTGACACCTGGACAAAGACAGGAAAACAGGCATACAGAAGGCCTGGAAATAAACAAACATTTGGAAATAATGTCAAAGCGTACTTTACAATCTTTGTACTTTTGATAAAAGGGAGGGGAGAGCCGCAGGAGGAATTTGTGTTTTTCCCTACTGCTGTTTTATCGGGGTTCCCACTATTTTCTTGAAATGATTTTCCAGGACTTTTCCAGGACATTTTCAAGACTTTTTCAGCTGCTACAGTATGAGTCAAGTTAGCACAACTAGGGCTGGGCGATATACCGATATTATTATCATATCAGGATATATTTTGAAACAGATATGATATTGTACCATTATATCGATATTACAGTTGTGCAAAGATTGTTGTCTTTCCCAATGCCACCTGCTTTCCTCTACTTGCAATTAGGGCTGCTCAATTAATCGAATTTTAACCACAATTACAATCTGGGTGAAAAACAAGCCGATTTTTTGCTCCTTCCTCGCGATTTACTCTCGCGCTACTCCGAGTTGCAAATCGAGCACACCTCCCACACAGCGTTGCCAACTTAGCAACTTTGTCACTATTTCTAAGAACTTTTCAGAACCCCTTCTTGGCTTTTATTTCCTAAAAGCACCTAGCGAACAACTCAGCAACATTTCTGGTAAACCTTAGCCACTTTCTGGATAACTTTGTTGTCAATATTCTCTGCAGGTTAGCAAAACATTCAGCTACAGAAGTGGGACTATGTCACTCCTTCTAGCTGCTTTGGACTGGTTACCAGTGAAATGTTGTATCCTTTTCAAGATCTTGGTCTTTGTCAGGAACTGCCCCACCATATTTAGCCTCGCTGCTGACCCGTTATGTCCCTGCAAGATCGCTACGTTTGTGTCAGAGTGAACTCCTAGTGGTACCGTGGTCAAAGCGTAAGTCCAGGGATGATCGTGCCTTTTCAGTTTTGGGTCCTCAGCTTAGGAACTAATTGCCACTAGAAATAAGACAGGCCACATTGTGCCCACTTTTAAAGCTAGGCTTAAAGGTATTGCGGACGTTCTTTACTTCCGGGTGGATCATCTAAACCATTGTTTCTCAAATGGGGTTACGCATACCCCTTGGGGTACGTGATGGCACTCCAGGGGGTACGTGAAAAAATATGTTTAAAAAATAGCACCTGTGTAAAAATGAACACTTCCTCCCCACAGACGCCGCTGTCACCGGTTTTCTGCTCGACAGGTAAGCTAAAGTTCGGCATGCTATTTGGAGAAATGCATTTCAGATTACTGCTAGAAGTTATCTACGTCTGTATTCTAACTTTCCAGGGAAGAATTGTTTGATTCTGATCGGAGAATAAATCTAGTGGTTATTAACAGAAAAGTTTATCCCAATGGAAGTGCTTTATTGTGCTGCAAGGCCGGCAGCTACTTGTAAACAGAGCTTGCACGAGGATAACTGGGCGATCCCTCTCAGAGGCTGGTAGAGTGTTGCGCATGCGCGTTTTTCAAAACGTGGAGACGGTGGTTCTTTCCTGAAATTCAGAGACTTCGTATGCATTACTTTGAAGGTTTATCTTAGATCTGTTTCTTGTGTTTGTCTACTCACATTTTAAGGTTTTGATCATTATTGTTTTATTAACTCTTTTGCCTTTGAATGTTTTATTTCTGTATTTTACTACATAGCTGTTTTATTGTGTTTTAGTTGTTCTTTACACTATGTTCAGCACCGTGGGTCCCCTTGATTGGGGGTAGGAAGGGGCTTTATTAAAAAAACTTGAACTTGCTGCACAAAATATCGCAAATATATCATCATCGCAATATCAGCATGCGCAATATCAGCATGCGCAATATCAGCATGTGCAATAGGCATATCGCAAAAAACAGAAAAATATCGCAATTAATGGTCATCTCAGATTTTTGCTACACATAATGCATTTTGTCAATCAAACGGAAGCATGAAGTTTTTGACAAATCAAATAGAGGCCTTCACCCATTTGGCCAAATGGTTGGGTTCTTATAGATTAGATGCCTTGGTGCCTAGGTGGAAGGCACTTCATTTGGATGGCTAGCAAACACCTGAGTTAGCTTAGAGAGCGTCGCAATGACTGAGGGTAAGAGGTGTGCGGAAAATGTTAGCGAGAAAGAACTCATAATTCAAACAGCATGACTACTACTTCAAATTACTTGTGTTCAACAAACACAAGATTTAAGTATTTGTTCATTTATCGCACATAACATCGATATTGCAATAATAAGCACTGTTATCGCATATCGCAAGTTTTCCTAATATCGTGCAGCCCTAATTCATATTTATATATCAGGACAATCAAGTCTCATGTGATGAGTGCGAGACACACATTTGACTGTCTTATGCTCTCTCACTCCACATCTCCAATTTCTCATACTGATAAATAATAGTTCATCTATCTGAGCGACACGTTGCATCATGCTGCTATAGGAACAGGACTAAAAAATTATGCAGAATGTTGTGGAAGTTCACTACAACATACACATTTATATGTTTCTATTACAGATGTTTGCATTGTATTTCTCTCTTTTGTTGTCAGTATTTGCAGTATTTTTTTTTAACACATTGGGTATGTAATGGGTAGGCTAAATTAAGTTAAATGGTGAGGACCACCATGGGTGGAGACTTATTTTAAGCAGACTTCCTGTTAGAAAAATACCTGCAAAAAAGGCGTCACCTGGAGGACCGAGAAAGCAGCACTGACGCAATGAATGACAGCCAGTGTGGAGCAGAGTTTTAACCTGAAGATGGACATAGAATTATGGTTTTGGGCTGAAATATTAAATTTTAAGTAAGTTGCACTAAACTGCCAAAATAATGATTACACATGTCTACAGCACTATTAGACACTCATCTATACAGGTTATCAGCAAAAAAAAAAAAAGTTGATTTAGGTGTTACTCGCTCTTTAAACTTCAGCCTATACTCTTTTGGTCATAAACAATATGAGTAAGTGTATTGGCTCTTTTACATGAGGAATCAGGAATTGTTTTTGTGATTATCTTGTTTCTTTCTTTTTTTCATTTATTTTTCTTTTCCTCTGATTTGAATGTGCCCTGTGCAATTTTATGACTTTAATAGATAGATAAAATCAACGTTAATTAAAAATCATCTTAAATAATCGAGATCTCAAATTCAGTCAAAATAATCGTGATTATTTTTGCCATAATCGAGCAGCCACACTTGCAATTCAACACAACTAAAACAGAAGTTATTCTCTACTTTAGTTCACACACTGCTATTTCACGCGCTGATATCAGTTTAAAAGTCCAAACCCTCACAGTCAAGCTGTATTCAATCAGTCACTAATGTTAGAAAATATTAATTATCAAATTTTTAAATTAATTGCATCTGCTCGCACCAAGGCACATTATGCACCTGGTATACATAATGGCATAAATTGATGAGTTATGTGTTTTTGACTCTAAATTATTTTGATTGATTAATTTTGATTTAGTAACTGTTTTTTGTCAATTATATTGCTGAAATGGATATGCATTTTATAAAGCTAAATGTGTTTATGAAAAATCCATTTAGCCTACTGGTGGATCTGAAGTAAAATATTCTGACAACTAGGGTAAAATACCGGTATACATTCACCGGCCACTTTATTAGGTGCACCTTGCTAGTACCGGGCTGGACCCTCGTTTGCCTCCAGAACTGCCTTAATCCTTCATGGCATAGATTCAACAAGGTACTGGAAACATTCCTCAGAGATTTTGGTCCATATTGACATGATAGCATCACGCAGTTGCTGCAGATTTGTCAGCTGCACATCCATGATGCAAATCTCCCGTTCCACCACATCCCAAATGTGCTCTATTGGATTGAGATCTGGTGACTGTGGAGGCCATTTGAGTACAGTGAACTCATCGTCATGTTCAAGAAACCAGTCTGAGATGATTCCAGCTTTATGACATGGTGCATTATCCTGCTGGAAGTAGCCATCAGAAGATGGGTACACTGTGGTCATAAAGGGATGGACATGGTCAGCAACAATACTCAGGTAGGCTGTGGCGTTGCAACGATGATCAATTAGTACTAATGGGCCCAAAGTGTGTCAAGAAAATGTCCCCCACACCATTACACCACCACCAGCAGCCTGAACTGTTGATACAAGGCAGGATGGATCCATACTTTCATGTTGTTGATGCCAAATTCTGACTCTAACATCTGAATGTTGCAGCAGAAATTGAGACTCATCAGACCAGGCAAAATTTTCCCAGTCTTCTATTGTCCAATTTAGGTGAGCCTGTGTAAATTGCAGCCTCAGTTTCCTGTTCTTAGCTGACAGGAGTGGCACCCGGTGTGGTCTTCTGCTGCTGTAGCCCATCTGCCTCAAGGTTCCACGTGTTGTGTGTTCAGAGATGTTCTTCTGCATGCCTTGGTTGTAACGAGTGGTTATTTGAGTTACTGTTGCCTTTCTATCAGCTCCAACCAGTCTGGCCATTCTCCTCTGACATCAACAAGGCATCTTCGCCTACAGATGTTTTCTTCAAGTTCACTCACTGGATGTTTTCCCTTTGTCGGACCATTTTCTGTAAACCCTAGAGATGGTTGTGCGTGACAATCCCAGAAGATCAGCAGTTTCTGAAATACTCAGACCAGCCCGTCTGGCACCAACAACCATGCCACGTTCAAAGTCACTTAAATCACCTTTCTTCCCCATTCTGAAGCTCGGTTTGAACTGCAGCAGATCGTCTTGACCATGTCAACATGCCTAAATGAATTGAGTTGCCACAATGTGATTGGCTGATTAGTCATTTGCGTTAACGAGCAGCTGGACAGGTGTACCCAATAAAGTGGCCATTGAGTGTATATCGTATATCCCAAGCTTTGGAGAAGTGTTATTTCTACAATTGTACCTTATATTTTGTACATTTAACCAGATTGCCTAAATGTTTATTCATCTCCCTCTTTTTCTCTTGTACTTTCTCCACAAAATATTTTATGCTCAATAAATCAGATGACTAGGCTGATATATCTGAATTTAATTTATTTACGTTAACAACTTCGTTCAAATGCGCATGCCAGTCTTCAGTTCTCACTGCCTCTTGACTGCAGTCTGTGTATCGAGCTAAAACAGCATGAAAAGTTGGGGCTCTGCTCTCTGTGCACATACACAATATTTTAATAAAGCTGAATTCATTAAGTTTTTCTCTTTCACGTTTTTTGTTTCTGCTGTCGGACAATAGAACAAGTATGAAATGCTGAGTGGAACGTGGCCCGGTAACACTACCTGTTACCTGTCGTCATGTTCGCTACGGCTCCACTAAAACCAAAGTCATGAGTCGACACGCCGACAGCTCTCTGCTGCTCCTCTGTCACTCAACAGAGAGAGGGAGAAAAACCTCTCATTCGGTATACTGTGATACAGCAACACTCTTGAACTGAAAGTCAAAATAAAGCCTTACTTGAGTCTGAAAAGTCAGTAAATGTAGCAACAAAGACAGATGGAAACACTGGGAAGCAGAAATGTTCCAAAGGAATATGCAATTTGATTGGTTGGTGGCGTCACATGGGGCGCTGTGCTGGCTAGATGCAGAAATGTAAGCAGACAAGCGCTACAGCCCAATATCGCCCGTTGAAGGCAGCTGAAAACAGACATTCATGTGTAAAATGTTCAACCTGTTTGTGTTCATCCACAAGGAGGGAAAATTATTTTCCAGGACAACTCAAACGTTTCCAGGACATTTGACATTTTCCCCATTTTCCATGTGTTTTCCATGACTGGAACATTGGTCTATCATTTTCCAGGTTTTCCAGGAAGCGTGGGAACCCTGTTTATAGATACTGGACATGTTGGTTATTTTTATGATCATGAGAAAAAGCGTGATTTTGAGACTTACAAAACAAACTAAAATATAAATAATCCTTCCTGTTTGCTCCAAGTCAAATCATTTCCATGTCCACAACATAATTAGCCATGTACACTTGTGATTTATTATTATTATTTTTTAATTATCCTGTTTGACCATTTGTAGAAAAACACACAAATATAATGGACAGAAATAAAGCAAGTTCTGTGTGGTAAAAACTGATGCTGTAACAGAGGACAGTCACAAGTAAAAACCACTTTAGATCTGATTTAAAAGCTGTAATTCAACATGGGGAAGCTGATCTTATGACATCAAAGTGGTGAATTATGCTTTGTATGACAAACTTCTATTATAAGAAAAAATCTTACAACCAGCACTTTAAGAAGTTTGTTCACATCATTAAACTAAATCAAATGAAAAATAAACTCAAGAAAGCAACAAAATTATAAAAATTAGCGTTTAAAAAAATTCTGCACCCTTGAACAGGATCTCAATGGTCAGAATTTACTTAAATTACATAAGTAAAAATTGAGAAGGAATTTTTAAAAATATTCTAAATACTTTAAGTGATTCAAAAATGTTTGCTCCAATTTAAAAAATTCTAGATTGTATGATCTGACTTCACTACATTTCACCAAAATCTAGTCAACAGCATTGCTAAATACTCTTCCCCATTAGCCAGTATACCCATTGCTTCTACAGCTGCTTCCTAAGGAGTTTCTGTCTTTAGTATGGCATCACATGAACAGTCCAAGACAAGTGCATTTCTTCCCTGAGACAAGTCCGTGTACAAACATATGATTCAGCAGTTATACAATCCAAGTACCCCACTGTAAGACTAAACGGATCAGGCTAAAACTGGGTTTGGTGCCACTTCAGCAGCTCTACTGTTTTTATCTAACATTTACAAGAGCAACTAAGAATCAGTCAGACCCAACAAGACTTTCAGAGCAGGAAGTAATCCTGGTTAGAAAATATGTGGATCATTATATTTAGTTGATCACAAGTATCAATTGTTATTGCTTAACTGAAAATGACATGTTTAATTTAAGAAGATGAACTACTCCCATTCACCTGACCTGACCTCCACCTACAGATCTGTGGATAACTGTAACAGCCGATGGGTGAAGAACAGCTGACAAGCAGTCAGCATGTGATCTGGTGATGTGCTTCAGGCCTTTAGTCCTTTGGTGGCAAACAGAGGGATATTTTTTTATCTCGTGTCTCTGAGCTGACCTCGGTTTTGCAGACTCTGGAAGTGGGCCTCCTTGAGGATGCGGTTGATCTGCAAGTATGAAACTGTGTTTGCTGGGCCTGCCAACTCCGAGGAGCTGGGGGAACTGCAAGGCCCCACATAATACCGACTCCCAGCTGCATGCTCTGGACTGCTGATGTTGCTGCTGCTCTCACTGTTGGATGACTGACAAAGACAAAAAAAAAAAAATCATGAATAAAGGAGCTTACAATGTTATTCCAGTTTTTATTGGTGTAACATAAAATTAGTCCAAAGTAGAAGTAATACATATTTCATTTAAATGTGAAGTAGGGGTGGGAAATATATAGTTCATGATAATACCAACAATTTTTTTTCTTTCCTGTGGAAAAAAAACATGTGATTATGCTAATTTTGTGGTGTAAATAAATCCACTAAGCAGCAGATTAAGCTCATGTGGGTCATGAACACGTCATCTCATTCCCCTCTCTTATGCGGGGTTCCTCAAGGATCTGTGCTTGGCCCTCTGTTATTCTCCCTTTATTTGCTGCCTCTGGGTTCTATTTTTAGGAAACATGGGTGTTCTTTTCACTTGTATGCAGACGACACCCAAGTTTACATTCCCATTAAACGTGGCCTGCCTAATTCATTAGATCCTCTCCTAAACTGCCTCGATGAGGTTAAATCTTGGATGTCGGCTAATTTTTTACACTTCAATAATGATAAGACTGAGGTCATGCTTTTTAGTCCCAGTGTGTCCAGTGCACGTTGTTCAGCTGACCTTGGTCGATTGGCCCCATTTCTGAAACCTGTAGTGACCAATCTGGGAGTTCTGCTTGACAGTGACCTAGTTCTGGACAAGCAAATTAGTGCTGTAACAAAGGCAAGTTTTTATCATTTAAGGAGGATTGCCAAGGTTAAGCATGTGCTCTCCAAGCATGACTTTGAGACAGTGATTCACGCTTTTATTACTTCACGACTGGACTATTGCAATTCACTGTACCTTGGTCTCCCTCAGTCTCACCTCTCCCGTCTTCAAATGGTGCAAAATGCAGCAGCACGCCTATTGACGGGTTTGAGAAAGAGGGATCACATCACCCCAATTTTGGCTTCCCTGCACTGGCTGCCTGTTGATTTTAGGGTTCAGTTTAAGGTGCTTTTGTTGGCTTTTAAAGCTCTCCATGGCCTTGCCCCGCAGTATCTCTCTGAGCTTTTAATTGTTCACTCCCCTTCTCGGTCCCTGAGGTCGGCTGACCAGCTTCTCCTGGAGGTGCCGAGAACAAAGCGGAGGCTCAGGGGTGACAGAGCTTTCTCCGTAGCAGCCCCAAGGTTGTGGAATACACTGCCAATTAAGATTAGGATGGCTCCCTCATTCTCTGCTTTTAAATCGCTATTAAAGACTCATCTGTTTTCAGTCGCTTTTAATTCAGTTTGAGAGTGCATCTGTTTTTAGTTGCTTTTAATTCAGTTTGAATTACTTGTTTTTATGTTTTGTTTTTATTTCTTTTATTATGAGGCTTTTATCATAACTTATTTTCAGCATTATAGCAAATTGCTGTTGTTTTTATTGTTTTTAATTTGGTTTGTTAAGCACTTTGGTCAGCTTTATGCTGTTTGTAAAGCGCTTTATAAATAAAATTGACTTGACTTGACTTGACATGAACATTGTTAATTTTGACAAGAAATTTGTCACTAAAATTCCTTTTCATTTTAGTCAAGATTTAGCCATCCAACTTGTTTAAGTTTGTCTTATTAGTCGCCTAAAATAAAAAAAATATATATATACATATACACTGCTCACAAAAATTAAAGGAACACTTTAAAGAAACACATTAGATACATCAGATCTCCATATGAAGTTGGATATCTATACAAATAACGACAGGGCAATGTCTTAGGAACAAAAGGATGCCAAGTCTTTTAATGGAAATAAAGGTTTTCAGCCTACAGAGGGCTCAATTGTGTAGACACCCTAAAATCAGAGTGAAATGTAGATGTGGCAGGCTAGTCCATTATTTCAAAAACTTAATTTCTGCAACTCAAAATGCTTTTCAGTATTTTGTGTGGCCCCCACGAGCTTGTGTGCTTGCTTGAAAACGTCGGGGCATGCTCCTAATGAGACAACGGACGGTGTCTTGTGGCATTTCCTCCCAGATCTGTGTGAGGGCATCCCTGAGCTCTTGTACAGTCTGAGGAGCAACCTGGCGCCGCCTAATGGACCCAAACATAATGTCCCACAGATGTTCTATTGGGTTTAAGTCAGGGGATCGTGAAGGCCATTCAATTGTTTCAATTCCTTCATCCTCCAGGTACTGCCTGCATACTCTTGCCACATGAGGCCGGGCATTGTCGTGCATTAGGAGAAAACCAGGACCTACTGCATCAGCGTAGGGTCTGACAAAGGGTTCAAGGATTTCATCTGGATACCTTATGGCAGTCAGAGCACCATTTCCTAGGCAGTAGAGGTCTGTGCGTCCCTCCATGGATATGCCTCCCCAGACCATCACTGACCCACCACCAAACCTGTCATGTTGAACGACATTGCAGGCAGCATAACATTCTCCTTGTCCTCTCCAGACTCTTTCACGTCTATCACAGGTGCTCAGGGTGAACCTGCTCTCGTCTGTAAAAAGTACAGGGCGCCAGTGGCGGACTTGCCAATTCTGGTGTTCTTGAGCAAATGCCAGTCGAGCTCTACGGTGCTGGGCAGTGAGCACAGGGCCCACTACAGGACGTCGGGCCCTCAGGCCATCTTCATGAAGTCTGTTCCTGATTGTTTGGGTAGAGACATTCACACCCGTGGCCCTCTGGAGGTCATTCTGTAGGGCACGAGCAGTGCTCAGCCTGTTCCGCCTTGCACAAAGGAGCAGGTATCGGTCCTGCTGATGGGTTGTGGACCTTCTACGGCCCTGTCCAGCTCTCCGAGAATAACCGCCAGTCTCTTGAAATCTCCTCCATGTTCTGGAGATTGTGCTGGGAGACACATTAAACCTTCTTGCTGCAGCACGTGTGGATGTGCCATCCTGGAGAAGTTGGACAACCTGTGCAACTTCTGTAGGGTTAAGGAATCGCCTCATGCTGCCAGTAGAGATAAGTACTCAAGCCAAAACTAGCACAAGTGGAAAACCAGCCAAAAAAGATCAAGAGGGAGAAACTTGAAATGACCTCCACATGTTAAACCAGTCCTGTTTTGAGGGTTTTGTAATTGTTGCCACTTTAGTGCACCTGTCGTTAAGTCCATGAACACCAGTACAGCTGAAAGTGATTAACAATGCCCTCAGCTGCTTAATCAACCAGAAAATTATCAGACAGGTTTAACTGATTTCATGCCAGGCCCAATAAAAAAAGTGTTCCTTTAATTTTTGTGAGCAGTGTACATATTTCTTCTGATGGAATAATTTTCAACTTCTGTAAAGGAAATGGCAATACACCAACTTGAACACTGTAAACCCAGACTTTGATTCAACTCAAATTATCTTGTTCACATTACTTAAATGCTTCAAAATTGTTAACATTACTAGTTAATCCTAAGTTAGCTGAGCTGTTTCATGCCCTTTCTTATTGTAATTGTGTTTTAAGTCCCGTGCTTTCTACTTAAACAAACTGAGTTCAGATTACTAAATTTACTAAACTAAATTTTTTAATACCACTTATAAATTCCAAGTAAACTGCACTTTGTAATGGCCAAGCTTATTGTAACTATACGTTTGAGCTCAAACTACTTAAAATAATAAAGTTTGCCTGTTTGCACCTGCCAAAAATCTGGTTCATTCCAGTTTTGACCAGGTGTTATTGAGAAGCTCTGACTCTGGAAATAGAACAGAGATGGCACAGAACAAAGAGGAAGAACTTGGCTGCACTGAAGTTCTGACAAGCAAGTTTTCCACCCCGTGTTTGAAGCCTTAGGTGAATGACCAGAGTTCAGTCACAAAACGCTAAGTTAGAACCTCACACAGTTTGCAGGTTTTTCAAATCTGTTATGTGCAAGTTTAACATACTGCTTTCTTGGCATTTATTGTTTTTACCTCAGAGTCCCAAGCATCTTGGCCCAGCACAGGAGAGCGAGGGTGAGGTCTGCTCTGCCTTTTGGGTTGGGGTTCAAGGTGGCCACTCTCCAGCTCACCCCTGCTGAGCGGTCGTTTTCTGGTGAGGTAAAAGCAGATATGCAAAAGTTTTGATCATTTAATTTAGATTCATTTGAGCAAGGAGAGCACAGAAAAACATTATTTATTAGAAGTTAAAGTCCCAAGTTATCATCACACACTGGTGAAATTACATCTCCGCATTTGACCCATCCCCATGGTGGGCAGCGGTGAGCTGCAGCGGTGAGCTGCAGCTGTGGCCGCGCTCGGGAACTATTTGGTGGTTTAACCCCCCAAATCTAACTCCTTAGTGCTGAGTGTCAAGCGGGGAGTCATTGGGTCCCATTTTTTCAAAGTCTTTGGTATGACCCGACCGGGATTTGAACCCCGATCTCCCAGTCCCGGGGCGGACACTCTACCACTAGGCCACCGGAGATGGTAACAGGGTTTTGCAACTGTTACCATCTCTCCTATAATAAAATGTGTAGAGCCACACAATCAACTTGATCCCTCATTTGAGTTAAAATGCTTTATAAAATGTCATTAATACATATACATGTCTGGCGAAGAAGAAGAAGAAGAAGAAAAAGAAGAAGAAGGCGCCTATAGATAATAATCACAAAGAACTTCACAAGAACAAAAAATAAAAATAAAAAATATGTATAAATTGTAATAAAAAAGTGGGAAAAATTAAAAATGTTAAGGAAGAAACAAAAATGAATAAGAAAAGGTAATCACAAGATATCTTTGTTAAAGCAGCATTCCACAACTTTGCAGTTATATGGTCTCTGTCGCCCTCTAGAGGCTTGCTGCATAACGTCACTGTCATAACATTAAATCTCTCTCTCGGGCAAAAGAGGCATGTTTACATTCCTAATGTCAGGCAAAACAAGGAAAACAAACTTTTCCACCTCCACACATTGAATAAATAGTTTTATCAGGACTGTATAACAACTTTATGCCCGACCAAACACAATAACCCCGATGAAATCATTTATTACTTACCTATCCATTAGCAGCACGGCTAGGTCAGAGACCGTAGTACATGCCGTTCTTTCTAAAAGAGCTCTCCAGCGAGGAAAAGACGGCCCAATAATAACTCTGGTCTATGCTCTTGCTCTATCACATTCTTCTTTTCTTTTCCTATATTCCTCTGATAAGGGATTTCTAGCTTTCTTTGATGAATCTGCCACTGCTAAACCGCGAGTCTACATTATACAATTATGGCAAGCCAAAGGGATAAAAAAAATGCGCGTTCTAAACTGGCATTATGTCCGCCAAAACGCTCGTTCAAGACGCACGTTTTGGCGGACATAATGCTCGCTTTTAGAACACGTGAGTTTTTGCCCCCTTTGGCGTCAAAACGCGCGTTCAGGATGCACATTTTGGCGGACATAACTCGCATTTAGAACGTGCACTTTTTTTTATCCCTTTGGCTTGCCATATTCTGCTGTAAAGCAACACCCAGTCAGTACATCCTGTGGCGATCCAGAGCTCAAAAACTGTATAGTGCGGTAAACAGACGTGGGACCCCCCCCCCCCCCCCCCCCCCCCCCCCCCCCATCCAACACTATCACAGGTACGAAAATGAACATAATAGATGATACTATGACACCAAAACTTTATAAAAAAGCATAATTTTAAGGTGTAAAAGTTGCTCTTACTAAATAGAACTTCTACTAAGAAATCACAATGTAGCCATAGAAACACTACTTGATATATATGGTGTGTGTGTGTGTGGGGTGTGCGTGTGCCTGCTCTGTCTTCTCAATCCCCAGTGAGTCGTAGCGGATGGCTTCTCATACTGAGCCAGGATCCTCTGGAGGTTTCTTCCTGTTAAAAGGGAGTTTTCCTTCCCACTGTCGCTACATGCTTGCTTAGTATGAGGATTGTATCATACAATCTGCTGGGTTCCTTATATAGGAAACTTTTTTACTGATTGGCTTAATGAACTGAACTGTATTGGAATGTTTACTTTGTGAAGTGCCTTGAGACTACTCTTGTCGTGATTTGGCGCTATATAAATAAACTGAATTGAATTGATACTGGACTCTTAGGCGTCCTTCAGGTTTATGGAGGTGAAACAGTCACGCTGGTGCAAGTAATTCAGAAGCTGACGTAAAATGAGCTTGTGGAAGCGCATCACAAAGGGCGATGGTTGCGTGTGCGGTACAGAACCAGGCTCAAGCCCCAGCCGCTGTTGTCCAAGCCAGGAACGTGGGCAAAATGACAACCCATGGGAAGCAGTGTTCGAAAGGGCATCATGTGAGGCACAGAACTACCATCAGCCACTAAATCTGCAACTTGACCCTGATGGCGCGTGCATGAGGAGAAGACATCGCAGCGTGTGTTTAGTGGAAACAGGGTCTCTAACAGCATTAAAGAAGAATCATCAGCTGAGGTGATCCGCTTTGACATAGAATTAGGGATGCACTAGGGATGGGACGAAATATCGTTTGGCGAAATTTCGCGATATAAAACGTGACAAAATGCATCGAGTCAAAAAAAAATGGATCGCGAAATAAAGACTAGATGGCACTGCTGCATGATTTGTGTATGGCGGACATACAGTCTAAAGCCTTTTTTATAAAACAATGCCGCTAATTTGCGCAACGCCTATGAGGCATCTGGGAGCGTTAGGTCGTTTATAGGAGCTCAGATCGTGGCGGTAATGTTGCGCAGTCATGTCCGTTTTATAAAAGATTACGCGATGGTGGCATAAAGGAGGTATGGGGGCGGTCTCCGCGCTGTCACGGACTTCCGTTTATCTTGGACATAACTTGCTTTTTATAGCGATCAAAGCCGCGCTCGTTGAGTTTTTTTTCCACATTTCTCTACAGGTGTGTGTCCTCCACCATCACTGTGAACAGTCAGATGATCTGAGCTGCAGATCTAACAGAGAGAAGCTCCCGGAGCTCCACATCGCTCCAGTTTATCACCTCAGCTGGTTCGAAAACGAAACTTGTGGCCGTGTTTAGTTTCATTTTCATTTTGTAGTTCCCGGCCGGAGCTCGGCATTAATTTGACACCTCCCTCTGTTAAGTTAATGTGCGTTTATAAAACCGGCGAAGCCGCAATATTACAGCAATATTACTATCAAGCGTGGCGGCACGAATGCCGCAAAATTCGGTAATATTACGCTGATTTTCCGGCATGGTGTGTCTTATAAAAAGGGCTTATGGTGGCAGGCTGAAAGCACTATCTGCTGATTAAGCAGGGTAAAACTAAATGAAAAAAAAAAAAAATCCGGGGAACGGTGCAGTGCGTCGTGACGTCATCACGTCAAGTCACAGCGCCTGTTGCAACAACACTGCAGGCAGGAGACATTGTTTCTGCTCAAAGATCACTGATTACACCAGAACATGATGATATGTTAGTTTTTTGAAGAAGAACCAGTCCTGAGATAACTTATCCTAGGGTTAGAGCAGCACTAAGAGAGTGTTCTTGTTTGTGTTTGGCTGTTAGGCCTTGTGTTTCCCTGTGTGCAACGGAAACACAAATAAACAAGTTGTTATTATACAGTAATATTTTTTCCTTTTTTTTTCTTTTTTGATATCGTATCGTGACGTATCGTTTCGTGACTATGACATATCGAGGTGCATCGTATCGTTAGTTTAAGTGTATCGTCCCATCCCTAGGATGCACCGATACACTTTTTTCACAATCGATCCGATACCGATATCAGAAGTTTCGTATCGGTCGATATCGATCCGATACCGATATGGAAAAACAGTACTAAACTATTACATAATAAACTATTTGTTACTATATGAAAAAGACTGGGATCATCCTTTTGTACAGGGGCCCAATTTTTTTCCTATTTAATAAAATAAAACAGACAAATGTAAAGAATAAACATTTATTTTAAACCATCAGCTTCACACAGTTTGTAAAACATGTATAAAATTAAATTTTACCCTGTTCAGTCAGTGCAATTAGTGGTAGAACACCCACTATAAAACTAATAAAGAACCTGAGACTGAGAATAGTAGCTTGAGTACTTTGGTTAAGCATGTAAAATAAAATGGAACAAACCCTCTTTTAAATGGCTCGGTAAGTTTAAAATGGAAAAATACAATGTAAAATAAATAAAAGATTTGAAATTGAGTGGAAAACAATGGCTGCACTAGCTTGGTTGGCAGAAATAAAATTAAAAAAACAGCAATCTGCAGTTTGCAGTGAGTTTGTGCAATTGTGCAAACAGATGTTAAACATCCATTATTAAAGTAGCTTAACAAATTAACCATACACCCTACTTACTGTCAGTGGATCTGATCAATCAGATTTTTAAAGCTTCTCAAGCTCAGGCTTAAGCACTAGTGGCAGGTTTTTGTTTAGGAATGCAAGCATTTCTGCTCTTTCAGCTGTGAGTCTGTTTCGCTTCTCATCCAGGATGGTTGAGACAGTGCTGAACAGCCGTTCACTTTCAACACTTGTGTATGGTGCACAGAGGTACTTAAAGGCAGCGGCAGCAAGGCCAGGAAACCGCTGCTGATTGACTCCCCAGTATTTGTATGGATCATCTGTGGCAGGAATCGTTTCTTCTGTAAAATATCCATGCAGCTGTACAGCAGTACTAGAGCAGCTTGCTGCACCAGGATTTTCCTCACGCTCTGCCCGAATTTTGTCAAATTCTTTCATGAAGCTGCTACTGCTTTTGCTTCTGCTTGGAACCGCGACTGCTGCCTCCAAACGGGGGGCTTTTTCAGGAGGCTCCAAAGCCTTGGATGTGATCTTCAAGTCTTCCTCCAGTACGTTAGCTAGTGTATCCTTCCCATGCTTGGCAGTGTCTGTACTGGTGAAAAATCTGAGAAATAAACAATGGGACAGTTAGAATAAACAAGGTTTAGAAATAAAATAAAAATATACCACGGGCTGTTATTTTTATTTATAATTCAAATATAATTTGTTAGCGTAGTTTTTACAGTGTATTTTTTATCTGTTAATTTTTTTAAATGATGTAACATCTACCTCAAAGAATGAAAAGCTTACAAAAACATCAAATTGTTTCACTGGAGTCTTAATTTGTTGAACTCCAAATGGAAAGTCTCACCTGTCTTTGTATCGTGGGTCCAGCAGTGTAGAAAGTGCATACAGAGGATCATCTTCCACAGCCCCAAAGCGTTTCTCAACAGCTGCTAGGAGGGTCTTCTTCATGGTTTTTATTCCAGAGTCAGCCTCAGTTTCCATGGAGAGGAGACGTTTGAGAACGGTGATGCTTGGGATAACATCAGCAGTGGAGGCTGTGGCTGTGCTCACCTTCTTTGTAAACTCCTCAAATGGTTCCAGACAGGTCATTGTTTTCTTAAGCAGGGCCCACTGGTTTGCTGTGGGCATTGAGGTCAGCTCATGGTCAGCAGAATAAGCAGACAGTGCTCGCTTCTGTTCAATCAGACTCTGTACCATGTAGTAAGTGCTGTTCCACCTGGTTTTGACGTCCTGCTGCAGGCATTTAGGTTGCATGTTCATCTCCAGCTGGATGTCTTGCAGCCGTGAATAGGCCAATGGAGAATGTTTAAAGTGTCCGACAACCTGTCTCGCACATACAACTGCATCACCGCAGCAATTTCCTAATGTTGTGATTTCTCACACATCTGGCAATAAAACCCTTCTGATTCTGATCACTCACAGCACGCTGTGACAGGAGCCCCTCGTTTACCACAAGCTGCATTGTATGAGCAACGCAGCCGACACTAAGGACCCCCATGTTGTCCATTGCTGTTCTCATGTTGCTGGCATTGTCCCTAAGAATCACATGGGTTTTGCTCAACGGAATTTGCCACTTTTCAAACACTTCCGTCAGGTTGGCTGCAATGGCATCGCTCGTGTGTGAGCCATGAAAGTTTGTTGCGTTTAGCATAGCGCTGTGTAGCACAAAGCTCTCATCCAGCCAGTGAGCTGTTAAACTTAAAAGTGACACAGGGGAAACGTCAGAGCTCCAGACATCTGTTGTGAAACTTATCGCTTATCTTTAATTTCTTCAAATATGCGTTTGCGCACTTTATCGTGCAGTTCGGGTAGAGCAGTCTCAGACAAATATTTTCGGCTCACCATGTCGTAGCGTGGCTCTAGGTGGTTAATTAGCAGCCGGAATCCCTTATCCGCGCCAACTGAGAGCTGCTGGCCATCCATGACAATGAAGTTTAGTATCCTCTCTGTAATTTTTTTTGCCTGCACACTATTATGTGGAAACTTTTCACCTCTTTCCTTCATCTCCTTCAAAGTCAGCTGCTTTATGCCTCCTCCCCTTTGTTTACTTCGTTCAACGAACTCTGCGTGGTCTCTGGGGTGAAATTTCTGGAGATGCTTGATTAGGTTGGTTGTGTTGTAGCTTGAGATTTTACTACCACCTCTCGGCACATTCATCTCGCCAGTATTGCACACAGCGGTGGAACGTGTTGGCTGAGGTAGTGTGAAAAAGTTCCAAATTATCGATCCTTTTGCTCGCTCCATTTTGAAATCAACGTGAGCGCACAGCGTGCACTGTAGCGTATGACATCATCACTCACAGCACATAGAAATATACTGAATAGATCAGTTCTTATGGATCGGGTCATAGATCGGGTCCATAGTCTCCGATACCCGATCTAGAATTTTCTCTATATCTGTACCGATACAGATATGAAGATCGGATCGGTGCATCCCTACATAGAACGCGAATGTGAAAAAGCCGAACCGGGCTGGTTCACATCACAGGGTGCGTGAGCAAGCTCAAAGCATTGTTTTGGGACAAAGTGTGTGCATGGGGTTGAAAGAGTGAGGCCAGGCAGCTCCGACTGCTCTGGTAAAGGGGCACGGCTGTGTCAGCTTGTTGACACAACCACACTGTGGAGGTGGTGGGTTGGACTGAGTCGAAGTCTAAGCCAGAGCTGGCATGCACACAGGACGAACCCGTGCAGCTGGAAACATTACAGCAGACTGGAGGCATAAAATAACCTGGGAGGAGTGTTCGGCGAGGGTGTTGGATGAAATGCCTTGGCGATAAATGTGAATGTGAAAAAGCAGCACTGGGCAGATTGACACCACAAGGCGTGTGAGAGGGAGAGATGCGCCACTTTGGGGCAGAGCGTGTGCGTGAGAGCGTCAGAGAACGCCTAGGCAGGACCGGGTGCTCTGTGCTAGGGCTGGACAATAAATCGAAAATTCATCATTATCGAAATTTCTGACTTTTATCGTTATTCCCATGTCAATAAATTTGGTAATAAAAAAAATGAAAAGATGTGTGTAGGTTGGCGACGTTCATGTCCCATTAAGAAGCTGTACCACCTCGAGTCACATGGCAACGTGATTCAACGTAATACCTGTGACAGCCCCATCTAGTGGACAACTTTTGTTTTTGCTCAATACATGTAGTTATCGTCCATTTATCGTTATCGAGGTGAACTCCTCAATATACCGTGATGTTGATTTTAGGCCATATTGCCCAGCCCTACTCTGTGCCCAGGCACAGCTGATCGGTGCTGTTCAGTGCTTCCACAGCTCGTCCCGAACCACACTATGGAAGGGGCAGGGGAAGCGAAGCCGAATCCGAAGCAGAAGCCGGTTTGTGACCAGGGAAAAACCAGTCCGTCAGTTTTGCGGCAGCAGGCAGAGACCCCGCATGAACCTCATAGAAGTGTTCGGGATGGGTGGGTGTGTTAAGTGTGGGAAACGTGAGGGAACCGCAGCAGGTCCGTCCAAACCATCTGCAGAGGTGGACTGTGCCAGGATTTTGCTCTTTAAGGGATGTTGATGTATTATTTCAAAGCAAACATAAAACAGCCAGAATCACACACATTGCACCCAAGTTGCTTCCTGTGAACATTTTAAGGCTGCAAGGACCAAGATGAAGCCTGCTGGTGGCCTCTGTGGGGCCGTTGGGCCGTGAGGTGCTGGTCCTGAGATGTAGAGACCGTGGCAGGATGCTGGTCGGGAGCAGGCCCAGACAGCGCTGGGCATTTCTGATGCAACGGAGATGTGTTGCCCTGCGTGAGGCAAATGGTGGCCACACCAGATACTGACTGGTTGTTCGCCCCACCAACCCCCATAAAGCAAAACCGTGCACATTTCAGGGTGGCCTTTTATTGTGGGCAGTCTAAGGCACACCTGTACATGCTGTCAAATCAGCCCCTTGACATGCCACACGTGAGGTGGGATGGATTTAGTGCAGCCACGATTAGTCGACGCGTCACGACGACGTTGACAAACAAAAAAATTGACAATAAATGTAATAGTCGACGCGTCATTTATTTTATGGGCATTTTTTTAACGTCGCCTGCTGCGGCGCCGTCTGCTGCTTGCGCATGCGCAGTAGTGGCCATCCGGGTCAGTCGCTGTTTTCTCCTTGAGGTACATGCGCAGCAGTGGCAGAGAAAGAAAACATGGTGAAAACTTAGCTCAAAAGTTTGGGAGCATTTTACAAAGACAAAAGAGAGGCACAGTGCAAAATCTGCAAAGTGAAACTCTCCTTTCACGGGAGCACGTCGGCGATGCACGAACACCTTAAAAGGAAGCACATCGTGGCGGAGACCGAAAAGGGGCCGTCACCTCTGTAAGTGAATTACCTCTCGTTAGCTCAGCTGCTAACATGCTAACATCAGCTGTAGCAACAACAGGAGTGATGGCGGTGTCATTACCTTTAGCTCACGTATGTCACGTATTTGCTTTAACGTTACAAACGCTAATGATTTATTGTATCTTGCTACGTTACAGTGTTAAAGCGCGTCCCTCTTCAATGGACGAGTTTGTTACAAAGCCGGCTAAATCATTTCTGTGCTTCCCTGCTACTTCCATCGGAGCGGATCTTCTCTGCAGCTGGGAACATCCGATCTCAAAAGAGAGGAAGCCTTTCTCCAGAATATGTCGAAATGATAACTTCCCTGACTGAACAAGAGCCTTGTGTAGATTAAATTTACCTTATTTTAGCTGAATACATTTGTGACCACAAGTCATTTTTGTGGACAATTTACTTTTGGTTTTAGGTGCCTACCTCCATTTGACTGTGTAGCATTTGTATTTACAGTTTACAAAGTTCATTAAAAGTTGTTTAATAAGCTATCATCTTGTCTTTTTTTTAGATGGCACATAACTGATCACACTTCAAACTAGATGCTAATGATGAGTTTATTAGAAGATAAGAAGAAATGATCTTTTATATAGCACCTCTCAAGTTAAAAATCATGAGGTGCTTCACAATAGCAAAAAATTAAAAATAAAAAAGTAAAGAAATTAAAAAAATTAATTTAAATTATTTACAATTTTTATTTACTTATTAGAGCGTCCTGGTGCAATAAGCTATACTTTATGCATGACACGATTAGTCGTTTGTGGCAGCCCTAGATGGATTATCTTGGTAAATGAAAAGTGCTCACTAACACACATGTAGACAGATTTCACAACAATATGTGAGAGTCATGGATGTTTTGTGCATGTGGACAAATTTTCAGATGTTTGAGTTCAGCCCATGAAAAATGGGAGCAAAAAACAAAAGTGTTACATTTATATTTTTGTTCAGTGTATAAATATATAATAATAGGGGCGATGGTGGCAGAGGAGTTAAATGGCCGCCTTGCAATCGGAAGGTCACAGGTTCGCGTCCCACTCAGTCCGTCGCCGTTGTTGTGTCCTTGGGCAAGACACTTAACCCGCCTTGCCTGCTGGTGGTGGTTGGAGGGACTGGTGGCGCCAGTGTTTGGCAGCCTGGCCTCCGTCAGTGCGCCCCAGGGCAGCTGTAGCTACAATGTAGCTCATCCCCACCAGCGTGTGTGAATGGGTGGATGACTGATTGTGTTGTGAAGTGCCTTGGGGGGTTGTACAACCCTAAGAAGGAGCTATACAAATACATGCCATGTACCATAGAAGTGCCTGTGGGACATCTGAGACATGTATCTCTAACTTTTAACGAACGATCGATAGATATTTTGTTTGTTATTTTTCTTCTTCCTTTTCTCTAAGTGTATGTGCTGCTGTAATGAGTGAATTTCCGCACAGTGGGATTAATAAAGTATATTCTACTCTATTCCAAAGTAGCGACAGTCACAGCACTATGGTGTAAAACTACCCTGAAATGTATGCACTGCCCCCTTATCGCCTGTAAGCTACACACTGTCACTTTAAAAGGCGAAGCCTATACGAAATAGAACCACAGGTCTCAGACCCCTGTATTAATGATGTAGCTTTTCTTTGCACTGAGAACTTCTAGTCAAAGGCTAACTTGCAAACAGTTTTTAGTTGGGCTTTTAAACCACAAGAACAATAAAACTAGTCATCCCACAAATGTACAAAAAAATGAAATAAATACCAGGAAACTGATAACATTTTGTCACAAGTTATGTAGAAAATATAAAAAGTCTGAGCACAACTCCACTTAAAGGGTGAAGAAACCTTTTGCACCATTATTTATTCTTATTTAGATCTGATAAAGTGTAAATATATTTCCCCAAATTTTGATAAACATACATGTATGTGTGTTTTTGTATGACAATATTGATAGCTGTAAATTCTTCTCTGCCGTTTTATTTATTTATAATAGACAGAATATTGAATTCCCTGACTCACAAGGTCATTTAATTTAAATTAAACAAGCTAGGTGCAGCTCACTTTAGCATGGTGTTCGTTTATAAAATGGCCACTGGAAGGTGTGAATAATCAATCCACCACGACACAAATCATACAGTATAAACTAAAGACTTATCTCTCGCTCACCTGTTTTCAGTCAACATATGATGGCACTTCTTCAGACTGGAGAAGCTTCTGTTTTTGTTCCGCTCAGAAAAATACTCGGATGTACGTTAACGCCTCCAGACGAGATCAGTTGATGGCCTAAGCTAACTTTGCCAAACTAGTTCATTTATCAGAGTAACGGTTGTGGAAAATTCATTTTGGCAGCAAAAATTACTTAACTGCTGCCATAAACCACTTATATAGTTTTAATAGCAATAAATGGCTCATAAATAGCAAACTATTTGTTCTGCTAAGCTAGCTGGTTAACAAGCCAGTCTCCGTCGCTTTGTCATTGCTTACAGGCTAACGCTAACGTCACCACGAGTTTACACTACCCTTATCGGTTGTTATAAAATTAGCCAACTACGATATATATTGTTACTTTCTTCAGAAATTTGCCAAAGTGTTGGTATCTCAGTCCAAACACGGGAAAAGTGGACTGTTCCGGCCGGGCTTTAGGACATTCTAGCTCGCGATACCATCTTAAGAAAGCACACCCAAACGCTAGTTGTTTACATGTTACTGCGTCTGCGCAGAAACCAGTTGTGCGGTACATAGACATGAATACGTAGACGCCCCATTGGGTGCTGTAGACACAGACATCATATACGTAGACGCTTCGTGAACTGGCGCTGCCTGGCCGGACGCCATCTTGGATGGGTCTCCATTCGCCCCCAGTGCATTGATTTCTACTGAGGAAGGTGTTTACCCAACTAAAAAAACACATTTTATTATGCTTGTTACAAATCAGACATGTGGTAGGGCACGATAGTTAAAATATAATATAATAAAATAAAATTAATTAATTAATTAATTAAAATATAAAATCCCAACAGGTAGGCTATAAAGTCCCACAAAACTCCCACGTGATCTGTTTTCAATAGTACGCTGGTTGTTGCAACCGTAAGGCTGTAAAAAAAACGGGCATAGTTTTTCACCCAGTGTTGACTCACACAGAGTCTGCCCTTTTAAAGGTTTTAAATGATGTGTTCTTAGCCAATGACTCGGGGGATGCTGTGATTCTGCTATTATTAGATCTCTCAGCAGCTTTCGACACTGTGGACCATAATATTTTGCTTTCTCGGCTTGAGCAGTTGGTGGGGATCACTGGACGGGCCTTGGAGTGGGTTAGGTCCTATCTCTCAGGGAGAAGCTTCTGTGTGAAGCTTGGTGATTTCTCTTCCTCCTGTGCCAGCCTCTCCTGGGGGGTACCTCAAGGGTCAGTTCTGGGTCCTTTGTTGTTTTCCCTTTATCTGTTGCCCCTTGGTTCAATTTTTCGAAAGCACAAGGTCAATTTTTATCTATATGCTGATGACTGTCAACTCTATTTTCCCATGAGACAGGGTTCTGCAGGCTCAACCAAGCCCCTCATTGATTGCCTGGAGGAGGTTCGAGCATGGATGGCTTCCAGCTTTTTAAGTTTTAATGAGGGCAAAACGGAGGTCGTTATTTTTAATCCTAGCACTACTCATGCTTCTAAACAAGATGTTGACCTCTCTTCGCTGGCCCCCTTTAAGAAGGAGCTAGTCACTGATTTGGGTGTAAAGGTGGATGCATCACTAAAGCTAGAGACTCACATTAATGGAGTTGTGTGCTCTTGCTTTTTTTTATCTTCGTCGTCTATCCAAGATCAAGCCTCTGGTGTCGCGGGCTCACTTGGAGACTGTAGTCCATGCTTTTATTACTTCACGTCTAGACTACAGCAACTCTCTTTACTCAGGAGTTAGCAGGCTGCACTTGCACGCTCCAGCTTGTGCAAAACGCTGCTGCTAGATTCCTGACAGGCACCAGAAAGCAGGAGCATATCACGCCTGTTTTTCCCATCTGCATTGGCTTCCCGTTTCATTCAGGGTTTGTACCCACTACAAATATGTAGACTACACCACTGTGTGGGACCCATCCAATATGGCGGCGACGCTGTTGCGCGCTCCAGCGCCCAATGAGGCGTCTACGTATTCATGTCTACGCTGTGCCCACTCCCCGCCCCGTGCTACAAGCCGCAGCCTGTCTGGCTGGGGGACCCATGGTCCGGAAGTAGGTGGGCGTGCTTCTAGTAGCAGGATAGGCTTGGTTTAAAAAAAGAAAAACACCACCACTCAAGCGCAGAACGGAGGTGGGATTATCAGGGATTCTAGTAGCATATCTGTGTGTCGGAAGGGAATCGACCACAATGGGCACCAGCGATTCCAAACTTAATTTCAGGAAGGCGGTGATCCAACTCACGACCAAAACGCAGGTAGAAACTGGCTGTTGTATTGTTTAATAAAGCAGAGGCAATGAGCGCACCCAGCAGCATCACGGAGATGAGATGACGCGTCTGAATATGTGTACATTTTCTCGTGCTGCTTTAAATATTCCGCACAAATTAGACGCTTTATTTTTTGATTTCAAGTGTTTGTCAGTATTAAATTGATTGAATGATCTGGAAAATAAATGACCATAATCGTTATTAAAGCGTTTAGTTTTAGCGATAATGCATTTTGTAAAATCACAGCTGATGACGCAAATCCGGCAGTAAGCACATTTGCAGATGCGGCAGGTGGATTGTGCTGAGGTCATTCTGCAAGATGGAACAAGCAGTTGTGTTTACATTGTCACCAGCCTTCGGATGCTTTATGTAATAGAAGCCTCTGCTACTGCGTGTCTAGCCTAAATGAAAACAAAAAGGCCCAAATATTGTGCAATATATTTTCATTTCGGATTCGGATTTTCATTTCTTAAAGCTGCTTCATCTGGTAAAGTGTAATTTCCCCACTGAGGGACAAATAAATAAAGGTATTCTTAAATTCGGGAAATGAACGTGCTCTCATATCCCCTTACAGCCAGTGGAAGCCACAGACGATGCCTTCTGGGATCAGTTCTGGGCAGACACCACCATCACAGTCCAGGATGTTTTTGCACTGGTGCCAGCTGCAGAGATAAGAGCTGTTCGAGAGGAGTCCCCGTCAAACTTAGCTACCATCTGTTACAAGGTACATACCCAAGAAACAAAGTTATATATGGAATGAAATTTTATCATGAGGACAACTGTATTAGTTAGTTGGAATAATGGTGTTTTGAGGCTTTGCATATTTTTTTAGTCCTGGATAGGCTTTCAGAAGTGGGAAAAAATAAGTCAATTATCCTTTCCTTTCCTTTGCTTCCTGTCTCTTGTTCCCAGCTTCCGTTTGAAGCTGTCTGAAACAAAACAGCCACACAGCATAATTAAATAAAGTGCAAGGAGATGAGCCCTTGAAGCAAAGCTCTACAAAGGCTGCAGCACATTATTAATAAAATGCTTATAATTTTTTGGGTCATGGTCCACAGAAAAAGCTCTCCAGAAATACTGATGACACTATACACACATCTTCAACTCACATCAGCGCTGTATCCACCTTCCTCATAAAATATTCTCTGACTTTCAAGGCGGTGGAGAAGCTGGTGCAGGGGGCAGAGTCTGGCTGTCCAACTGAAAGAGAGAAGCAGGTAGTCCTGAACTGCACTCGGATCCTGACCCGCATTCTTCCGTACATCTTTGAGGATCAGGACTGGAGAGGATTCTTCTGGTCGACGGTGCCAGGTGCTGGGCATGCTGGGGTGAGAGTGTACAAGATACACCTAACACATTTTAAATTAGTTCTATCAGTAATAGTGCTGTTTAAATTGTAAACTATTCTGGGCCCATTTTGACTCTCTGTAAGGTGGGTGCATGTCCGTTGCGGTCATTTTGCATTACTATGGATTTTATTTTATTTTTCTGTAATCTGTTATTTGTCTCTGGTCCTTATGGATCATTCTTTTTGGTTAGCTTGCATATATTTGTTTCATTTTTGTGTCCATTTGTTGTTATATTTTATCTTTATTGTGCTTTTGCACCTTTGATGTCGTGTGACTATTTTTTATAGTTTTGCTGTGCTTTTTCTACAGTAGGTTTATTTTGCAGCTATTTGTTTGAATGCTGTTTATAGCATTCAAGCAAATTATTCCATATGTGTTTTGGACTGCTTCTTCTTCAAATTTTCAGCTTTTTCAACAAATTTGATATCAAAACGTTAAGCTCATTCCAGGAATGACTTTTGGTATTGATATCTTTAATATTTTTTTAAAATATTCAGCGTTTTCTGCGAGTATTTGGCACATTGGAATACATGTAAAATCCTTCAAATCCTTCACTTTTTTTTTTACAAAATGCTTTCAGCTGTTTGACCTTTAACTACTTCAACATACTTCAACCTAGAGATTTCATTCAAGTTTTACAATACTCACAAGACATACAGCTATTACCACATGATTCAGTGTTTTAATATATTTTACAGACTTTCTAAAATCATAGGTTATAGTTGAGGTACAATTTGGGATCGTTCTGAAAATTTCACAAAAATTAAAATGGGAAGAGGTAGGAGAGCTGACCCTTCCTTGCTCCATTTCGGGCCATGTCCTGGGAGAACCATATTGAAATCAGAAGCACACTGGACATAATTCATGAAGGTACTCCAAAAATTGTGATAGTAGCGTTAATTTGTTAAACAATGTTTAAGTTTAAAAAGTGTTTCTCCCCTCTCTAAGGTCATGTGGCCTAGAGTGGAGCTGAACATTTTTTACAGAAGAAAGTCCTCAAACTAAATTCTGCTACAACCAAATTTTTCAGAGTACACTCATAAATTTCTCAAAAACTGTAGGTGTTTTTGTCAGCTTGAAGGCAATGTTTTTGCTATGTGTTACGACCCAATGTCCAGGCTTTCTAGGAGTCAAGGGCTATCAACATAAACAGGACGAGTAGTCAGGAGTATAAGTAAAACTCTTTATTTATTCTGTAACATTTGGTTGGTTAAGAGGAAAACAAAAAGAAGTTAATCCATAAAAACACATTTAACTTACAATCATATTCTTTTTGCTTTTCACATACCACAATAAAACATAACGATCACCAGTCTTCTGGTCTTCTGGGTGGCCCATGATGGAAGCTCACAATCCTATGGAATGTTCCCGAGATGTCTGCATAAACAGACAACGCTGACCTCCTTGATGCAGCACTACTGAAAATAACAAACGGCTATACTCTAATGAGACCATAACCCTAAATCCTACAAAGGTAACCAGGATGGGTAAAAATTCATCACAAAATTATGACAGAATAAAAACTGGTAAAACTAACACAAGGGGATAAAGTTTCCTTCCCCACACCTGAGTTAAACACAGACAAGGGCATTCAACAAGGAGTACTTTAAAATGGTGACTATGTGACTTCAGAGTTTTCATTCCCTTCAAAGTCGGCTTGGAGCGGAAACCCGCTGGCTGCTACCGCGCTGGCGTCAACCCTCTTTGTGTAGAGTCGTGGGAAATCAACAACTGCAACATATTGAACACAAATAAAGTCACCCAACAGTGGAAATGTTTGACTTGGTGACAGTCAAAATTCTTAAAACTACAAAGGCTGCTTGCAGCAGCACCCTTCTCTCCCTTTAAAGTCGACTCACAGCAGAACCCCGTCAGCTGCTATTGTGCAGGCGTCAATCTCCATTTTGGAAAAATTCCATCAAACCAGGAGGTGAAACATAGAAGCTGAATATTTTTAACAAAGTCATCATGAAAAAAAACACAAATAGTATTCCACACCAAACAGACATTCCAAAATCTAGCTAAATGTTCAAGACACGTCAATACTCGTCCTTATATATTCATCCTAAAAACAAAAACGGGCTCTAGTGGTAAAAAATCCATTTAGAGACCAAACTATTTGTACCACCACGTAAGTAGAGTTACTTCCAGAACTCTCGCATCCTAAGCAAGAACCATACTTCCGGATCACAGAACTCACAGAGTTCCCTGTTTCTAGAGTCCATTCAAATGTAAGTGGAAGTCAATCAAAGTGATCCTAATCTAAGCAAAGTTATCCCGGATGAGCCCCCATTTCATGTTACGACTCAATGTCCAGGCTCTCTAGGAGTCAAGGGCCATCAACATAAAATGAGACGAGTCGTCAAAGGAGTATAAGTAAAACTCTTCGTGTCTTCGGTTGAATCTACTAGGAGGGGTGGAAACACCACTCCTATAAGGTAAGCACAAAGAGATGTTAGTGTCACATGGTAATAAGTATATTACACTTAGCCTTACGTGTCAAAATTCAACTGATTAAATCAGGAACATGAATAACTAAACTAGATAAAATTCCCTGGCCGAAAACCTCACACAGGGAGATGAAGTACAAAAGGTCGCAAGTCAGACCTCTCCTCTTGGACAAACTCACTTTCTCAGGAGCTATGTGATCTCCACAGAAACAGGGATTATATTTTATTTCCAAAGCAATTATAAAAGGCCAGAGCTAATAAAACCAAAAGAGCATTCTACACACAGGGAGTTAAAACCCCAACTGGTTCTTTAACCCAGTGTTCCCCAACCCTGGTCCTCAGGGCCCACTGTCCTGCATGTTTTCCATGTCTGCTTCAGCACACCTGATCTGCATTGCCTCCTCAGGACTTCAAGTGCTGCAGATGCCTGTTAATCACTCATTCATTTGAGTCAGGTGTGTGGCAGCAGGGAAACACTGGTGTTTGATAGGGCAACATGGAAAACATGCAGGACAGTGGGCCCTGAGGACCAGGGTTGGGGAACACTGCTTTAACCCATGTCAGTTCACTCTGACCTCAAGGAGACCCACTTTAAGTACATCAGCAGTGACCACAATTCTGAATAATCTGTCTTTAAACAAATGTCACTGCTAAACAAAAAAATGCACTTTAGGATTCCATCAGTGGTAAAATCCACAAAGAACTAGGTGTTGACTTAAACTCAGGAATCCTGAAACTTCTCCTTTATAAGGAAAGTTGATCATATTGAAGTATATCAACTTTAACTACACATGTGAAAACCTAAAATCTTTGTCCAACCAAATGTTACAGCTAAATCAGAGATATACTTATCTATTGGATTCCGCCAGTGGACAATTCCACAGGAACCTGATGTTTTGTTGAACTCAGGAATTGTTTGTCTCTCTTTGTCTCTGAATCTCTAAAGTCTCTGAAGTCTCTCCTCTTTATGTCAGCATCCTAATCAGCTGCAGGCAATGGAGCTGACTGGGGTGCTGAAGTCCCAGCACTTCATTGAATGGAGCTGTCTTTGAACCTGAACTGTTCCTACTCTCAGGAAACAGAGCTGGACTGGGCTGTGTTACAGCTCCAAAGGCTAGTGGTCATAACACTTTGGCTCTAAGTATTACAGTTATTGTGCTACTATCCTCCAAGTGAGGACAGTGTCAGATATTTTTCTCATAGGGCTCCATTATAAAAAAAAGAGAAGATGTTCTGATCAGCTCACTGTTGGACAGCTGAGATTACCTTATCATAGCTCCTAACAAAATTAAGTTAGGCTCACAAAAATTTGCACAGATCACCATCCAAGCCTTCTGCTCCTCATGCTTTTAGGATTTTTTGAATAGGTGCAATACTTTTCAAATGGAATGGTTTGAGACCTCCAGTTTGACATCTGAAGCTCAGATCCAATGCAGCTGTTTGACTCCAACAGCCAGGAAAAAAGCGGGAAACCACCCCTCCCCCATCCCTGCTCTCTGATTGGTTAAGAGTGTTCAAACTTCTTCTGGCTAAACAGAAATATGCACCCACGAATATGATACGTCAAATCGACCAGCTTGGTCTCAGGAGTCTTGCGTTAACTTTTAGTTGTGCTCTGAGTTATCATGGCAATGTCATTAGCAATTCCTGTCATCTATTAACATAGCAACACAAATAACTAAGGAACATGCCAAACAAGCTTCCTTGGAATGTTAAAGTTAAAGTCCCAAGTCATCATCACACACTGGTGAAATTACATCTCCGCATTTGACCCATCCCCGTGGTGGGGAGCGGTCAGCTGCAGCTGCGCTCAGGAACTATTTGGTGGTTTAACCCCCCCAATCCAACCCCTTAGTGCTGAGTGTCAAGCGAGGAGGCATTGGGTCCCATTTTTTAAAAGTCTTTGGTATGACCCAACCAGGATTTGAACCCCAATCTCCCCAGTCCTGGGGCAGACACTCATACCACTAGGCCACCAGAGCTGGTGAATGAATGTAAAAATCCTTAAATTGAGCCAGTAAATTACTGCTGTTTCTGAGCTTAGTATATCTCTACACTAGAAACATAGCTCACATTTTAATAAGTCAGAATGTGAGAAACCACCCCTCCCTGCTCTTTGATTGGCTGAGAGTGTTCAAGCAATTACTGGCTGAACAGAGATCTGCATCCGCAGATATGATATATCAAATCGACCGGCTTGGTCTTGGGAGTCTTGCATTAACTTTTAGTTTAATTTTGAGTTACCACGGTGATGTGATTCTCAACAGAATTTCATCAACTTTCAGAGACTACAATATCATTACACTTTAACATAGAAACATTATTCAACTTTAAAAGGGTCATAGGACATTGGGCATCCTTATTCCTGATATCTATTACCATGGCAACACAAATTACTAACAAACACGCCAAAAAGAACCCTCATTAGAATTAATGTAAAAAGCCTAAAATTGTGCCAATAACCTACTGCTGTTTCTAAGCTTAGTGTATCGCTACACTTAAAACTAGAAACATAGCTCACATTTTAATGACAGTCAGAAGCCGGGAAACTGCCCATCCTGCTCCTCACTCTCTGATTGGCTGAAATTGTTCAAGCTTTTACTGGTTGAACAGAAATCTGCTCCCACACACGTAATACATCAAATTGACCATCTTAGTTTGGGGAGTCTTCCACTTACATGTACTTACATTCTGAGTTACCATGGCCCCAAATCACAGAAAAACATTGCCAACTATCTGAGGTTACTGTATTAAAACTTTAACATAGGAACATCATTTAAACTTTAAAAGGGCCATAAGACAATGGACTTTAATATATTGAAGACACTTCTTGATATGTACTACCATGGCTACACAAGTCGCAATGAAAAATGCCAAACAAACTGCATTGAAATTAATGTAGAAGACTTTAAATCTAGCCAGGTAGTTACTGGTGTCTCTTACCTTAGTATATCAATAAAGTTTAAAAAAGACACATTGTAAATCACAAAACTTCAGCTCATAATCTAATTTAATCAGCTTAACAGTTAAACTTTATTTACAATTTTTAATTATTTCTTTTCTTGTTTCACTAGACATTCAAAACTAGTTTTGAATTTTAAACCACGAGTTTCAAGCTTTAAACTGCTGCTCATTGTAAGTTTTGATATTTAATTCAAAACATAAAATAAGTTCACCTAATTTGACAAATTCAGCTTATATTGAAACTTCAACTACTAAACTCTTTCTACTAATGTAGCTTTCTGATTGGTTAAAACTTTCTTTCATGTTTCAAAAGGGAGTTGTTATCTTACACTGCTGTTTGAGCTCAGAACAGACTAACCAGCTGGTTCTTTTGCTATCATTTATGGACATTTTTGTTTTCTATGATATTGTGTGTCTGTGATTATTTAGCTGTGCCTCTTTAAATGTACAGGGCCCTGGGCCTGAAAGGGTGAGGGGAGTCCTGAGCTACTTGATCATTAGATAATCAGATTTATTTATTTTTATATTATACATAAGCCCTGATCCACTGATTGTGCAATAGAAGAGAGCCAGGAAACCCTTGATCCAACCTCAATTTTCTACTTTTTTTTTCAGACCGATGAGCTGGATGACGATGATGGAGCTCGACCTCTGGCTGAGTCACTTCTCTTGGCGATTGCTGACTTGCTCTTCTGCCCTGACTTCACTGTGCACAGTCACAAAAGAGGACCTGTGAGTTTGTTTTCTCACCACCATGCAAACAAAATAGATCACAGTCAGGAAATTTTAAAAAGGTGAAATACTATTCCTGAACTCACTCTCATAACCTGATTGAAAGGCTGGGCGTATTTTTCTCAGCAGTGTGTCCTTCTTCCTGATTTGGACCTGTTTCTCAAGTTTTGTTGAATTTTGTTGGCTGATAGTTTCTCTTTCACAATAGGAAGATAGTCTATTCCCTCACTGAGAATGTAGATTGTCACATGTTGGACAACAAATTAAAACTGATAATGAATGAATTCACAATGAACTTACAAATAACCAGCTTTCAATTGTAAACCTAAATGTTACTTTATTAATTTACAATCCAGGACTCAGTCGAGAGTATGCAGTCTTTAGACAGCTGTGAGTATATCTGGGAGTCGGGGGTCGGATTTGCTCAGTCTCCTCCTCTCAATTACATCCATGACCTTAATCGGTGAGTTTTTTTTATAGCAGCAACATCTGCATCACTAAATTTAGCCTCTTTCTTTATACTTGGTGACTTACTTTTCTGTCTTTTTTCCTCTTCAGGGCAGAGCTGCTGAGGTTGCTATTGACCTGCTTCTCAGAGGCCATGTACCTGCCTCCGTGCACAGACAACAGTGTCCTCAACCCCTGGGTGACTTTCTTCTGCTCCACAGAAAATAGGTAGACTCACCATCACATGTATAAACAGACATGCAGACTAAAGCCTGGGACACACAGGAGACAGACGCGCTGCGCCACGGTAGCGCCGCAGTTAAATGGTCACACAGGAAGCGCCGCGCCGCTGAACCAAAGACTGTATAGCACTGAACGCTTCTTGGAAAGTCACGTGATAGTCACAACATCTTGAGAACAGGAACAGCCGCACCTCGGCGCGCCGCAGCGCTTGAAATAGAACTGGCACCTATCTTCAGCGCCTCTGCGCGGACCGGCGCTTCTGGGACGCGACGCTGCGCTCCCCGAGTAGCCACTCTCATGGCTTCTAATGGCGCGGGCGTGACGCGGCGTGACGCGTCTGTCTCCTGTGTGTCCCAGGCTTTAGGATGTACATATTTAACTGGTTAACCAGTTAACTACTGTTAAGGTCATAACCGGTTATAATAGCTTTGCCCAGTTAATTGCTGTTCACGTGCTTGTTTGTAATATTGTAGCAAACGCGTTGAGTCGGTAATTGGACAGTACTGAACAGCAGCACAGATTTCATGTGCATTCATGAGTCAGGGCAAGAACAGACACTTCCCTCTGACTAACGGTTCAGCCAGACCTTACCTACATGCCACTAAGCACACTGGGAAACAGGAAGTAAACTCCCCCAAGCAACTGCTACAATATATTTTGTGCCACTAGAGGGCGTATCAAAATATGTTGACTCAAACACCACAGAAGAAGAGGTGAGCTCATCACATGATCAAATAAATTTACTCAAATATGAAGCGGGTACGAAAAAGCACAGTGTGGGAGCATTTTATTCTTGGTAGTGAACACAATAACCCCAACTTCATACTGGAATACGCCGCCCAACCTATCCCCCGTACACACACACTTAAGAACATCAGTAGAAATGATTTTTGGCTGAGTTCAGATGAGCCAGATATGGTAGGGCAAGGAAACGCAGAGGAGCCATCTTCCCCGGCAGCAGCAGGCCAACCGCAGCATCCGAGGTACCGACACAGGGTGAAATGGAGAAGGAGGGCACAGACCCCACCTCCACCCAAGCACTACCCAGGCAGCAACAGTCAACCACCGCCCCTGAGGCAGAGGCCCCCCACAGAGGAAACACTGGAAGAAAGATTAAAAGATTAATATAAGACGAATATAAAAATAACAGGAGCTAATATAATAGTAAAAGTAGTAAATAAATAATAAATAAAATTATAATAAATATTAAAATATTGTTGAATACAAACAATGATAAAATTAATCAAATAAAATATGCAAAGCAAGTAATCAAAGTTTAATAAATAATATTCAGTTAAAAGCTAAGCTAAAAAGGTGAGTCTTGAGCCTGCTCTTAAAAGCATGGACGTTCTCTGCAGCTCTGAGGTCCTCCGGCAGCCTGTTCCAGAGGCGAGGGCCATAATACTGAAAAGAGGCCTCGCCATGAGTTTATATCGTCAGACTTTTCCCACAAGATGTTCTTCAATCTGCTCCGTGTCTGTCGCTAGATATGTTTGGCTCTCGTTTAATTTCTTTTGAGGGGGAATGGCGGGGCTGTTGATGAAGTTAAAGGAAGTGGTGTCGTGACCAATCATAGGCTTGCGGTCTCTGTCGTTTTCGATGGATAGTTAGAAAATTGGGCTCTACTCCATCCATCCTTGCCGAGCTGTTGGAGAGCCCTTGCAGTGACAGATACTGGGGTTGTGTGTCTCTGTACCAACGCAGACGAAGAAGTATAAATTAGGCTTTAGATGAAGATCAAATCACATTTTATGACCAATTTGTGTAGAAAGCGATATAATTCCAATTATTATAATTCTTTTTCTTGCAACTGTATCTCCTGCATTAGCTTCTGATAGAAAATAGATGGTGAAACGCTAGGATTTGAAAAGTCCGACAGATCTACGTCACACTGTCACTAAACATTCATGGACTCACCCATGGAAACTTCCAAAATAAAAGTCACGCGCAGTATGTCATTACCTTTGAAACCCCCGTAGCTGACCTAAACCGAACAGTAAAGCAGATTTAGCTTCTGAATGTATGCATGTGTGTGTGCATGTGTGTGTTTAAATATTCTATATTTAAATGATTTTGGCAGAATTCACATCAGAAAATCAAGGCAATTCTGGGAAACCTTTTGTGCAAACAAAAGTGTGAATTGTATTGTGTTGAACATGTGGTGTAGAACATTTTAAGTAAAACTTAAACTTGTTGAGACATTATCATTTTATGGGATAAAGATGGAAAATCCAAAATAATGTTGGCAGGCATAAAGGCACAGAAACATCTTTGTTCTTTCATATTATTTTGTGTGCGTCTCTGTACAGCTTAAGCTTTGACTTGTGACAATCCTCTTAGTGGATTGCATCATTTTCATAAAATATCTTTTACTTTCATGGTTCTTTTGCTCCGTGGACTTATTCAGTAATTCCCTGACTTAATGCTTCCTTCTGCAGACATGCGCTGCCTCTGTTCACCTCTCTGCTCAATGTGGTGTGTGCTTATGATCCGGTCGGCTACGGAATCCCATACAACCACCTGCTATTCTCGGACTATCGTGAGCAACTGGTGGAGCAGGCGGTGCAGATCCTCATTGTGACTCTCGAGCACAGTGGAGGAGTTCCTCACTCACCCGCCTCTCCATCCAGCATGGAAGAACAAGAGGTGTGAAAGGAAAGGACAAAGAAATCAGTTTGTTGATGATATTTTGTATCGTATTAAAATCATCTCTTTATCTTTGCTCAGGCTGCAGGACCTGAAAACCTTTTTGTAAATTATTTATCAAGGATTCACAGAGAGGAGGTTTGTTTACTGTGTTTTTTAAAATAACAGTGTTTTTTATTTTTGAAAAGATGTCTAAATGTGTGTTTTTTATTGGCAGGACTTTGACTTTGTACTGAAGGGCCTTGCTCGTCTGCTCACCAACCCTCTGACCCAAACGTACCTGCCCAACTCCACCAAGAAAATCCAGTTCCATCAGGAGCTGCTTGTGCTTTTCTGGAAACTTTGCGACTTTAATAAGGTCAAAGCGAAATTACATTCTAGTTAAGTGTGATGCTACAAGAGTCACTGCTTTAATTTATAAGATGAATTTTGTTTACCTTCCACAGAAGTTCCTGTTTTTTGTCCTGAAGAGCAGCGACGTTCTGGATATTCTTGTTCCTATCCTCTACTACCTGATTGATGCCAGGGCTGATCAGTGTACGTCCTTCCTTCTGCACAACTTTAAGGAAACAACTTTTAATTTTAGTTTAAGATGCAGGACAGCAGAACATTGTGCTACAGATAAACAAGAAATGTAACGCTTTTTACTTGTAGGCAGTCATAATGTTATGGCTGAACAGTAACTTATCTTTCTGATGTGACGTGTCCTCTGAGCAGCACGTGTTGGACTCATGCACATCGGTGTGTTTATTTTGCTTCTGCTGAGTGGAGAAAGAAACTTCGGTGTGCGTTTGAATAAGCCTTATTCCCTTCACGTTCCCATGGACATCCCTGTATTCACTGGGAATCACGCCGATCTGCTCATAGTGGTGAGATGCACTGGTAACAGCCTATTGAAAATGATTGGTTATTACACTGCTGGTAATTCTAATAGTTTGTTTATTTTCTAGGTTTTTCACAAGATTATCACTACGGGGCACCAGCGTCTCCAGTCTCTCTTTGACTGCCTGCTCACCATTATTGTCAACGGTGAACTGCTCTGCTGCTATTCTCTTACATTAAACATTTTCAGCTGCAGTAGCTGTCATATTTATGTTATTCAAATACGCATACACTATAATTCTGTGCTTTAGTATCTCCCTATCTGAAGAGTCTGTCGATGGTAGCTGCCAACAAACTGCTCCACCTGTTGGAGGCCTTTACCACAACCTGGTTTCTGTTCTCCATCGCCCAGAACCACCATCTTGTCTTTTTTCTTCTTGAAGCTTTCAACAACATTATTCAGTACCAATTTGATGGTAAACAAAACAAAAAATAGGGTAACTTGTTAAGCTGTTTTTGTTAGGTTGTTTTAAAGTTTTGTCTAATTCTGTACCTTCCTCTCAACATGCCAGGAAACTGCAATCTAGTCTATGCCATCATCCGCAAGCGGAACGTGTTCCACCAGCTGGCCAACCTGCCCTCTGACCCCAATTCAATCCAGAAGGCTTTGCAGAAAACAAAGAAATCGGCAGATGTAATTTCCCGCACAAGTTCACAGGAGACTGTGTCCATGGAGGGCTCGCACCCCGCAGCGCCTGCAGAACCTGGGACACTGAAGGCCAGTCTGGTTGCTATGCCAGGTACTGTATTGAGATATGTTTTCTTTAGAATTTTAGGATTAAAAATTGAGTTTGTGAATGACAGCTGCTAGGAGCTGTCATCATATGTAGTATTAATAATAAATACTTTTTGTGGCTCATGTTTGCTGACAGGACAGCTGGCACCTGTACTGTTTAATGCAGAGGTTCCCAAACTTTTCTGCTGGGCTCCCCTTTGTTGAACAATAAAATGTTCTTGCTCTCACACGTGCGCATACACAAGCCCTCCAAACAGACACGCACATAAAAAAAACGATAACATATCACCATCTTCGCCACTCTGACAAGTCCCCTGTGCTTCTTTTAGGAATCGATAAACTGACGGAGAAGTCCCAGGTATCAGAGGATGGTACCATGGTGTCAATCCCAAAGTCAGACTCTGCACACACAGTCCACTCAGACCAAAACGTTGCCGCCGGTACCAGTGACACAGAGTCAAACTCAGGAAGAGACAATGAAGTAAGTGTGTTTTTATTTTGTAAATGCATTTTCTTACATTTATGAGCAATGTTGTTATTTATTTCCCCTCTGTTATCAGGATGTTTTCTACACTGAAGCAGAAATGGAAAGAAGACGTTTGTCAAGCGCATCCTCGACTTTGTTATGGGCTCCCACCCCGGAGTGGGTCAGTAAACAGCTCAGCCTTTGGCTGTGTCTATGAATAATATTAGATAATTTATCAAAGTAAGCATTTGAAATGACTTTACCTAGGTTATATCTTGGAAGCGCAAGTTGCCCCTGCAGACTATCATGCGACTTCTTCAAGTGCTCGTTCCTCAGGTGGAAAAGATCTGCATTGACAAGTTGGTTTCAGTTACGTTAATATGGGTCATAGTGCTAAAGCTTATATGGAAACGTGCTAAAACCTGCCCTTTGTTCCACTCCAGAGGTCTAACAGATGAATCAGAGATCCTGAAGTTTCTGCAGCATGGAACATTAGTGGGCCTGCTGCCGGTTCCTCACCCCATCCTCATCAGGAAGTATCAGGCAAATGCCGGCACAGCCATGTGGTTTCGCACTTACATGTGGGGCGTTGTTTACCTTCGGTATGTTGGTGATCATAACTGTAAAAATTGATGGATCAAAATCTAAAAATTAAGGATTCTGTTGTTGTCTTTTTCAGCAATGTGGATCCTCCTATTTGGTATGATACTGATGTCCGACTCTTTGAGATCCAGAAGATGTAAACAAAAAGCTTTGAGACTGAAAAACAGACTTCCTGGGTTTCTCCATTCATCAATATCTGCTGGTTTTCTGGTACATTTCACTGTGTTCAACCATCCTTTATGCTTGCCTCCCTGACACCAGGCACTTGGTGAAATGAAAGATTTTTGAATTATCATCAGTGTCCATTAGCAATTGTGTTTGTACATTTCTTGAAACCTCAAGACAACTGAATGTCCATTGAAGCACTGACCGAAGTGTTTGCTAAAACCTGAAACTCTTTTCTTGAAGAGGAAATATTTAACTTTTGTCTCATTTGTAATAGAGGGTATTGTTCGTCCCATCAGACTCATGTAACCTGTCTGTGATGAGAAAAGTATGTTTCATATGTACATGCTTTTAACGTGCATTTTTGAGTTGTGTGTTTCTGGTTGCTGTTTACGTGATATTTGGGGACAATAATACATGTTTTTATGTAAAAGAAGGCTTTATTCTGATTTAGCTTGCTGAACTTTAAAGAGTGTATTTTTCTTGAAATTGTCCTGAAAATATACATTGTTATAGATCTCTGAAATCAATGTTGATCATATTTCTGAACAGTGTTAAAACTGGCAAAATGCAGGTAAAAGATTTAAGTGCAGCAGTGTTTTTTTTTTTTTTTTTTACAAATATAAGTTTAAAAGTGAGCTATCCCAAAACTTCACTCACTGTTTACTTAAAAAGTGACACTAGATGGTAATGTGTTTCTGTTCAGAGCTCAACTTGCTCGTGTTGATAAGAGAAATCCTGAGAAATCTGATTGACTGTAAAAGAAAGATGGACAAACTCTCCGTGACGTCACCTTTCTTAAGGGTTTGTTTGAAACAACATGGGCGGTTCCCACCACTGCCATTTTGGCCTTTTATCTCGTCATCACTACTGCCAAATACAAAAATGGGCAAAGAGGTGTAGCTGAGAGTTGGGCTGTGAGGGTGGGAGCAAATGATAGACACCCATCAGACCGATGTAGCTACAAGCTAACTGAGCTAACCCAAAGCTAACACAGAGCTAGAAGCAAGCAGAGATAGCTATGAGCTCTCCAAGCAAACCCGAAGCTAACACAGAGCTAGGAGCTAACCATTGAGTGTTAAATTACAATCAGAGCGGAGTGCTCGGGCCGTGTGAGCCACAGCTCTGCTCCTCCTCATTGGTCGGCGGTCCTCTGGCCGTGGTGAGTTGGTGGAGCCCGGCAGCCGAGCCACGTGAGCCCACGCTCTGCTTCCCCACAGTGGTCGGAGATCAGCGGGACTGCCGCAAGGCCCTGGCCTCGGTGAGGTGACGGAGCTGGGCCACGTAAGCCCACACTCCGCTCCTCTGCATTGATAGGAGATCAGTGGGGCTGCCTGATGCTACGGGGCTATCTGGCTGCGGGTCTCGGTACACAGCCCTACCAATGTCATATTTCAGCCCGATTTGACCAAGTAGTATTATGTTAAATGCACAGCTATGAAATTAGATTTGTGCCAAAAGGATTAACCAAAAATTACAATGTCACACAAAATATGCCACAATAAAGCCACCAAAAATAACATTTCAGAAGCAAAAGTGTGATTTTATAAAGCATAAAAGTCATTCCAAAAACAATATGAACTAATTCATACGGAAATATTTATATTTCAAAATGAAATATTTATTTTTAATTCTTAACTTTTCATATTTTATGTATGTTAAACACACTTTTGGTTTTCTCTTAATTCTCCGTTACTGATACAATTTATGCTTTTATTCTGAAGAGCATGTTTTGATTCTGCCGAGAGCTCTTTGTTTATGCTGCACCTTGGTTTTTGCTTCTGCTCTGTTGTTGTTATTGAGGGATGGCAGACTAGACACATCAGTGGCGTATTGCTGCCCTCTGGTGGTTGAAACAAATCATCTTATGATTTATATTTTCCCATAAGTTCCAATCACATGAAGGTATTGGAGCAGAGTTTCTATTGTTTCCCTATATTTTAAATTGAGCAGAGTTTTCAGATTAAAGACAGTAAGTCCCCATGTTCCAAGTCTCCTAAAGAGACAAGTCCTCTGTCCTAGGTATTTCTTACAATGGAGAAGGATATGAGTCACAGTTTCTTGTTCTCCACATTCACATTTTCCTGTCGGGCGTTTCCCAATTCTAGCAAGACCGCTATTAAGGCCACAATGACCTAGTCTTAGTCTAGCAATAACCATGGAGTCTTTCCTATTCCAACTAGTCCAAGAATCATGGGTTCCTTACTCACGATGGATGTTGTAGAAGATTCTGCCTGTTCTCTCATTATCCCAATAGTTTTGCCACATCTCTCTGGAAGCATTATCAATTTTAGATTTTAGATTCCAGAGGGCCTGAAGCCACCTCTAATTTAATATTTTCCTGAAGTAGTGCATTTTTTGCAACTGGATCTGCTTCCTCATTACCTGTAATGCCCACATGGGCTTGGACCTAGATGAAACAGACCCTACTTCCTGCAGCAACCAGTCTATTTAGTGCTAATCTGATCTCAGTCCATAAGTCTGGTCTTGATTTGGAACAAGGCGATATTAAGGATCTCAGGGATGCTAATGAGTCACTGCAAAACGAAAATGTTAATTGGACTATTATCCTCCACCCATTGTAGTGCCTGTAGGGTCGCCATCATCTCAGCGGTGAAGACCAAAGATCGGTCAGATATTCTACTTCTTTGTTTTAAATGTATCTGAGGGATCGCCATCCGTTCACTCACTGGCTCTTTTGACCCTTACCAAAGAGTAGTATTCTTCAAGTTTATTTTACTAAGTATACTAAAGTATAGAAAAGTATATAACCCCAAGTATACTTTTATTTTCCAAGTACACGGATACAAGTATACTAGCAGTATACTTTTTCGCACTAAATCGGCCCACTTTAAGTTTATAAAAGTATACTTTGAAGAACACTTAAAGTAAAGTTCCAGGTATATATTTAGTTTATTTGTAACAAACTTTAATAAACCTTTAAACTTCTATGAATAAAACAAGTGCTCCGTCTGTGTGTATAAACGTTTATATTTTTTTAACTTTTTCCGAGAGACATTCTTCAACCTGATACATGCAAACTCGGAAGGTGTGAAAAAGGTGACAACTAAAATGTACACCACCACCCCTGATTCTAGTGCAATATTATACCAAGTCAGCAGAGTGCACTTGAGGAGACGCAGGTGCAGAAACTGGCAGTTCTGATCGCGCTGGTGTTCGTACAGGTGTTGATCGAGTGTTGCTCTGGCTGATGCACTGCTTGAAGTCGACAGGAGCTCAGTTATGTGGTAACTTCTGCACGACTGCTGGAAGCTCTGTTGAGAATGAAGATATAAATAATTATTTTAAGACCTTAAAGCCCCATGTCTGCTATTTAAGCAAAGTTTCAAACCATACAAGAAAATAAAGTCAGTATTTTTTTGTGCAACTTTAAGTAAGATAAATAATATCCTATACCTAGTTATCTTGTCACTACATGAAAAGACTGAAAATAAACATACCTTTCATTGCTTCTACTGTGTGTTTGATGTTGTCTTCTTTCAGCCTTTTATTCTCAGCTATTACCTGCTTTATTTACATCTGTGCCTTGCTCCAGTTCCTAGGTAGCAGCTCGTCATCTGATGACTCCTCATATTCAGTCGTGGACTACAAGACACCGAAATCAACACCAAAACACACACAACATGTTAGTGTCGTGTTTCAGACACAAGTAGCACATTTACAGTCTGTGGTCACTTTGGCAGCATAACTACTACTTTTCTTCAACACATAATGACTTAAACACTAAAGCTTGTAAATATTCAAATACAATAAATTACCTCTAAATCTTTTTGTCTTGCCACCAGATCCTTCTTCGAGTCTTCAATCATTTGGTCTGCAGCCTCTTTTGAAGGACAGGATGCCTTTTTAATTTTTCGCTGCAATTTAGAGTTTATAGTATATGAGCATTGATGCAAATTAAAATACATGTGCTAAAAGGAAATCTTTAATATTAGAATACTCAGAGTATAGCAATACAATAACCTTTTTAGTTTTTTAAATAAAGGTTCAAAGCAGTTCATAGGAAAATATGAATATTATTATAAGAAAGTATGTAAAATGGTCACTTCTTTAAGGCACTGTATGCAATTGTACTCAACAATTAATTTGAGAACTGTTCATTTCTATATTTTTTGATCAGTTAATTTGCCTTTTTTGATTGCTGTTGACTCTCTTCCTCATTGTCCATCCACCTGCTGTTGAACTTTATCTTCCTCTTTCCTCCCGTCTTCCTCTTTTTTCCAGATGTCCTAGCCCTTTATAAACCCCTCCCTCTTTTGGCACAGGTCAGTGTAATTGTCTATGAGAAAAAAGATTGTTGGTATAATAAACAGACTCATGACTAACTGTGATAACACATTTCATTCTTTATCCAAACAGAAACTTTGAGAAGCCATAAAAATGTTTTTTTTTTCTCATTTATAAGCTATTGAGCCTACACTTACATACAATAGATTAAAAAGGTCAAAATGTCCGGAGTGTGGGAAATGCAGAGTAAAATAGTTGACCACTTTTCTCACACCATTCAGTTCAAACAAGTGAGCAGGGGAGCATGGTTGAGAGCGCTTGGCTGTGAATGCAGTGACGTGTGGTGAGGTTGAGGACTGGGGAGGCACTGCCTGGAGCGGACTGGACTGGAGTCAGATTTACAAATACACAATCCCAGAAGCTTCTATTAATTGTATGAGGCTAGAGGAAGCATTCATCTCTGCCTCCAGTCTGACGGCGCAGCGCCTCACACTTGAAACAGGGAGTTGGTGCATGCGCTCTGTCTCTCAATTAGTGTGTGCAGGATTGAAAGTGAGGCAGTGTTCATCTCTGCCTCCCCTCGGGCTTCTGCCAAGTATCTGATCAGGAAATGGTCTCTTACCTAGAACCTGTCTGTCATGGGTGACCCTACCAGGGGCTGACAATTTAGTTCCTAGGATCTCTAGGACATTCAAACCCCTCGACTACAATAAGGTGGCAGCCCATGGAGAATGTATTTAGAGACAACATTCAAAATAATGTGTGTTTGCTAATCTTTGAAACATCTCAATACTCACAAGTCTGTGTCTTCAATTCCATCAGGGTCCTCCACAGTCTCTAATCGTCTCTTACAGGCATCTAAGATCTTTTTCCTCGGTCCTAGAGGAATATGGATACTCTTGAGGTCATTATCAGAGCATAGCAAAATAGCGTCTAGGTCAATTTTTTCCTCTTTAAAGATGGAGTAGAACTCATTTATGCTTTGTGTAGCAAGGTAGACCTCCAGGGGGCTTGTGTCAGCCTCATCATCATCCTATCCAAATTCTGTCTTCCCAAGGCAGCTCCTCCATGTTCCTCTCCTGAAGGCTGTGTGCACTTCCAATGCTGTCTTCATCCATGCTTAGATGATGCTGTAGCCGACTGCGTAAACACTCATTAATGCTTGAGTTGGCCACACTGGCTGTACCTTGAGTACCAAGGTCAAACATTCCTCTAGTACAGGGGTGTCCAATCCTGGTCCTGGAGGGCCAGTATCGTCAACCCCTGAACCCGCTGGTGGACACCAGCAGTTAGGGATGCTGTCAAGCTGAAGAAAGAATCCTATCGGGACTTTTTGGCCTATGAGACTCCAGAGGCTGCTGACCGGCAATCCAAGCAGAATTAGGCTCGGGTGGTCACAGAGGCAAAAACCCAGGCATGGGAGGAGTTTGAGAGGAGCCAGTTGAGGTGGCTTGGGCATCTGGTCAGCATGCCTCCCTGGTGAGGTTTTCTGGGCACGTCCAACCGGGAGGAGACCAAAAGGAAGACCCAGGACACGCTGGAGGGACTATGTCTCTTGGCTGGAAGAGCTGGCACAAGTGGCTGGGGAGAGGGAAGTCTGGGCCTCTGTGCAGATGTGACAGGGTGAGCATCCTGTCACTGTATCCCGATTGATCATGCGCCCTGGCTGCTTGGCCACAGAAACGTCCCTTTGGCTGACTGGTTAGTGTGCACGACTCTCACCCGGGAGTCTGAGGATCAAAACCCGCCTGGGTCCTCGTTTCTCCACCTTGCCACACTTAGGCTGCTGCCCCTGCGACCATACTCTGAATAAGAGGCCAAAAATGGATGGATTGATGGATGTCTTCCCATGCTTTGTGGCATGAAGTGATAATGATTTGACTCATCTTTTCCACGACCACAAGATGTGTTTTGACATGATTGTTTAAGAAATGAGAAGCAAATCATTGCATCAGTTGGGGTTAAATAGCTTGTTGCCAGCTGAAAGATAATCGCCCATGCAGTAATAATCCAATAGGAAGCCCGTACCCATTTGCTTAGTTAAATCCAAGTGGTGACTTTTTTTTGTACAAGCAGTTTATAAACATTTAATTTAATATCTGGCATTTTAGGTCAGTCAGCTTTCAATTACCAGTTTGCATGGACCTTAGTAGCTAAAGCCTTAAGCCACACTGTGTGTTTTTTGGCTGTCGCACCGGACTTGTCATGTCACACTTTGAGGACTCCAGAAAGGTGGCACACTGTACATTCCAAAATTTCAGTGAGCCAAACTGCACAACGCCGTGCTCTAGCAGGATGTGCTAATGCCATGACCGCAACCCCCAAAAAGCACGAGTCACTTAAAGCCAACAGCTAACCAAAACAACAATGCTGAAAAGAGAAAAAAGTGCTGCTGTTATCACGTCTTTTATTAGGCTCTAAACAGGAGTGGTCCACATGTTCCTGCATGTAGCTTCCACTGTTGCTAATGTTGCTAATATTACTCTGGCATTGTACCCTCATCACTAGTTGTTCGCGTCACTCCCTGGGTGTATTTTCATTGGTCGATTGCAGATGGAAGTCGTGGGTTTTCAAGCAGTGATTGAAGACTTTTGGAAGCTGACTTTGGTTGTAAGAGTAATCAATAAGCTATTGCAGAGTTGGTCACACTGGACGGCCACAGACTTTCAAATCACCCTCACGTTCACCGTTTTTGTCACGATTCTGTTCACGACAAGAGATTTGTCTAGGGTAGACGAAAAAAACACACAGTATGGTCCGGGCTTAAAACACACAAAAAAGTCCTTACTAACCTGAGCGTATGGCACACTGAGCGTTGCTGTGTTGGAGTTATGAAGATGCATAACTCCAACACAGCAACGCTAATGGCTAAAAGTGCTGCTGGTGTAACTAGAAAAGCTCATCACATCTGACATGGAAGCCTCCGAGGTCTCTCTATGAAACTTTCGCTCCATGCGTTTGCGGTGCTTCTTCTGCGTCTTCACGCACTATTTAATTCTTCGTTCGGATTTGCGGTATGCCCTGTCCTTCAGTTTGCCAACCAACTTGGGATTGAGAGTTGTCTGCTTGGCAGCAATGGAATCCAGGTAGCAGATACAATCCATGTGACTCTGTGTGGCAGCCATGTCCAGAGGTGTGTTGTAGTCATTGTCCAGGGACCATATGTTGGCACCAAAACACACCAAGAGGAAAAGGCACCTGAGGTGAGTGTTAGCAGCTGCCAGGTGCAGTGGTGTGTTTCCCCATATGTCACATTTGTCAGGGTTTCCTCTGTTGGTCAAAAGAACAATGTTATTTAAGACATTTTGAAGCAAATATTTCCATCCCTGCTGTTTTTAGACTGAGTCAGTTTGGGGATAAATACCAATGCCTCACGCTTTTGTTTAGAAAACTCACTAATAGGCAAGCACATGATTTTCTGATTATGTTTCTCGGACCTGCCATCCATGAGTTGTTAATAGGGCCCGATTTAATCATTCAAAATCTAAACATAACTGAAAACCCATTTTAAAATGATTAGGCACACTAAACCATATTTTTATTTTGGCTGCCTTTAAAGTCTTCCCGTAACCTGAGGGTTGTCTCACCATAGCTTCAGATCTGTAATTTGACCATGGCCTTGCCTCAGTACCTGTAACTTGTTTCAGTGAGGCCACATAAATTGCAACTGACACAGAAAGCACAGTTTTGCATGGCTGGTGATGTGAATTGTGTGTTTCAGAACAAGCTGAATTACAGTTGGTTAGATGATGTGTTGGATAGTTGTTTTTGAACGCCACCCCCACCCAACCAGTAAACCAAATATTTATGAAATCATTGTAATTTTCTAACTAATGCAACTGTATTGAAACTATTACATCATCAGTCTTTTTTCTTTTATTAATGTTCATGTTTGATAGATTTTTAATTACTAGCTTGGCTTAAAATTCCCTCAAATTTAGATGTTGATGATATTGTTTCATCTAAAAAATTCCTACGTTTTTCATATTCCTCGTGTCTTGTTCTGGTTTTACACCTAATGATACCTGAAATGTCTTATATCTTGTCTCTGTCCTACACTGTCACATGCAAACCCCTGAATATTTTATGTAAAGGACATGAAACTATACTGTTAAATACAGATGTATTATTAATGATTGGGACTGTGCAGGGATTTCTGTGGGAATATGTGTCAGAACAGCCAGATCCTTCTGAGGCAGCAATTAGCAAAGCCCTACAGTACACTGATTTGGGCCCAATTTTTGTTAGGGGTCAGGAGGAGGTTTAAAATGGTCTGAAAGAGAGGGGCCCGTTTTGTAAGAACAGCTCAAGTGAGTTCAGATGAAGGGAGAGGTTGTCCAAAGGGTGCGTGGTAGACTGTGAGTGACAAACAACACAAAAAGGAGCAACAAAACAATTGTCAAAGAAAAAAATACTGCAGTTTGCATTGTGCTAAAATAAAAGAAGGGACATGCTGTACCATAAATTTCAGTTTGGGAACAAATAAAAAAAAATACAGATTCTCAGTTGAGATATTTATCACCTTCAAAGTTCAAATTATACAGTATGGTACAAAATAATCATCTAACCTGACAGATTTATGAGCCACAATTTATATCTGTGAGCAGTGCCTGGTCACGGTCTCCATCCCCATCTGATTATCAGCTTATGGCTCCAATCTGCCTCCAATTCCAATGACAGTTTGATGTCACTGCAGGTAGCTCCATGCTATAAACACACTAAATATAGCATCCATGGCATCTTTCCCATGACACTGTTCAGCATATTAAACTTTGCTACATTATATAATGACTCAGGAGTTTGACTTATGGCAACTATTAATTTTGTATCTTAGTTTATGTCTGTTGTCAGTAAAATAAGGCTATGTCCTAGAAGCTGAATGTTTACACCAATTTCGTGGGAAATGCTAAATTCAGGTCTGGATAAACCTGAAAGCTTTGAGAAACAAAACGTTCCCTAACAAAAGAACTTAATCAAAAAAAAACTTTCTGTTGCGTTCCTATCAGTTAGAAGCTTCTCAAATAAAAAGTGGAAAGGCCTCAAATTGGGGGAAGAAGAGACCAAAATTTGTATTTTAAGCTCTTAGGTCTGATTTTATATATTAGAGATGAGAGATAACTTTAATAATGTGCATACCGTAGTTTCTTTAAACGCAATGGGCTTTTTAAACACTGTTGAATGAGGTCGTCTCCTTTTAAAAATGTTCAGTGAAGCAGATTCATTTCAGGCTTGTTTATTTCTGGCTGAGCTGCAAAACCAGATCAACCAGAAAAGATTAGAAATGTGCTGCTGAATAAAATACAGGATTGAATTAGCATATTTTGCAAAGAAATGTTGCAATTTTAATTTTAAATGGGTTTGTTGTCTAAAGATTGAAAGATTTTAGATACCAACACCAAATGTTGAATTTTAACTGTCTTATGAGGTCTGTTATGTCCAAGCAGGTTTATTTTTCTGTATTTTTTTCTGTTGCTGAATTTTACTTTGCCTACTTCATGTTGGAAATTATTTGGATTATAATCTGACAGATGCCTTTTACCCTCAAAGTTACTATTTACCATCTGATTCAGGATCAAGCTTTGACTTTATGACATACTGAAAAAAATCCCATATCCTTTGTTAGGTCTGAAACATTTCCATTCAAAACCTTTAGGATACATGTCAAACTCATTTAGCCTATTTAAATGCAACAAATTAGTTTACTTCCAAATAACCAAATTTTCTAATCCTTTAAAGTGGTCTTGTTTCCAAGCTTTAGACTTTCTCTAATTTTCCCAATTTTTAGTCCATATTTGACATTTTCAGATCTCTTTACTGTTAAGCAACTTAACCTTTGAATCATTCAGGCATAACACGTCAGTTGCGTTTACTCACAACAGAGATTTGAGATCAAACAAATAAATAAAAGGGGTCTTTGCTTATTTTGTTACTAACAGAAAGAGATGCAAATTCCTCCCGTTTCTTCAGTTAAATCCACAAAAAACACAACACATTTTAGTAAATGATTTACAAAGAGAAATTTGAAAAGTTGGCTTTAGACAATGTACCTCCTCAGCTCTGTTTTAAGTCTTAGCTGGATTTATTTCTTCCCTTTATCTGTTACAGGCAGGTTTTTTCATTTATTTTCAGTGAAATCCAATTTATAATCTAGGGTTAATATAAAGTTGGCCCACTGTTTACAGTTATAACGTCTTCAACTCTTTAGGGATAGTTTTCCCACATAGTTTAGGAGCATATTTATGAGAATATTGGAATATTCTTCAAAAAGCACATTTGTTAGTTCAGCTACTCATTTTGGACAAGAATGCACCTCTAATCTAATCTCTGATCTAAGGTGTTTTATCAGATTGAGGTCAGTCAAGTTCATCCACACCAAACTCACTCATCCATGTTTTGGTGGCTTGTCCTTATACTTTTCACTTTTTTGCACACACTGCACAATATATCCTCGTGTTCAGGAGCAAGGACTGGACAAAAGAGGAGTAAAAGTGCAGCTAAATGTAAAAGAAACATTTGAAAGAGTTTCAGAAAGTCTGGGAACTACTAGGGCGACGGTGGCATAGGAGTTAAGTCGCCCCACAATCGGAAGGTCGTGGGTTCGCGCCCCGCTCAGTCTGTCGCTGTCGTTGTGTCCTTGGGCAAGACACTTAACCCGAATTGCCTCTGTTGGTGGTGGTCAGAGGGGCCGATGGCGCAATGATGCAGCCTCGCCTCTGTCAGACCGCCCCAGGGCGGCTGTGGCTACTCAGTAGCTTACCATCATCAGCAGTGTGTGAATGTGTGAGTGCATGCAGCGTCTTTGAGTGTCCTAACAAAGCGCTATATAAGTTCGATGAATTATTATTATTATTACTGATCGAGACCACTTTTAATGAAAGGAAAATGTCCAGACAAGTTTTTGCTCTAGACTGCATTGAGAAATCTTTTCTTGCTACACAATTACTTGAGTAATGCCAAACTATTAGAAGCACTCACAGTTCTCGTGCAAAATTTCCTTTCCTTCACAGACATATAAATGTTAGATTTGATGAGTAGAATAATGATGCAATGTCAAAGTACGTCAGCTTTCCACCTCATCTTGATGACAAAATAGCTGAATTAGCATAAGTATATTTTATAGTATGCCTGGTAACACCAGAGTTATGATCTCAGACACAGTATTCAGCAGAAACCTGCATTGACACTATGCAAATACAATACACCACAGACATTTCACATTTGCTTATTGTGCAACAAAGTCAAAGTATTCCCCCCAAGCATGGAAAAAAGATAAGTGCTGTACCTTTTTGCAGAAAAAAAAAAAAACCTTTCATGTGGCCTAGCTACGTGTAGGTCGTGTACACTCTGCAGGTGCAGAAAGGATCAAGGTGAAAAACACAAAGCCTTTAAAATATTGTTAAATTCAAAGAGAGAATGTAATGCCCTTTTGTCATTAAATATCTAATGCATTTCTGTATTTTGCAAGGTTAACAACTTTTCTTCACAATGCACACATTATGTCCTTCATCAGAATGTTTCATGAATTATCAGAAAGCCTGCAGTTGATCTGAACAGGAGCTTGTTTCTTGCATTTTGAAATACACGAGAAGAGGCTATTCCAAGAATTCTTTTTACTTTACAGCAATATTTTACAGTAAACACACTCTGTTTGATGATACTTTGTTGTTGTTCAAAACAAAATGACATTTTTTTGACTCAGCACGTAAACAGCAGTGTTTCAGGGCTGAATAAAAGGCGCAGCAGTTCAGACACCTCTCAGGACCACAGTTCACCAGGTAAGTTCACATGCATCCTGAGAATTTGTCTCTTCATTTATAAAAGATTCATTAATTTTGCACAGGATGTTGCTCTTGATCTTTTTATAAAAATGCAAAAAATTGTGAAATTAGGGGAAAACAGTTAATGTAAATGTTAGTTAAAGAGACAGACGTCACATTGTTGGTTAAAACTATTTTTGTAGCAATCCTGAGAACTAGGGATTTTCTGTCCAGTGGAAAAGTTTCATATGAGGCGGGAACTGCCTTTTACGAGGACTCCTAACTGGGCGTAGCTGTTCAACCTGTCACATTTGCTTCCAGATATACAACCCACTTCTGAATAAATTGCTGAAAGAAGAGCCATGTGCTTCAATCCTGGGGATCCATGTGAATGTTTGACCAGTGGTAATCGCTGTGAGACCTGCAAGGTGACCACCAGGGACAAAAAAATGGAAGAGGCGCAGCTTTCCAACATCATAAATGCAGCCGGGAGCAGAAGTGAAGACAAGACCGTTGTCTCCACTGAAGCTGTAAGGGAAAGAGGCCGAAACTTGGGGTGGATGCTCTCATCTGTCATCTGTCTAAACATTCTGATGCTGGGTTGCTCCTTGGTCAGCAGCGGCACTCCTGGCAATACTAATATCAGCTCTCCAGACCTGCAGTCCTTCCTCATCGTCCTCCTCCTCTTCAGCTCCACCTGGATGATCTATTACACTATTTACACAGCCAAGACGGAGAATGCTGTTGTCTTCAGGGATGAGCATGCTGGACCAATATGGCTCAGAGGTAAAGTCAACACCACAAGTTAAACTGTTTCATGCAGACTCAATTGGTTGAATGATTTTCCCATTTACCGCCCATGTTCTTGATTGTCTAGGTGGACTTCTGGTATTTGGAATGCTCAGCATCATCATGGATATTTTCAAGATCGTCAGCTATATGGGATTCCTCCACTGCGACTCCGCTGTCAAGGTTGCCTTCCCTGTGGTGCAACTAGTCTTTGTTCTTGTGCAGGTATGAACAACAAAAATCTCTCAGAAATCCAACATTCTTTAACAGAATTCATTCCTGCAGAATGTTAACACAGTACATTAAACTTGCAGACATATTTTCTTTGGATTCACTCAAAAGACTGCATGCAACGCCAAAAAAGCATTTCACGGTAAGAGCTACTATTCATCATCAAACAACTTTAATTGTGTTCTAAACTTGTAGATTAATTTTCTACGTGTTCTTATTCTAGCTGCGGGCTGATGCTGACATTGTCCACAAATCTAGTGTTATGGATGACAGCGGTCACAGAGGAGTCCCTTCACCAGACAACCGTTCCTGACTACCTGAGCAACACTACTAAACTCCTAAGACGTAGTCTATACATCAATAAAGGTGACTGAAACAGTTAGCGCTTTGGAAAAACGTGATCTCAAAAGCCATTGAGCATAACATTTTTAAATTTCCTGCTTTGTTTCTTGTCTTGCAGCTGGCTTTGGAGACGAATCCTGCAAATGTAGCCACATGTCTTGTAGCATCTTTAAGGAGGCCTACTACTACCTATACCCCTTCAACATTGAGTACTGCCTTTTTGCCTCAGCCATGGTGTATGTTATGTGGAAGAATGTTGGAAGAGTAAATCCTGGATTCAGCCACCACATCAATTTCAACCTAAAAGACATCTTCGTTGGTCCTGCTTTTGGAATCATGGTGGTGGTTGCAGGCCTGGCAACTTTCATAATTTATGAGATTGAGATTTCAACAAATGATGAAGATGAGGAAGGCAAAGTCGAAGCAGTGATGATGTACTTCATCATGAATATTGTCATAATAAGTATGATGTCCATCTGCACCATCATAGGCAGTGCCATTTTCAAGGTGGATCACAGGGATCATGTCAAAGAAAAGAACCCCACTCGCAGCCTGGACGTGGGACTGCTGGTAGGCTCCTCACTGGGGCAGTTCATCATCAGTTACTTTTCCATTGTAGCTATGATAGCAACTGGAGCCAAAGGCTGCCTGAACAAACTCAATTTGGCCTGCGGTTTGCTGACAGTGATCCAGCTGAGCCTTCAGAATTTTTTCATAGTTGAAGGTCTGCATCAGGAGCCTTTCCATGAAGTGGAGCCAGACACGGTGGTGGTAAATCCATATGTGACGGAGACAAGCAAAGGTGTGAGCAACCTTGAAATAACAGACCCAGAAAAAACACCCAGCCCCAAAGCAGCAGCAAAGAGCCACAGCGGGACAGCAGAACACAAATACAAACTGCTGTGGAAGAGGCGTGTCCTGAGGGAGGTGTGTGCATTTCTGCTTCTGTGCAACATCATAGTAAGTGTCCTTTCCCCTGATGTCTTCAGATTTATAGTTTCAAATTCTTTGAATACTAATCCTTTAGTTTATTTCTTTCACAGTTATGGATCCTGCCTGCATTTGGTGCTCGTCCCCAGTTTGACCATGACACTGAAACTGAGTTCTACCAATTCAGCATGTGGGCTGCAATTGTGAATGTGGGTCTTCCTTTTGGCATATTCTATCGAATGCACTCAGTTGCCAGTCTATTTGAAGTGTTTCTCAACTCATAAGACTGCATGAAAAAGAGTTATTTGGACATTGTCAACATGTTTTTTTGTACAGATTTTTTTTATTTGAGCCATTTTTGTTAGAGACAGATTGATGAAAATGATAACTTTAATGTTTCTTCTATATGTGTGTGTGTGTGTGTGTGTGTGTGTGTGTGTGTGTGTGTGTGTGTGTGTGTGTGTGTGTGCGTGCGTGCGTGCGTGTGTGTGTGTGTGTGTGTGAAGCTTGATTGTTTAATGCTTTGACGCAAGTATATAAAAATTGAAAACATAATAAAGAAGCAGAACAATTTGAACCACATGTATTCTTCTTAATATTTCTATTATTATTATTAGTTGTAGAGGTATCGTTGATGACATTAATCATAGTGATTCATCATTCAATCATCACCAGTGAATTTCCCCACTGTGGGATCAATAAAGTCTATTCTATTCTAATGTTGTTGCTGTTACTGTATGTGGTCTACTGCAACACATTGAACTTTGCAAACATAATGACTTTGATGCTTTAATGGAAGGTTTTAAAGCGGCTGTCTGGAGTATTTCTTTTATCTGATGGCACCATCTAGTGGCTGACAAGCATATCACACCAAGAGTCGTTTGATTTGGTTTTTTAAGATGGCGACTGCACGTTTGTTTATGAATGTGCTTCTGTAGCTGACAAACAGAGCTAAAACACGTTGTTTTACAGTTATTATTCTCATGTCATGTTATGTTTTCATATATTTATATTTTAAAGACTTATTTGTCTGTGAAAAGTTCATCAACTCTGCATCAGCCGAGGTACTTCCTTAACTCTGGAGCACGTAAGTCTAACGCTATTGGTTAGTTCTGACCGGCGCTCAGTTCATATTGCACACAGCTCTACGGGGCAGGGGGCGGGCTTAGCAAAAAGTAAAAAAGATGTATTGCTTACATTATATCACACTACATGGTAAGACAATCACTTTTACGGATTTCTGAAAAATCATACATAATTCCTGAAAGGGGAAACCTCCAGACAGTCACTTTAAACAGCAGGAACTTCAAATACAGTGAAGTCCATATGCTACATAATAAAGGAAATAATAGTTTACTGTACAAAAGACTTTCTAAAGAGCTGTCAGTTGTTCTTTAAAGTTTGGTAGATTTTTTCACTTATGCAGAGGTGGACAAAATTGCTGATAGTAAGGCAAGGTGTAGAAACAGGGGACTGGGCGGGATTCAATCCCCAGACTCCCAGGTGAGAGTCACACGTGCTAACCAGTCAGCCAAAGGGATATTCCTGTGGCCAAGCAGACAGGGCGCATGATCAATCGGGATACAGTGACAGCATGCTCACCCTGTCACAGTAGCATTTAGTCAATGACAGAAAACCCCACAATGGTCAGAAATAACTTGAACCTTTCAAAAGTAATAATAAATAGAAATTCTATGAAATTTAACCAATGGAAGTCAGACATTAGGTAAAGGCTAGAAGACCGTCTCCAAGCAGCTAGATGTTCCTGTGACTACAGTTGCACAGATTATTCAGAAATGTAAGATCCATGGGACTGTAGCCAACCTCCCTGGACGTGGCCGCAGGAGGAAAGGTGATGACAAATGAAAGAGACGGATAATCTGAACGGTAACAAAAGAGCCCAGAAAAACTTCTAAAGAGATCCAAGGTGAACTTCAAGCTCAAGGAACATCAGCGTCAGATCGCACCATCCGTCGTTGTTTGAGCCAAAGTGGACTACATGGGAGACGACCAAGGAGGTCATTCAGACTGTAGGAACCTTTTGTAGTTCCTGTAACCTTCCCCCTCAGGTCCTAGAACCATCTTAGCTCCTACTCAGAGGCAGGGTCTTTTCATGGTTCCTGAGGAACTGACGTAGGTGTTTAGCTACGCCCCTTGTTAGGATTCCGCTTCTTAAAGCACCGCCTTTTTAAAAAAAATAGTTGCCGGTTACAGCACAACAGCAAGATGGATAAGTGGACCAACAAGGAAGTGAAAGCTCTTTTGGCTAACTTTTCAAATGAAGATGTCCAGAGTGGTTTGGAAGGCTCGCAGTGTAATATTAAAATATTTTCTATGATAACAGCTAGAAGAAGCTGGGTATTACCGCTCAGCGAACCAATGCAAAGAAAGAATGGAGGACTATAAAAAATCAAATATCACAACAACCAGAGAGGGGCAAATCGCAAAAGTAGTAAGTGGTACGACAAGCTGAATGCAACATTAGGCCATCGTCCTGCTTACTCTGGGAACTCTGGGACCAAGGACTCCTGCATGAGGCTTTTGGATATTGTCAGCGGTGTAAACAGCCCCAGAAAAGCTTGAAGGTGAGTAAATGTTCTTAATTTCCACCTAAAATAACTGAGCTATAATACAGTACCAGTTTGGCTATTTTGTCTTTTTTAATTTTCTGTTCCAAATCTTGTTTGTTTATTCAGAGACAAACCTGGACTGCATCCCAGACACTCCTGTTGCCTCAGCTCAACTTGCCCCAATCAAACAGGTAAAGAAAGTCCTCCGATAGTTTTGACCAAAGTAGTCATTTTACTTTTCCTTTGAGCAGATTTCCCCTTTGTTGATGTTAGCACATGTGAACCATGTCCACACACACACACACACACACACACACACACACACACACACACACACACACACACACACACACACACACACACGTCTTTATAATATATCTTGTGTCAATTCATTTTATAGTATAAGTACAACAGAGTTATTATCATTAGGTTTTAATGGTGGGCTTGTTTGGTTACTATGTGTGGTTTATAACCTATCACTGAGTCTTATTACCATAACTGAGTTATAGTATACTTAGTTGTGCTTCCTTATACATAAGTTGTAAGTTAGAGTATACTTATAATTAATCACTGAGTCAAGAAGTTAGTTTGGGACACTCCATGCTTCTGATAGAGGTATTTCTATAACTTGTGTTTTAATTTGAAATGTTTATCCATGCAGCAGCTACACCAGAGCCAGTATCTGCAGTGGCATCAACGTCTTCCACCCATTATGAGCCAGCTGCCGGCACCCTTCACCATGTAAAGAACAGTCTTATTATATATGCATGTGTGCAATCGGTCAACATGGTTTAATTCAAAAACATTTATCCCTTCAGCATCAACACTGCAACAACAGCCAGCACCTACCATCAGTCAGCACTCACTGCCCCCCAGACCTGGTACACACATCTAATTCCACAGAAAAACAACTCAATATATTAAATGGCACTTGCTGTGTGTTAACTCTATCTCCACCCTCCATGTTTTTGTTCCAGGAAAGAGGAAAAGGGGCGACACACTTCTGGCCACTGTGCAGGAGATGCTCGGTTCAGATGTGGACCAGGAGAGGCGGAGTGATGAACGTTTCAATGTAATGATGCAGTTCCTTCGAGAGCAGACCGAGAGGGAGGCTGATGCACACTCAGCTTGTAACGTCTGGCGGGGTGGAGATGAAGCCGGCTGCGCAGAGTTGTGTGTGAAGATCAGAAGAGCAACGACGTTTTACTTTTCTCAATAACTCATTTATTTTGGTGATGAAACAAAAGAAAAAGACAAGCTTTACCGCACGTTACAGGAGAACACTCTCTGCATACACACAGGAGATTTTCCTACAGACGGCATACAATACTCTTGTTGCCATGTGTTACTAACTCTGGGTTTTCAGCCCATCTTTGTATGTAAACCAGGGACAGCTCCAGTCTTCCCCATTTAGCGCCATGAAGAGCGGCACACTTCTCTAGCAGCTCAGCTGCACCACATGTGTAATCACCTACCTGCAGCTCATAAAAGCCAAGGAGCTTGAGAAGACACAGGAGGGAGAGACGGAGACAGAGAGCTTGCAGTTTGAAGGAACTCTGGTTTTGTGCTAAAGGCTTTGTAGATACCATTTTGCCTTAACCCGTTTGTTTTAGAGCTGTTTGGTAAATCTTCCCACTTTTCAGGGCTCTTTAGTTTGGATGAGCAGAGCTGAGTCGAGGGTGCTCTTTTGTTGCTCGGTCCAGCTCTGGTTTGTGTTAAAAAGGCAAGGCCATTTGTAAGTATTGTCCACTTTATTGATAGTTTCCTCCTGGGTAAGATTGATGTTTTATTTTGTTGAGATTGTTGAATTACGTTTCCCTCTTTTAGTTGACCCAGCGTTTTGAGTTTCTTGTGACAGCCTGGTTAGTTTAGTTTGACAAAAGTCTGTTTTAGTTGTTTGACTTAGATGCTAAATTATTTGTCTTATTTCCTTACAGGTTTAGCCATATTGTGTTTCATCTTTCGTTGGGATGCTTTTTAATATTAATAAATAGTTTTACTTAAGGTGTTTTGTTTGATTCTGGTTTTTCTTATCCACCTTTCTGTGTTAGACCTCCCAGGGTTTCCTAGACCTGGTTGGGGTCGTAACACCAAGCCAAAGAGTAAATCAGGTCCCTGGGGAGTGAGAGGAGGACAACCGGCTTCAACAGCAGCCTCAAACCGAGGGATCACCAATGCTAACGGCTGGCCAGTGCTACCATCCCGACCTCATCATGATAGCAGCTCTCAACAGCAATGAGCTGGCAGAATGATGAAGATCAGAAGAACTTCTCATCAATCAAGCATTCAGCTCCACCACAGATTTATGCTGCTGCTGAATGACCCAGAATCAGATGAACTGGAAACCAGTGTAGAGTAATATCACTACAAGGAAAGAAGAAAAACTCTGAGGCTGACCCTAAGCGGGTGTTTAGCGAGGATCGTTGGAAGTCTGTTTCTCATATCAGCAACTGTGTTCTTGGGAAAACGGTATGTTGTGGTATTTCTGCCATTTAAATTCACATCCTTCACATCAAAATCACCCACTATCAGAGTTTTTCTTCTTTCCTTGTAGTGATTTAGTGATATTACTCTCATTCCTTACCCTGTTTTGTGGGGAAAGGGGGGGGGGGTGTTCCAGTTCATCTGATTCTGGGTCATTCAGCAGCAGCATAAATCTGGTGGAGCTGCTACAATGCTGCTAGCAGGTTTCAGCCAGTCATGGTGGTAGTAAAAAATGCCATTGTAGACGCCTCTGTCAATCAAAAAAAAAAAAATCTCAGTGATTTGAGTCTAATTGTCACTGAGCAGAAAAGCTTTTGCAGAAAACCGGTGATCTCAGTGAAAAAAAAAAACAAATGTAAGCAAGCAGGAGCAAAGCAGAGGAGCATGTGCACTGTAGTGAAGCAGTAGAAGTCAGGGAAGACTGCAACCGATGATCCATACTGTACCAAGTTTATTTCTATTGCACATTTTAAAACAGCATGACATCTGACCAAACTGCTGAACAAAGACAAAATACAACAATGATAAAAACTGCGTAAAAAAAAGTCACGGAATAATAAAATCAGCATTCAAAAGCAAGATAAAAGTAATAGCCTGATCCATTGTAGCAGAGCTGGCCACAAGTATATATGCAGGTTAAAATATCCGCACAGTCTTGATAGTAATGTAGCTTAGCCGCAGTAGCTCGTGGACTGTTACTCCTCTGTTGAATGGTCTGGTCTATTGATATCGGTCTATCATCAGTTCTTTCTCTAGCTGCAGTATCTTCTTTAACATTTTAGCCAACACTGTGATCGAACTGGACTACAGCCCTTCAGGAATTCCAGAAAACCGAACAGTACATTTGCTCGATCTGCCTTCCAGATATTCACATTTCATCTGTAGCTCAGAAAGTTACTTCCTTAGCTCACCCACCATGCTCTGCAGAGAGACAAGCTCGTCTGACAAGGCTGACAAATTGCCCTCCAACTTTGTTACTCTCGCTCTGACCTGCTCTACATCCGAGCAGAGCTCCACAGCCTTCATTTCCCTCAGCCCTCCCTTAAAAAAGTTGAAATCCTCCACAAGGGCTTCCTTCATTTCTGATCTGAACATCGCCAAAAAGTCAGAATTCAGTGTCAGGATTTCAGCCTTCAGTCCTAACATGCCTGCGTCTCTAGGGCCAGAACTCAGCGTGGGTGAGGCCACAGCTCCAGCGGTGACCGGAGTTTTCCGGCTCAAAGAGGCTCCAGGCCCAGAGTCCACAGCACAAGTATTTCTGTTCCTTTTGGACTTCGCTGTTATTCTTCAGAACTTCCAAAGACAATAAAGTTGGCGGTTCCATAGCAAAGCATTAGGCATTGAGCTTTGCAGCAAAAGTTAATTAGAAAACACTTTTAAGTAAAAAAAAAATGCAGAGGCCCTTGCACTCATCTTACTCCCTCTTGATTTCTGTCACTTATTCTAACTTAGCTTCTCTTTCAGTTATTGCTTTTTCCTGATATGTTTATACAGTATTTTTTGAAATATATGTCCTGAACATGGCTAAACTGATTTTGCAGCAAAGCTGACTTCAGTCATTTGTGGGTTCTCAGCATTACTGATGTGCTCATGCCTCACAAACACCTCATTTACTTCATATTGTTCATTTTTGTGAGCTGCAAGTGACAAATAAAAGCACAACAGGCACAGTCACTTGCTGTTTTGCAAGATAACAGTGTTTCATGCTCTGTGTGCTTCATTAGCCTGCAGTTCTTTATAGAACTTGTGTGAAATAATTTACAAGCTTCAAACTGTTGTTAATATCAAGTTAGACCTTTATAAATAGGGCTGCAGGATTGAATAATAAGTTCATTATTTAAACATAAATGCTAAAATATCTTTATGTGTAAATATTTATCATGCCCATTGTGTGTAAATGTGGTGAATCTTGCTTCCTGTTTTGTATGTGATGTATTACTGAAGTAATAAAAAAGACTCATATGTTGCATTCATTAATGTTGTCTGAATAAACTTAATATAAAATATGCAAACTTCACAGCAGAAGCAGCAGCAACAGAAAGCTGGGTTGAGCAGTGACACTTTATTTTGTCCAGTTTGTTCCCTAATCAGTGTGCAGTGAGACATGTATACAACATAAATAGCTGAAATAACTGGGACCAAAAGAAAAGCTTCTTATCAAATTCAGTAAAGTGTCTCATCTGATAATATTTGTTGTCAATCCAAGACAAAATATCTAATATTCACAAGAAGAAAAATATCCACATAGCTTTCTATAGTGTTCAAATTTTATGAATTAAAAAAGAAAAAAAAAAAATCAAAAATGTGAGATAAAAACAGGCAAGTTATGCTTGTCAGTCCACCTTCACTTGATCTGTTAAAAGCAGGTCTTGCTCCTTGAACTCCTTCCTCTTGTAGGACCTGGTGTAAACAGATCAGTACTCCCAAAGGGAAGATACATCGACAGACGTGCCATCACACATCAGCGTGCCTCCCTGGTCTCCACGAAGGTACTTGCCGTTAGAGCCCTTGATAGCGATTCGTCCGTGTTCTGGGAACTCAAGAAAGAAGTCTTCTGACTTTTCTCCATCTGAGTACACGAGGCCGCTGCTTGATGTATACCAGAACATTCCATTTACACCTGTGGACAGATAACTTATTTTTAAATTAAATGTAAAAAAAAAACAACAAAAAAAATATCTTTGTTACGTTCTGTGTTTTCTATCCGATTTCATTTTTTGTGGTTCTTCATTATACACAGAGCAAATAAAGCTTGTTTTTACCTTTGCTGACATGACGGAAGTTACGCCACCAACATCCGGCGGTTGCTCTGACGAAGGTGGCAGTGGATTCCGAAACATGTTAGCAAAGGTAAAAACAAGCTCTATTTGCGATGTGAATAATGAAGAACCACAAAAAGTTTTAAAAAGCAATATGTACATATACACAGCCACCTGGATTTAACTAAGCAAATAGGTACGAGCCTCCTATTGGATAATTACTCCATGGGTGATTATCTTTCAGCTGGCAACAAGTTACTTAACCCTAACTGGTGCAATGAGTTGCTTCTCATTTCTTAAAGGGCAAGTAAGGTTAGTCCCAGAGTCTTACTCCACCCACATTTCCGTTTTGAAAAATGCACCATAAGGAGGCGTTGCCTTCCGGACTGAGAGGGCAGAGCTTTGGCAGTGAGTGACAGACAAAGACAGATGGCGAACGAGACAACGCTATCCCTTTTGACTCAGAGCAGTCATTTGAAGTGGAGGAATTTTCTCCCCCTCCTTACCCAAAGGAAATAAAGGAAAGGGACTAAGGCTATTTGGAGGAGGCAAGCAGACCTGAGATGTATCGTTTTGAGCTTGTGAGTTAGCTGACCATCGGAGCCGAGCCAGCGGGGACCGGCCTCTGAATGGTAAATAGCTGTTAGCCATAGCTTTAGATTAGCAGCAGGACTAGGCAATCCAGTCCTTGAGAGCTGCTATTCAGCATGTTTTAGAGCAGGGGTCACCAATCTGGTGCCCCTTGAGCACAAAGTTTCCCCCAGGAGCATTATGGGCTCTATGCACGCTCCAACTTCCACATTCCACATAAGACCACACTCCTATTTCCGGTTGTCATAGTCGTCGGCAAAGCTGAGTGACATGGCTGAGAGTTTGGAGTTCACACGGTGCTTACTGATATTAATGATATTTATTCATGCTCTGATTGTTTTAGACTAAAATTTAATGTGGACAGCAATGAAATTAAATTTAGTCAAATAATTGTTTGAAAGTTGTTTAAAAAGATTTTTAAAAAGTAGCACAAACAGCAACCAGCGTCCCAGCATGTGAGGCGGTTGATGACACAATGCTCCCTGTCCCAATTTGGCACACTTGTGTACTACGCACTCAAATTGGGATTGGAACATAGTCTGCTGCAGAGGATGCTGCAGAGAAATGCCCAAGGTTTAAATGAATGTAACCCACCATAAGAAAATCATTCAATAAAGTGCACATTTATGATATACAATCACAAACATCACACTAAAATTGAAGAAAACTAAAATAATAATATTTGGAAATAGCACATTAAATACAAATGCAAAACTTAATATAAATGGTGTAGAGATTGAAAGGGTTAATGAAAATAGATTTTTAGGCGTGACAATAGATGAGAAACTAAATTGGAAAGCACATATTACATACATTCATTCTAAAATATCAAAAAATATTTCAGTATTAAATAAAGCTAAACAGGTATTAGATCGTCCATCACTCCACATTCTTTACTGTTCGCTGGTTTTACCATATTTAAGCTACTGTGCAGAGATATGGGGTAACAACTACAAAACTACACTAAACTCACTGGTCATTCTTCAGAAAAGGGCAATTAGAATCATTCATAAAGTAGGTTATAGGGATCATACACATTCATTATTTTTACAACATGGGATATTAAAGTTTTTAGATCTTGTGGAATATCAAACAGCACATATTTTGTATAAAGCTAAAAATAATCAACTACCAGGACATATTCAAAACATGTTTACTGTTAGAGAAAGTGGATATAATCTACGAGGTTTTAGTCTATTTAAAACCATAATGGCACGTACCAATAGGAAGCGATTTTGTGTTTCGGTGTGTGGGGTGAAGCTATGGAACAGTTTGAATGAAAAGTTAAAGCAATGTCCAGACATTAAGCAGTTCAAAAGGGAATATAAAAGAATGATTATAAGGAGGTATAAAGAAGAAGAAATTGTTTGATTTGTGTTCGATTTTGATTATGGATTTCAATATTATGTTGTAGCATGTGCAAGTGTTTGACAGGAAACCAAGTCAGTATTGAAAATGCGTTCAGAATAAAAGATAACTGGATGGAGTAGTTATGATCTGTCAAAAAGGGGTGGGAGTTTATAAGTGTATACTTCTTCCCACTCCTTTTCGAGCATGTGGCTCAAAGCAGATGGTAGATACGTAAAATTAGCCTTATTTGTTTTTTTTTTATTTTTATTTTTTATTTTGTTTTGTTTTGTTTCTTTTTGTACTTTGTGTGTGTAATCTTTGACAGTGCTGCATGTTCGAAATAAAAAAGTTGAATTGAATTGAATTGAACTCTTAGCCCTGATTTAATTACTTATTTACTGATATCAGTTGTTCCCTTGGGGGTAGGTAAATCTTTGGCGTCAGCAATTGGCTCCCCTCTTGTGCCGTCTCCAGGATCAGGCAGGAGCTCCAAGAAGTATGTGCCTATAAAGGATTCCTCCCTCCTCTGGACTTCAGTCATCAATTGGCACTTACACACTAGCACCGGCTCGGACCGGGCGGGATTGGGTATGTTCCTTTCACATCCGGGTGGCCCGGGGATTTTTGGGGCTGAACCGTACGTGTTTTCGGCCCTCATCTGAAGGTGGTCTGCTTTTTGTCGAAACCGGGCCAACACACCCACTGCCGACTCATTGGTCGGCTCAAATTCACGCCTACCTTTAGGGGGAACCTCCGATTAGCGGATAGAATCCGCCAGCGGGGGCTTCCCCCATGCGCGCTTCATTATCACTCTGAATGCGGAGGAGTTAACAAGCCTCTGACTGAAGCTGTTTTATCTGTTTCCGTCAGCTGTGATGAGCGCAGCGCGCGCGCGCACACACACACACACACACACACACTGACGCCACGCAGCTTTTTGTTTAATAAGGAAGAGACCGCAGAATTATCAGCGCTCCTTTGACCCACCCAGCCGTTTCTCTGTTCCTGTCTGCTGTGATGAGCGCAGCGCGCGCGCGCGCACACACACACACATACACACTGACACAGTGCTGCCACGCAGCTTTTTGTTTAATAAGGAAGAGACCGCGGACTTCGCGGTGACCCACCCAGCCGTTTCTCTGTTCCCGTCTGCTGTGATGAGCGCAGACACCGGGCAGACTTCTCCGCACTCCTTTGACCCGCCCACATCACTGATATATTCGCGCCAATTTTTCGCGCGCATTTCTGAGACCGCCTATCACGTCCGCATTCCAAAGGGTGTCCTGGAAGACGTGTGTAAACAACCTGGCGGGGCCGGGGCCAACTGAGGCCGACCGATCGGAGCCGACCTGGTGCTAGCGTGTAAGTGCCAAATGAGAACCCTCAGTCCAGAAAAGTGCAGTTCTAAGAACAGCTAAGATACTGCACAGAACCCTCAAACTCCCAGGCGTCTGGTAGAGGACCCAAGCTTCTTATATATATATATATATATAATAAAATAAAATAAAAAATAATTTCCATCTCACCCTCCAAGGGTGGCCTCATCTTTCCAAGCTTGGGTCCTCTGGGAGTTTGAGTGTTCTGTGCAGTATCTTAGCTGTTCTTAGAACTGCACTTTTCTGGACTGAGATGTCTGATGTTTTTTTTGGGAACTGCTTTAGCCACTCCTCCAGTTTGGGGTCACTGCCCCAATGACCACGGGCACCACTGATGTCTTCACTCCTCAGGCTTTCTCAAGTTCTTCTTTGAGGCCCTGGTACTTCTCTAGTTTCTCGTGTTCCTTTTTCCTGATGGTGCCTTCACTTGGTATTGCCACGTCAACCACAACAGCTGTCCTCTGTTGTTTGTCCACCACCACAATGTCCGCTTGGTTCGCCATCACCATTTTGTCAGTCTGGATCTGAAAGTCCCACAGGATCTTGGCTCGCTCGTTCTCTAGTACCTTAGGGGGTGTTTCCCACTTTGACCTTGGGGCTTCCAGTCCATCTGCACAGATGTTCCTGTACACCAGGGGTCTCCAACTCCAGTCCTCGAGAGCCACCATCCTGCACATGTTAGCTGTTTCTTTGCTCCTACACACCTGATTGAAATGAATGAGTAATTAACAGGACTGTGTGGAGGTAAGGTGAGGCTTAAATTACTCCATTGAGGTGTGGCAGTGCAGGAAACAGAAAACTAGCAGGATGGCAGCTCTCGAGGACTGGAGTTGGAGACACCTGCTGTACACTATGCCAGCCACTTGGTTGTGGCGTTCCATGTATTCTTTCCCTGCCAGCATCTTACACTGTGCAGGTATTTGGTGGATCGTCTCAGGGGCCTCTTTGCACAGCCTACACCTTGGTTCTTGTCTGGTGTGGTAGATCTTGGCCTCTGTTGCTCTGGTGTTCAGGGCCTGTTCCTGTGCAGCCATGATGAGTGCCTCTGTGCTGTCCTTCAGACCAGCTCTTTCTAGCCATTGGTAGGATTTCTTGATATCAGTCACTTCAGTTATCTGTTGGTGGTACATCCCATGTAGGGGTTTGTCCTCCCATGATGGTATTTCCAGTGCCTCCTCCTCTGTTCGCCATTGTCTGAGACACTCACTGAGCATGTCATCTGTTGGGGCCTTGTCCTTGATGTACTTATGGAGCTTGGATGTTTCATCCTGGACAGTGGCGCTCACACTCACTAGTCCTCGGCCTCCTTCCTTACGGCTAGTGTACAGTCACAGGGTGCTGCTGGACTTGGGGTGGAACCCTCCATGCATGGTTAGGAGTTTCTGTGTCTTAACATCTGTGGTCTGCATTTCTTCCTTTGGCCAGCTTATTATTCCTGCAGGATATCTGATTACTGGCAGGGCGTAGCTGTCAGGTTTAAAGTCACAGTATCAGAAATGTTGCCCTCTAGAGGCTGTGGAGTAGTACCATCCTCCCTGTTAAGCTGTTGTCAGATCAGGTCATCAACTGATCAACTGAGTGGGAGCACCTGTCTGCAGTGCACAAGCAAATTCAGTCTGCACCTTGGAGTGAACCAGAGTGGGTGCAGCAAGGAGGAAAAACTGTTCAGCTTGGGGGAAAACCACAAAGATGCTACTGGTATGAATTCATCCTGAGTATTTACTAATTGTGAATGAATGAAATTGTCTGCTTAGATTTGACTTATGTGCCTGTTAAATTTGTACTATATATTTAAGGTGCTGCAAGTGATACATTGATTATACCTATATAAAATATTATGTTAAATAGCAGACATTGCAGATTAAAACCATTATGTTGAGCTCATTTTGTGATTCTGTTTCTATTTGAAGGTTTTCAACCTGATATACCTCAATATACCTCAAATAAAGTGTGAAGAGGAAATGAGTTGGTTCTGAGCTTATTTATGGTTGACCAAGTCCTTTTCAAGTTTGGACAGAAGCTGAACAGACAAATAACTTGACAGTTGAAAACCACTGCATGAAGATAAAGAAGGATTAAAGGTCTGAGAAGAGTCAAGAGGAAACCTGTCAAGGGTTAAAGATGGCAGAAGAAGCTTTTGGGAAAACAGTGAGTCAGATGAAGAAAGAAAGAACCTTGGCTAAAAGCGCTTTCACCAAAGCAGCTAATTTCCTCACTAGAGGTATGCAAAGCATGATGAAAGTTGAACTACAAGAGGAGTTCAAGAAAGTAACACATGAAGCAAGAAAACTCTGTGAGTCGAATGATGAGTATAAAGCTGGCTTATTAGCAGACCTTGGAGCCGAGGAAGAAGAAGAGGAGCTTGACAAGCAACATGTGGCTGACTTGGAGAAAACTGTTAATGACTGTCAATCGAGGTTGGATGAAGTCAGAAACCTAGTAAGAGACAAATTATGGTTGAACTATGGACAAGATGAGCTGGAGACTGGAGACGCTGCTGCTGCAATGCCAGTTAATACTGTTAACCAAGATGGCTATGAAGTTCAGATCACTATCATGAAGCAGCTGACTCAAGAAGCTGCTGAGAGCCTAGCATTGTGGGAGATGTGGATTCCAGCCAGGGAGCGACCTGACCTGGGAAAAAGAGTAAAGAATCTCAGACTGATGAATAATAAGCTCGAGACAAGGAAAGTAGCATTTGCCATAGCGCAAAGGGCTGCAAAGGAGGAAAGAGCTGCAGAGGTGGCGACAGCTGCAGCAACCAGCAGCTCAGCAGCAACCAATATGGCAACTACATCAGCCACTCACACCACACCCATTGTGAAAATAAAACCAACTAGTCTGCCCAAATTTTATGGTTGCAAAAGAGAGTTCCACCGATGGAAGAAAGACTGGGAGAGCCTGCAAAAGCAAGGAGAACCCACTGGCTCAGTGGAAGTGAAAAAAATACAACTTTTGGACAGCATTGATGGAAAAATCTCCAGAGACCTCCATCTATCAACCTACAACACTGCCCAAGATATGCTCAGGGTGTTGGAGAACAGATTTGGAAATAAATCTACGATCGCCTTGGAAATAATGAAAGAGCTCGAAGGATTACCTGCCTTAAAGGCAAACCAGCCAAGAAAGGTTACTGACTTAATTCAAACAGTGGAAAAAAGCTCTGGCTGACCTTACAGAGCTGGGAGACGTGGGTGCCATTAAGAACCCACTGGTAATGCAAGCTACCAGATACTGTAAAGAAAGACTGGCTTGTGTTTATGGTGAACCCCCGCAATAAGGTCACACCGGACAATCATTTTGATAGCCTTCTTGGGTTCCTGAAAACTCAAGAGGAAATTCTGGAGAAATTGGAGCAACTTGGAATAACTGAGAAGCCAGAGAGGCAAGAGAATAAAGTTGTAAAATAAAAGTTTGCTTCCACAAGCTCCGTAAAGAAAGAAGGAGGGTGTGTCGTCTGTGGAGATGAGAGGCATAGAGGAAAAGTATTCTTCTGTAAAAAGTTCAAGGAATTGAAGCTGGCTGAGAAAATGAATGCCATCCGCAAGGTGGGAGCATGTTAGCGGTGCTTAGTGTGTCACAGAGAAGAAGATGAATGTTCAGACAACTACCTGTGCAAGAATAAAGTCTGCAGAAAGGGGGGATTGTCAGATCACCACTTCTTTCTCTGCCCAGGAAAAGAATAGTGGAGGGGCGAGGCAGACAAAGTTTGGAAGGACAGCAGGAAAAAATCCACACTTACAGAAGAACAGGAAAAATTCATGGCTGTACTCTCCCCAGAAATGGCAGATAAATGCAGACGGGCTTTTACCAGCATGATAGCCAACCCAATACATGCAGAAAAGGATGAGGGGGGATTAATGGAGGCAAATGGCTTAGAAGAGCTTCCAGTTATTATGATGCTTCTAGAAGTCACCACCAATGCAGGTCAGAAAATAGGAACTTTAATTGACCTGGCATCGGACACTAATTACATAACACACAGAGCTGCTAAAAGATTGAAGCTGAGGAGTGAGAGAATCACTTTGGTCGTCCATGGAGTCGGAGGAATGGCTATGAAGGTTAACACCAGACGATATCTACTCAGAGTGAGAATCAGAACACCCAGAGGGACAGAGAGCGCTCATGAACTCATCTGCTATGGTCTGGGTGAAATAGCCGAAGTCCACAAAGTTATTAGATCTGAACGGCTGAGGAAATTCTTCCCAGAAACTGAGCTGGAGGATTTGAAAAGACCTGAGCACATCGAATTACTTATCAGCCACCGTGAAGGACTTGCCCCACAGAGATAGAAGGTTGTTGGCGACCTCGTCTTATGGGACAGCCCGCTTGGAAAAGTTGTGGGAGGAGCTCATCCGAATCTCTTTGAGGAAGTGGACGTAACAGCACATCGGTCTGAAACACACTTTGCTTGCTCAATGAGAACGGCCGCAGGGAAATACAAAGAGGCCGTTGAGACAACACAGAGGCGGGCTGAGACCACAGTTGCCAGCAAAGAGTTTCTGGAGTGGTGGAAATGAGAGAGCATTGGAGCAGCCTGTGAACCAAAGTGTGGTGGATGTCGCTGTAGTAGTTGTCAGCCAGGGGGCAAAGAAATGACGCTGAATGAGAGGGAGCTTGAAATCATAAAACAAGGTCTCACATATGTGATTGCAGATACCCATAGTGACACACCACACTGGGATTCAAAATACCCCTGGATTGTAGATCCAACCTCTCTTCCCAATAACCGGGGTGGAGTAGACGCTACCTTTCGGAGGACGGAAAAACAGCTTAAGAAAGATCCTAAGTGGTGGGCTGCCTACACAGCCCAAAAACACGAAATGGTTGAAAGAGGGGCAGCCAAGAAACTCACCAAGAAGTGTATTGATGAGTGAGAAGGACCGGTGTGGTATGTGAGCCATTTGGTTGCACCAAACCCCCACTCTTTAACAACACCAATACGCATATAATAGCAGCCAAAAATTCTAGGGGCTGAGTATGAACGATCTCCTGCTAAAAGGACCTGATGTTCTTAACCCAATCCGGGCAGTCTTTCTCAGGTTCAGAAGAGGACACTTTGCAGCTCAAGTGGACATCAAAAAGATGTACAACTCTGTGTGGTTGGAAGACCAGGAGATGCACCTTCACCGATTCCTCTGGATAGATACTCAGGATGAGGAAATCTGAGAGTATGCGATCACCAGAGTCAACATGGGAGATTGACCTGCGGGATGCATAGCACAGCTGGCTATGCGGGAGACTGCAAGGTTACCAATGTTTGCTCACCTAGAAGAGGAGTGTAGAGTCCTAGAGGAGGACAGTTACGTGGATGATATCCTGACATCCCACAATGACCCTGTAAGGCTGGAAAAAAACACAAAAAATGTGGAGGAAATTCTGAGAGCTGGGGGGTTCTTCCTCAAGTCATGGATTTGATCAGGGCAAAGTGGGAGGCGGATAAACCAGGAAGCAAGTGAACCTGGATCTGTAACCCCAACAGGGAAAAATGGAGTTGTGATACTTCCCAATCAGATGAGGGAAGGCGAAACCAGAGCTCTGGGGATTGGATACCTGGTCCAGGAGGACAAGTTGTATATATTAACCTCGATCAACTTCTCAAGAAAGAGAAGAAAGATAAGAACAGGCCAAGACCTCATTCAAGAGGAGGTGAGAGAAAAGACCCCTAACCCACTAACCAGGAAAGAGCTCTTAAGTCAAGTAGCAGGCCTTTATGATCTAATCGGCCTAGTCTCTCCTACCAAGCAGAAAGGAGCCATACTGGTCAGGAAAGCTTTCCAAGAGGCTGAAAGTGGGGGTTTAACCAGGGATACTTGGGATAAGCCACTTTCTGAAGACCTCAGGATAGAAGCCATCAGACTATTTGAAGAGTATGTGGGAATTGGCCAGATCACTTTCCATAGGAGCCTCACACCACCTGGCTGGATTGGAAAACCTTGGGGAGTAACATTCTCTGATGGGAGTGAGAAGAGCTTCGGAGCTGTAGTATACCTTAGATGGGAGACTGAGCTAGGCATTCAAGTCATGGTTGGTCGAATCTAAGGTAAAACTCACACCACTGGATCAAAAAGGGGAACCAGTTAAGGCAGAGATTTGTGGTGCAGTTTTTGCAATCCGGCTCAGGAGATACAATGAAAGGCACAGCCGAATGGCGATTGAACGATGGTTCCACCTGCTAGACAGCCAAACTGTACTGGGGGCCATCCATCGTGACAGTTATGGATACCAAACCTATGCTAACAGGGTTGGTAAAATCCAGAAGGCTGGACCACTGGAGGACTGGTGGTGGATTCTCGGCGAGGTGAACATCGCTGACATTTTGACGAGGGGCTACTCCAGAGGATCTCAACGAGGTTTTGGAATGGCAAAATGGGCCCTATTTCCTGAGACAACCTGTAGAGGAATGGCCAAAGAAGTCCGCTAAAGAGACCTCTGACCTCTTAGGACTTGCCTTACTCGTTGTAGGTATTTGGCTGCTCCTTTCCTTGCGGCTTCATTGAGATTGCCATTTGCTTGTGGGATGCCAAGGTACTTGTAGCTGTCTGCTATTGTTCCTTCTAGGAGTGAGACCCCTTCTGTGTGGACTACCTTCCCTTTCTTTGTCACCATCCGACCACAGTTCTCAAGTCCGAATGACATTCCGATGTCAGTGCTGTAGATCCTGGTGGTGTGGATCAGCGAGTCAATGTCTCGCTCGCTCTTGGCGTACAGCTTTATGTCATCCATGTAGAGTAGGTGGCTGATTGTGGTTCCATTCTGAGTCGGTATCCATAGCCAGTCTTGTTGATTATTTGGCTGAGGGGGTTCAGACATATGCAGAACAGCAGTGGGGACAGGGCATCTCCTTGGTATATGCCACATTTGATGGAGACTTGTGCAATTGGCCTCAAGGTTGGTTTTCCACAGCCCCATTGAGTTTGCAATGAAGGCTCTCAGACTCCTGTTGATGTTGTACAGCTCCAAGCATTCAATGATCCATGAGTGCAGCATTGAGTCATAGGCTTTCTTGTAATCAATTCAGGCCATGCACAGGTTGGTGTGTCGGGCTTTGCAGTCTTGGGTGGCTGTTCAGTCTATCAGCAGCTGAGAGGCAGGTTAATGGTCAATAGTTAGATGGGACTGTACCCTTTGAGGGATCCTTCAGGATCAGGATTGTATGCCCTTCAATTAGCCATTCAGGGTGAGTTCCATCTTTTAGTAGCTGGTTCATTTGTGCTGCCAGGTGCTCATGGAGTGCAGTGCGCTTCTTAAGCCAGTAGGTGTGGATCATGTCAGGCCCTGGTGCTGTCCAGTTTTTCATACCTCAGACTCTGTCTTGGATGTCTGCCACAGTGATAAATACTGGGTTCTGCTCAGGCAGGGTGCTGTGGTCTTCTCTTAGAGAGGCTAGCCACTTTGCATTGCTGTTGTGTGATGCCTCCTTTTCCCATATGCCCTTCCAGTACTGTTCAGTCTCCAGTCTTGGTGGGTCTGCTCTGCTGTTATTACCCTGCCACTGAGAGTACACTTTAGCCAGTTGGGTCAAGAAGAGCCGGTTTATTCGTCTGGCTTCACTTTCTCTTGTGTATCTCTTTAGGCGGCTGGCCAAGGCTTTGGAGCCTTTATTTGGCAGTTTCTAGTGCTTCAGGTATGGGTATCTGGCTGTGTCTCAGGTACTGTTTTTCTCATTGTGCCCTTCTGGAGCTCTGACAATTGGCTCACTTCTCTCCATGCTGCCTTGATTTTGGCCTCCAACCTTCTTTTCCATGGTGGGTATTGTTTCTCATGGTTGCTCATGCTCTTATAGCCAAGCATCTCCAGGATCACTGCTGCTGAAGTGTATATCATCTCATTGGTGATTGATGGTGGTTGTAGGAATTTTTCTCAATGCTGCATTCACATCCTCAAGGATTTCTAATGGTACTTCACTCAGCTGTTGTAGTTGCCATTATCCCAACTCTCAGGTCAGTTGCTGCCTCGTTCAGCATTGTTTCACTTATTGGGACTTCGTACCCAATCTCTGGATGGGGAGTTGATGTTAACTCCCCTCTGACCTTGTGTCCTGGCTTCCCCTTGCCGTAGCATTTGTGTTGTATCTCGTCAATCTCAAGTTGTGATAGCAGTTGCTGTATGTGGATGTTGGAACACTGAGCTACTAGTTGTTTGGCTGTTAGTGTTGAGTGCGGGTTTTGAAGTAACCATTCTTCCCGCATTCTCTGCATGTAGCCCCTCTGACTAGGGTTACTGGAGTAGTAGCATTCCAACAGATCCAGGTTCTCGCATCTCACCCATTTCCGTCTTGTTCCAGTAGCCCACTTTTCATCAGGGTACTCTGGGTGTTCCCCAGCACCTGACGCAGACCTTGTTTGTTCTGGGCGATGTCTGAGCCGGCATCTCATTCATTTCGGTTGCTCTCATAGTATGAGGTAGGCAATAGCGTCAAGGTTCTTGTCTAAGGGCCCACACTGGAGGCCCATACCGCTGCAAGCTGCAGACAGTTACAGATAAATGGGATGGTGGGGATTTTTCTTCTGCTTATAGAGTTTAGTCATTGTTTAGTTTTTTTGGAACCCCACTTCATCGTCAGCATGCTACCCACTAGCATTAGCATTAGCCAGTCTACTCCTAGTTTCATTCTTTTACAATGGTTTGTGTCGTTGCTGGTTTCTCCATTTTCCTCCACAGCACCTAGATTACCACATTATGCACCAGTAAAATGTATTTAGACTGTGGTTCGCATATTTAACAAAACCTCGAATTCGCAAAAAATGATTTGAGGAATTTAATAAATCGAACCATTCAAGGATTTGTTTCAGCCCTTATTCAGTGCGTAAGGCAAAGTGGTTTAGATAATAGCTTTTAAGCCCCATTCATTTGCATTCATTTTTTTCATTGTTCTGGACACCCATGAGCCGACCCGAAGGGGAGAAGACTTACCCCTTCTTTCCACTGGATGTGAAAGCATTGCAAAACGGCCTTGAAAAGTACTATGCAGCATTTAGTTGCCAGCGGGTGAATTCCTTTCCACCAGCAGCAAAGTGTAACGTTTTGCTTGTGTCCCAGAAGCAAAGGGACGCTATCATTATGGTTCAAGTCTATTTTTTACGCACTACACTTCTAAAACATGTCAACCTCCGCAGTTTAGATCAGGCCAGACAGGAAGTCAAATACAAAAGAAGTGTAAAATATCCAGAAACTTTCAAAATAAAAGTCATGTAATTTCCCCCGTAGCCGATGAAAACAGAACAGAGAATAAACCCCAGACCTTTTTGGATACATGCAGTTGTCTTTCTCCTTGCTTGTTATTGTGTGGACTTCATGCGTGGTGTTGCAATTTTCCCGTGATTTTGCGGGACCAGCGGTGTGGAATGTTTTCACTCCCGTTTACAGTGGCGGCTGGTGAATTTTTTTTTGGGTGGGGCGCATTTTTTTATTTTTATTTTTTTATGTTAGTTCTTGTGAATGGTTTTTATCTTGAGAGGCGCTATATAAACGATCATTATTTTCTTTATTTGTAGGTCAGTTTTTCAGATGCGCTAACCACATATCACCACTAGGGAAAGCCAAATTACCATTCTTATGCTTCACACAACTTGAAATCGACGGACTTTGTTGCTAAGTTAGTACGGAGACACACAGCACCATTTTGTGTCAGCGCAAGGGCTCTGCGACAGGCCCGCAGAGGGTAACAGAGACATGCCCACTTTTTTAACTGTCCGTCGAGAGCGACATAGAGCGCAAGATCAGAACGCCGTTTCCTTTAAATACGCCAACAGCACTGCCATTGCCCCCTCAAAAAATAGAGCTGAAGATGTTTAGCGGCAGATTGAAGAACGCCTCGCAGAAAAAGATATTAAAGTTTATTCATCCGTGACTGAAGGAGCACAAAGATACACAGCAAGCGTTTCATTCGTGGAAGGAAATTATGGGAAACGTGGGTTTAGAGCGGTTTAGAGGTGCCGACCGCATGAAGAGGTGGAGGAGAATGAGGAACAAATTTGTCCATGTTAAAAAGTCTCTAAAAACTTGAAAACAATGTAAACACAGTAGTAAATACACTATCGTGGACCGGATACGTGACTGCAATGGTGCCAGGATACCCCTGAAAACGCTATGCCCTCTGTTGTCCTGGCAGGGAATTGCTTTGCAATTCTCCCAAGGTGACGGAGAAATCTGAAGGGAAAACATCTCCGTCAATGAGTGTACACGACTCTACAGTCGAGCTGACAGAGAAGTATGAATTAGTCTTTAGTGAGGAGAGTGCGGTGTGTGTGTGTGTGTGTGTGTGTGTGTGTGTGTGTGTGTGTGTGTGTGTGTGTGTGTGTGTGTGTGTGTGTGTGTGTGTGTGTGTGCGTCCGTGTGTAAATGATCTTTAGGGCATACATTGCAACTTCATTTTCTGACTAATTCTGCTTTACTGTTTTTTTTACTTCACTTAAAAGGAGCAGCTAGATATCAGCGGTTTTTCTTGGTCTATTGATGTTTTGTTACGTTAAGCAGCACAATAAGCCCAGTTTTTGTGCTGGAGCAGGGAAACAACTAAAACATGGTGGATATGGAATATCAAGGAGGACCAGTATTCGAGAGCTGGTGTAAAAAATAGGCGGCATTGTTTTTACTCCAATAGCTGGTGGGCCGGCCTCAGCTCAAAATGCCCGGGCTGATTTTTTGTCCCAGTCCAGCCCTGACTGCCGGTGATGGTAAGCTACTATGTAGCCAACAGCCGCCCTGGGGCGGTCTGACAGAGGCGAGGTTGCCATTTTGCGCCATCCATCCCTCTGACCACCACCAACACAGGCAAGTCGGGTGAAGTGTCTTGCCCAAGGACACAATAGCAGAATACCCCTGGCGGGAGCTGGACTCAATCCCACAATCCTCCAATCACGAGGCAACCCGCTCTTCCTCCTGAGTTACTGCTGCCACAAATGTTCTTCTTTGCAATATATGCCTGTGGCTTTGGTGTGTCCTAGAGTGATATGTCATGCAGTTTGACTCAGAAATCTTGAGCCATATAGTGTGCCACCTCTCTAGAGTTAGTGCACCATAGTGTCATGAAGCAGTCTTTTGGGATGGATGAAAAACACAGTTTGAACCGGTCTTTAGACAATTCCAAGCAAGTTCCCGCTAATGTCAAACAGCTTACTACTCAACAAAACTATGAGAATAAATTTGCTGCAGGGCCTCATTTAGCTTGTTAAATGAATGAACACAGCAACTGTCAGTCTGGTGGTGGACATTCTGATGATTCGGGCTTGTTCTGCTGCCACAGGACCTGGAGTCAGACCACAAGCTCCTCAACACACCAAAGTATTCTAGGGTGAAATACAATCCCATCTGTCTGACAGCTTAATTTGGGTCATGCAGTGGGGCAGTGATTCCGAGCACAGCAGCAAATCTAAAATAAAATGGCTGAAAAAAGTAAAGTGTTCAATGACCCAGTCAAAGTCCAGACTGGGACACAAATGAAGCGCTGTGATGACATAAAGTATAGCAAAATCTCTGAGACTGATGAGGTCAAACAGGACGTGATTATCTGAATGTTTGCATCATGGGCTGTGTTTAATATTTGTCCTCTTGAGTAAAACTTTAGGTCTGCTTCTATTTTACAAGGACACTGACTTTTTACATTGTAGGCTCCATTGTTGAAGGTCACAGAGAAGATGTCATAGACAGATCGATTGGCATCCAGAGTGTTGGAGTTCTTGTGGTGACACACAAAGCCATTTTCTCCACGAAGGATCAGCATGGGGCGGTTGATGAGTTTCATCAGGAATAATTCATCATCACCTGTAATGAGTGATCTGTTATCATCCAGCTGGTGGGCTGACAATGTGCAGCTTGTGGCAAGAACTTCATATGAACAAATCTAAACAAAACTCAAGTGAACTGCCTATATGCACTTACCCACGGTATCACTGACTGCTGACAACTGCCCATTCTTCTTTGTGCACACATACTTCCCATTACTTGCCTTGAGTGCTACCCGATGCCCTAGCCACTCGATGTCAAACATTGTGTTGACCTCTCTGGGAGAAAGACACAGAAAGACATGAATGCTAGATTACAAATAAATAAATAAATAACTTGATTTTTTTAAATTAAGATATTTTCTTTTACAGCTTTAGAAAATATTTACATGTCTGTAGCTGTGGACTGGATTTCTCCATGGGTCACTAAAGTCCAGAAGGATCCTCCGTTGGTTCTGAACATTGACTTCTTGCTCTCTTTGTCTATCTCCATCTGAAAAGTCTCCATGTCTGTCTCCACATCCTGATTGGCTGAGATACTTACGCCTGGAAACGAAGGAAGGAAAAGACACAGGAGATAATTGCTAATTAGTAAAATCTTTCAATTTTTACTTCTCATTTTGTTTCATTTATAAAAACTCAATTTTGACCCTAGATTAATTATTTGTATCAACTTTTATAAAATATATATATATTTTTTCTTGTTATTTATAGTAGCTCATCAAATATGTCTGTCCTCATAGGCATAAAACAATTTTATCAAACAACTTTGATTTGTTATTTTCATTAATTATGTGTTTTTTGGGTTTTAATAACTATAAGACAATAAGGAATATTATTGTAACCACCATTATCTGTATCTTACAAATTAAACTGTTAAGACTATAACTACACATGTAAGCATAACTAAAAACAAAAAGAGCAACATATAGAAAATAGTTACATTAAGCAGAATAAAATTAAATGTTAAAATAAAATTGAGGTTAAACAAATATTGTGTGACAGAGTTCGCTTCAGTGTTCTGTACTGCTTTGTTTAGCAAATTTCTATTTTACTTATATCAGCATTATGATGATGGTGTCACCTAGTGGCTAAAATTGGACACTCGCTCTAGAGAGAAGATACCAGAAATGACTCAACAGTAACAATATTCTAGTAATAACCAAAACATTAGTTTTCATATTAAACAGTACATTTCTCCATATCTTTAGGAAAATAATGGTCTTTTGATTGATTTGGAGACTCAGAATTTTATGCAATATTATTTTCCCTTTTGGGTGTTTTTTCACTTTGTTTCCATCCATAAAATCCCCATTAAAGTCTGTCTTTCCTTTTGAGTTTAAAGACGTTGACTGAAATAATAGATTTAGGGAAAAGAATCATGTTAAGGGAAGGATCAGTTTGATGTCCTTTCTACACCACTGGCAGCCAGTCTGGTGTTGCTTACTTAATCTACATGTATATACTCTGGTCCGTGGGGTGTTTCAGGTGCTGTGATTAGACAGACACATAGCCTGTAATTGAACTGTGTCTGCTGTGGTTTAAATTAGGTGCCACATAAATATCCTCCAACCTTTCTCTTAATCTCGTTATAATGCTAATCTCCCTCAGTCACCCCTCCACCCTTCCTGTTCATTCGCATGCTGTACTTCCCTGAGAGGTGAAATGCAAATCTGCACTGTAGGGCCCACTAAGCAGCTTTCAGTGCCTTGCTTCTTTAAAAAAAACACTTTGTTGCCACACGATACAGATACGTCTTTTGAAAATAAATATTTTTTGTCCTGTTTAGAAAAGATACTGAACTCTTTTGGATGAAGCTTTTCATTTATGCATAAATACATCAATGCATGCAATTAAAAGTTAGCTTAGCAATATAAAAGTGAGGATAGAAACCTAGACATTAACTGCACATCAACAGGATATATATTTACAAGATTTTGACTTGGTGGATGATAGTAAAGAGCGAGTATAACTGGAAGGATTAAAGCCGGTTGGAAGTAATTCACACCACTGTAGCTCAGATCTGCCCCGGAGTCATTTGCACACTTAATCTGCAAAGGACACACAGTGGAAATGACAAAGCCCATTAACACAATGACCTCTGCAATATGGCTACCAGCATCCTGGATCCGAAAGATAAATTCCAGATTTGTTGTTTTGATCACTGTAGCGTGACTGTAAAGATGTCTCCGTAAAAGGAACAAGTATGAAACTGGAAACAGGATATTTGAAGTCACTTGATTCTGCTCCAACTGGGATAAACCCTCTCAGTTTTCCACCATTGAATCATTTTATTTAGGTCAATCTACAATCTACATTTATTTAAAGTAATTTTCCTTATTTGGAGAATAAAAGCAGATTTGGTACTGAATGTAAATGATTTTAACCATTGCTATGTGTTGAAAACAAACAAGCACTTTTATACTTTTGTTTCTTGCCAACAAGTTAAAAAACACTTTGGATTTTAATAATTTCAAAACAGGACATTTTAAATTGTGTGTAGGCAATTAAATCCTTTCAGAATGTTGTTCTTGTAAATAATTTCAAGTGCAATGCTAAATTGAACCGATGTGAAATTAAATATATTGTTTTATATTTCACACTCTTGTTTTGTGTTATTTGTTGACAATGACTTAAAATGACTTGAATTGATGTATTTTTATTTCTCAGGAATTCATTACCTTGCTTGACTGAAACAAATCTTTTATTGGCGGCTTGAAACACTACTTGTGGATGACTCTCCTCCAGATCAAAGAGCTCATCTTTTCCCGGCTTGGAGCACCGTCCGGAGCGCAGCGTTCCCGTGGGGCCTACTGGGGTCAAATATTTCCCATCACAGTCCTTAAAGGCCAGTTTACCAGACTTCAGCTCCAGTGTGAAGGTGGTTAGGTTGTTGTTCTCCTTCACCAGTTTGCCATCGTTGCTGAGAAATCGGCTGTCACAGGTCTTCAGGCTGTACTTGCCGTCTTGGTAAACCAAGGTGACCAAAGAGTCCACCCCCCAGGGGATGTTGCTATCCACTGAGATCTCTCCATCTGAGGCAGACAGGTGTGCATAGCGCTTACGTGCCACACTTAGCAGGCTGGCTTGTGGGTGTAGAGCTAAATGAACAGCCCATAGCACCTGTTCCCCAATGGCCTGGGCAAAGCAGGACAGATAATCTGCTGAGCCTCCAAAGTAACGCAGGTAAGGTTCTGATTGCAGTGCCCAGCGACCATCGGACTGGGGCACTATAAGAAAACGGCATTCAGAGTCAGGCTTCTCTGCCCCACAAATGATCTTCCCATCTTTGTCAGAAGCCAGATAGCGTCCCAGGTGACTGCGCAGGAAGACAACTTGACCATCTTGCTCATCCTGTTCCAAGGTCCAGATTTGTTTCTTCTTCAGACTGATGCCTGAAGCATTGACTTTGAAGCCGAAGGCCTCTGCTGTCAGGTAGCGGTTCTCGTAGTTAATCAGACCAAACTGCAGCTTCAGAGCCCTGTTAATGCCGTTAGTGGGCATGCTTAAGCAGGCGGCACGTTACAAGACAGCAAAGACGTTTAGGACAAGTCAGGACAAAGGAGATGGGGGAATTTAGGCACAAGACAGAGCGTCAAAAATAAAAACAATTGATTTCCTTCCTCCCGTCTGTCGAGCTGTGAAGTTCCTCCTCTTATCTCCCTTGATGAATTGTTTCGTGCTCCTTCCCTCTCAAGCCACCTTTTCTCTTTTCCCCCGGAGGACTTGTACAGGCACTTACTCTCAGTTCCTTAATGAGTTAGGATTAAAATCAACAGGACACAGCACTACAATCCAACAAGCCGCTGACGTCACATACCAGTGGACCAACCAGGAGTCTCCCCTCCTCACTCTCCTTACCCAGTTTACCTCAGTCACCTCTGCCTCATTCTCTTTGTCGTTCAGACCTTTTTCTTCTTTTTGCTTTTCAGTCAATTGCAGTCTGTCGTCCTGTCTTTGAACCCACAAACACACTTATTTGTCAACCAGTATTTGTTTCTCACTAAAACTCAGGTCCACATTGTAGCAACACTATAGCCCAAGGATTATCCTTGGTTTGATCTGCCAGAGCACCAGTCTAGTTGGAGAATGTCTAGAGAGTAAAGGTGCATCTGTTTGTACCCTGCTAGCTTTCATTTCAAGGACGTTTTAGCCAGGATGTCTAATGTTTGGGTGATTTAAAAATGATCCTAAAAAGGGTTTCTCTATGAAAAATATTACACCAATGCGTCACCTACAGGTCCAGTGGGGCTCTTTAAGAAGGAACATTACATTTGCGTTGAGTCAGAGATATTTAAATATGTGAAGTCTTTCAGCTTAGCCAAGGGGAATTTGACTAGCACAGATTTGAATGTGCATTTATTTGCCTTTTACCTTGCTTGCTTCTCAGGCTTGTTCTTTCTAACCTTTATTAAACCTCAATATACTTTTCTGTTAGTTAATAATAGAGCATGTGACTTTGTGCCCCTCTGCGGCCGTTGTCACAGTGCACACGAGATGATCAACATTTGTAACAGCATTACCGGCCTTTCTCTCACCGGTCCCCAAGGATGAAGGGAGGAAAGGCAAGGAGAACTTTAAGGCTCCTTGTTTCAGTGGGTGTTGATTTTAAAAGTGGACAGTAGTCTCCAACTAGATGACAGTAGTCTCTAACTACATGGTTGGTTAAACACTGACACTAAAACAAGGGCACATGTTGCTTATGAAAGCACAGTTACAACATATTATGGAACAGTTTTTCAAGCGTAGGGGTAGGGGGGGCTATAGTTAATATAAAGAGGGCTATAACTTTACTTAAAGTTATTTGATCAAAAATCTTAGATATCCAATACATTTTGATGTGAATCTGAAAACAGCATTTTTAACCTAGATTAGATGATGAATCCTTTACTGAAGATGCCTCATAGGTTTTCTGCATGCAAATGCTAACACTATGAATTACAAAAGAATGAAAAACAATTATTAGTAACGTGTTTGACTTAAAGGCTTTAGGCATTTGCAGTCTTCCACCATTGGTATCATGACATATAATACTGAGAAGAGGTATTTGCTCCTTAATGATTGGGCCTCGTCTCCTTTTGTTTAGTGATGGTGAGATGAAGCCTCGTGATGAACTGAAGCTTTCAATCCAACTGGTTGACTCATGACTTAAGGCACTGTGATGATTCATTTGCTCTACTGCGCCATCAAGTGGACGATGTAAGTAAAACGGGCACAGTGATTATAATAATATGACGTGTGTATCTTATAAACTGAATAGATACACTCACTGGCCACTTTATTGGGTACACATGTCAAACTGCTCGTTAACATAAATTACTAATCAGCCAATCACATGGTGGCAACTCAATGCATTTAGGCATGTTGACATGGTCAAGACGATCCGCTGCAGTTCAAACCGAGCTTCAGAACGGGGAAGAAAGGTGATTTAAGTGACTTTGAATGTGGCATGGTTGTTGGTGCCAGATGGGCTGGTCTGAGTATTTCAGAAACTGTTGATCTTCTGGGATTGTCACGCACAACCATCTCTAGGGTTTACAGAGAATGGTCCCAAAAAGGGAAAACATCCAGTGAGCGGCAGTTCTGTGGGCTAAAATGCCTTGTTGATGCCAGAGGTCAGAGGAGAATTGCCAGACTGGTTGGAGCTGATAGAAAGGCAGCAGTAAGTCAAATAACCACTCGTTACAACCAAGGTATGCAGAAGAGCATCTCTGAACGCACAACACGTGGAACCTTGAGGCAGATGGGCTACAGCAGCAGAAGACCACACCGGGTGCCACTCCTGTCAGCTAAGAACAGGAAACTGAGGCTACAATTCACACAGGCTCACCAAAATCGGACAATAGAAGATTGGAAAAATGTTGCCTGGTCTGATGAGTCTCGATTTCTGCTGCGACATTCGGATGGTAGGGTCAGAATTTGGCGTGGATCCATCCTGCCTTGTATCAGCGGTTCAGGCTGCTGGTGGTGGTGTAATGGTGTGGGGGACATTATCTTGACACACTTTGGGCCCCTTAGTACTAATTGATCATCGTTGCAATGCAACAGCCTACCTGAGTATTGTTGCTGACCATGTCCATCCCTTTATGACCACAGTGTACCCATCTTCTGATGGCTACTTCCAGCAGGATAATGCTCCATGTCATAAAGCTGGAATCATCTCAGACTGGTTTCTTGAACATGACAATGAGTTCACTGTACTCAAATGGCCTCCACAGTCACCAGATCTCAATCCAATAGAGCACCTTTAGGATGTGGTGGAACGGGAGATTTGCATCATGGATGTGCAGCTGACAAATCTGCAGCAACTGTGTGATGCTATCATGTCAATATGGACCAAGATCTCTGAGGAATGTTTCCAGTACCTTGTTGAATCTATGCCACAAAGGGGGTCCAACCCGGTACTAGCAAGGTGTACCCAATAAAGTGGCCGGTGTGTGTATAAAGCTTTAACTCTTCACAAAAATTCAGCTCATAGTCTAAATTATAGAGCTTAACAGTTAAACTTTCTTTAAAAATGTTTATTATTTCTTTTCTTGTTTTACTACACGTTCAAAACTAGTTTTGAATTTTAACTAGTTTCAAGCTTTAAACTGCTGCTCTTCAGAAAATGTTGCTGGTTTTTTAAGGTTTGATATCTAATTCAAAGCATAAAATAAGTTCCCCTAATTTGACAAATTCAGCTTATACTTAAACTTCAACTATTAAACTCTTTCTGCTAATGGAGCTCTCTGATTGGTTAAAACTTTCTTCCATGTTTTAAAACAGGGTTGTTATCTTACACTGCTGTTTGAGCTCAGAACAGAAGATGGTTCGTTTTTATTACAACTCTTTTTGATAGTACTTATGTTTTAAATTATTATTGTTGCTCCACCTTAACCCTTTCCTCTGAGTTAAAACAGTGATTAAACAGAATATTTCCTTCTAACCTTAATGCTCTTCAGAACTGTTTGATTTTCAAGCTTTGATGTCTGCATCAAGTTTCAAAATGTTATATTCTACTAAATTCAAAGTTCAGCTAATTGTGAACATTGAACTATTAAACTATTCCTACTCAAATACCAACTGGTTAAACATTTCAGTTTAAATTATGTTCAGGGATTTCAGTTGTCTGCTGTTTAGGATTTTTTTTCTCCATTCTTCATTTATTTTTTGGGCTTCATCACACTTGATAAATGTGATTTTTGCTCCTAAATCTTCAGATGCATTCAGCTCATTTTGACATTTTAAGCTTAAGCTTCAGTTCAGCTATTCAGCAGCTTCAGCTATCAGTTTCAGAATTCAGCATTCAAACAGCATTTCTGCAAGAAATGCAACTTATCTAGTATATTTTTCTTTTCACCGCTCCCCACCATGGGGATGGGTCAAATGCGGAGATGTAATTTCACCATTGTGTGATGAATACTTGGGACTTTGACTTTAACTTTATAGTTTCTTCCGTACGTTTTTTGGACCACTTTTACTTCTTCAAATTTTCACCCATTTCAAAAAATTTGTTATCAAACCATTTAGTTGTTCATTTTAGATATACAGCTTTTTCTGTGATTTTTCAGCCTATTGAAATGAACGCACAATGCTTCAAATCGCTAGCCTAGTGAACTAGACCAAATTCTTGCTTTGCAGAGATGGCTGGCCAGGCTATCAAATCGCTCAATTTTCCACAAAATCCTTTCAGGTGTTTGACTTTGTAGGGTTTACTTTAACCCCTTGAGCCCTAGGCCTATTTTTGAGAAAGCTTCTCAAAATTGACATGCTCACACTTTAATGAGTATATTTCTGTAACCACAAGGCCTATTTCATTACTTCAGGTCTCATTTTGAAGGGAATTCCTGTGAGATTTGTTGAGATGTATAAATATTTGAATATGTGTCACTATGTAAAGGAACATGGAACAAAGTTGATTTTTTTTTTTGCGCCTGAAAATTTTTAATTTCAGGATGAATACCTCTTTGGAAAAAGGCAGCAGTACACCCTGTTCAAAATTAAGATGCAAATTCGATTTAAGTGTCACAAAGATTACAGTTTTTGGTTTTCAGTTAAACTCATGGATGGCGTTGTGTATCTGGGCTCTTTGGATCACTGGTTTACCAGGTGTGCCCAGTTAAAGGATAAACGATGTTCCACATTATTAAGCAGACCACAGTTAGCAACCAATATGGGGAAGAAAAAGGATCTCTCTGCTGCCTTGGACGAGGTATGACAACATTAGACATTTCACGACAACTTAAGCGTGATCATCGCACTATCAAGAGATTTGTGGCTGATTCAGAGCACAGACGGGTTCATGCAGATAAAGACAAACTGAGGAAAATTTCTGCCAGATCCATGCATTGGATCAAGAGAGCAGCTGCTAAATTGCCATTATGTAGCAGCAAACAGATATTTGAAGCTGCTGGTGCCTCTGGAGTCCCACGGACATCAAGGAGTCCTCCAGAGTATTGCAACTGAGCGTAAACCTTCTGTTCGGCCACCACTAAACAGTGCTCACAAGCAGAAACGGCTGCAGTGGGCAGAGAAATACCTGAAGACTAATTTTCAAACAGTCCTCTTCATTGATGAGTGGTGTGTGACCCTGGATGGTCCAGATGGATGGAGTAGTGGAAAGTCGGTGGATGGCCACTGTGTTCCAACAAGGCTGCGACGTCAGCAAGGAGGTGGTGGAGTCATGTTTTGGGCCAGAATCATGGGAAGAGAGCTGGTCGGCCCCTTTAGAGTCCCTGAAGGTGTGAAGACGACTTTGGCAAAGTATGTTGAGTTTCTGACTGACCACTTTCTTCCCTGGTACAGAAGAAAGAACTATGCCTTCCATAATAAGATCATCTTCATGCATGACAATGCACCATCTCATGCTGCAAGGAATACCTTTGCATCAATGGCTGCTATGGGGATAAAAGGAGAGAAAGTCATGGTGTGACCTCCATCCTCCCCAGACCTCAATCCAACTTAGAACCTTTGGAGCACCCTCAAGCAAAAGATCTATGAGGGTGGGAGGCAGTTTACATCCAAACAGCAGCTCTGGAAGGCTATTCTGACAACTTGCAAACAAATACCAACAGAAACTGTCCAAAACTCACAAGCTCAATGGATGCAAGAATTGTGAAGCTGCTAGCAAATAAGGGGTCCTATGTCAAAATGTAACGTGACCTGTTAAAACGTTTAAAAAGTTAAAATGCAGTAAAACTGTGATTCAAATAGCTTTTGATTTCAGTAAATTTGCTGCAAACACAACAAATGACAATTTTCAGTTCTTTACCATTTATAAAGCATTTTGAAGCTTACTGTGCATAATAATGTGGAACAGTTCATTGTAAGTTAGTTATTTAAAGGAACACTATACTGTTATCATTAGGGGATTTGTTCAATAACATTTGAATTGCACACATGAGAATTATTTTGACTGTTGTTTACATCAATTATTTCGATTATTGAGACGTGTCATTTGCATAATAATTTGGAACAGGGTGTAGTTTCAAACTGCAATGAATTCATAATTTTACATCTTGACATTAGCTGTACAAAGTTTGAGTTTGATAAAGTGAAGAACAACAATTTTACAGAGGTTCATATATAAAGATACTTCAGGCAATACACACCTTCCATGGAATAGTTTTTGTTGTCCAACCTTTTAACCAGCTTTGGTTGAAACCACTCCGTGTGGCCATGGGGTCCCGTCTCCTTGTGCGTAACGGTGCTGCTCATAGACATTATAATTGATGTCTATGGTGCTGCTGGCCTGGGCTAGAACTACAAATTACGCAGGAGAGTTTCTCAGCATCCCGGTGGACTGTTGGAGCGATTCGGGTGACGTATGAAACCTCTGAGCCAATAGAATCACTTGCTGTTGAGTTTTTTTCAGCTAGCTTTCGTATTACCAATCACAGGAAGGGAAGCGCCGTAAACCGGAAAATGATGAGATTTGGCGTCGGAGATTTGTAAACACTCTGGATGACATAAAACAAGAGAAAACAAACAATTGTAGTTTTTGAGCTAGTCCAGTTCCAATGTGGTCTAGATGTTAAAAAAATGTATAAATCTGCATTTTTGAGTCTCACAAATCAGATAAAGGTTTCACAAATCACAGACTGTTTTATGGAACTCATTAGTCTAGATTAATCATGTGCAGGTTTGAAGAGTCCAGGTGTTGTAGTTTTTTTAATAGTAGATTAAAAATACTTAGGGAGTGGAAAATTTGGGTGTAACTGCCCTTTACAAAAAAGATGTTCAAACTTTCCGGTTTTCAAAATAAAAAAATTTCTCTCAAACTTTCGGTTTTAAAAATTATATATTTTTTCTTTTTGAAAGAAAAAACATTTTGATTAAAACTAAATATAAATCATTGCTTGGATCAGAAAATAATTCTTTAATAGAAAAATAAAGATTTTTAAGGTAAGTTTGGAATTATTTTTGTTTAAAACTTTGTTTATTAATTGCAGTTTTTCAACAAATTGTTTTCAACTCTGGGTTTTTTGTTTGAAGTACCTTTTTTGATTGAATAATAAAGAAACAAAATACCTCCATAGTAAGTTGTCCTGTTGTCATCCTTTCTTGTATAAGTATAACCAAACTTTCAAGGAATTTTGCAGCTTAGTCGCCATTTTTCCTGCTGAGTAATTGCGTAAGCTACACAACATGCGTGGTGACATCATTCGCGCTGACTAGAATTGATGAGGGAACCATTTGCAAAAATGGCAAATGATTCTTAGGAATTGAAACAGTGGTTTTTGATTCGACCCTTAGTTGTGAGATTATCATAACACATTTTTGACATCTTGTGGACTCACTGTAATGTTTTAGCACAAACGTATCTACTTTGAGTTAAATTTTTTAAGCATGATATTTACTAGAATTTTTAAAATTCATTCATGTCTTCTAACATGTACTTTTACTTCTCTCAGTTTGGCTTTTACGATTTAATGAAGCCCCTAAAACACCCAATATGCTCCAACTTTTCACTCAAAGGAGATGCTCAATAGCCTTCATCAAAATGCACATCTTCAGTGACTGTTACCATTTTTACAGTTTGTCTCAATCTTGAAGTTTATCTGTAAATGGTGACGGAAAGTGTTTCAAAATCAACTTAATAAAAGCTGAGTTTAGCATGAATATTTCAGTGGGAAATGGTAATTATCATGAAAGCATAAGGTGGATACAAAGAATGAATACACAGAATTAAATTTAAAATTAGTTCAGAGAATTTAGTGGATTAGAAGAATCCAGTGTTGCTTTATTTCTCGTCACCAGATGGCGTCGACAAGACCTGAATGCAAATGTGACAGCATACCAAGAAAAACAATGTTACATTCTCATAAAGCTCTCCTGCCATGGAAAAAACAGCAAATTTGACAACAAAAAAATATAACAAAAATTGGCAAACAAAATAAAACTTTGAACAAAATAAAACTTCAAACAACAAAAATACTCAAGATTGCATTTTAAACAAAATGAAAACAAAAATTGTAATTGGCACAAATTAAATAAACAATTATTTTTCAGACTAAGACTCTGCCCATTGTTTAGTGAGTCTGATTGTCCTTCACAGTCAGCACGGAGATCCTGTTCATACTGTACAAAATAGATAGAAATGGCTAATGAATCTAAAAGAATTAATTCAATACTTTGACCTAGCTTGTTGACGTTTGATGCAAATTCTTGTACTGAGCCAATCTGTAGGTGCATGTGCATTTAATCATTCTCTATACATGCACACAGTGGAGAACAAGCTGCCAGTGATTTTTGATCAGACTCAAGCACAAGTGCTGAAGAAAAAATTAAATAAAAAGTAAATAAAGACATTAAAGACACTTTGGTATTTGTAGGCCATGATGTGCTAAATTATGCTCTGATGAGTGCAATGCTCAATAAACACATTTTCATGTAAAGACCCAGTCTTTCTTCTAAATTTATTTGTGTGGCTATGATTATAGTGGACACTTATCACACACAAATATTGTGTCATGATGGTACACTCATTGTTCACCCATGACAGCAGTCCGGTGGGATCTGCTTTGTGTTGATGATGAAAATAACAATGCGTAGAACATAAATAAAAATAGATTTTTTGCTAAAGAAGCTAACACAAATGTGAAGTAACAGAACTTTTTTTTTTTACAAATAATAAAAACATTTTACTTTTTTAAAATTTTAACAGGTTGACCCCTTTCTCTCAGAATAGGAGTCGTTTCCTGTTTTACACTTCTGTCCTTCGGTCGTCGTCTGTGCTCTGTATTTTCAGTCTGTTTCAGCAGGGCGTACACAGTGCAACACTAACTCCTTCAATCTTGAGTCCCCAAAGCAAAACACACAACACAATACAATTTAGTCTACACATATAAAAATAAATCAATTGCAAACATGGAAAGATACATCTCATATATACAATGTACTCCTATAGAAAATAGTTTTTCTTTACATATACATAATAGACATCAATAAAATAACTGTCCTGTACAATGTACACCTGAACATTTGACAGGTGAGAGGTACTGAAGTGTATGGCTTGATTGGAAAAAAGAATTACAATTATCTACAGATAATTTTAACTTTACACCTTTTACATGTTTTCGACTTCCCTGGAATGAAAAGGCATGGAAACATCCCCATGCCTCTTTTGATTTCAGTCATTCAGACAAGGCTACCTCTAACAACTGGTCCACAGTGACAATCTAGCCTCATGTCGCACAATCAAATGCAATCAGCTTTGTTTCTGTGACATTTAATAGCAACCACCTTCTAATTTTTTTAGAAATAGATTTGAGAATTGAAACACCACGTATTTGAAGTTTGTCATGCCCAGGAAGACCCAGACATTCTGCTATTCCTCACCAAAAGGATGAACCAGTTATCGACATCCAATCCACTTCCACAAATTTTAGATGTCACCATACTCCAGTGTGTAATCACAGACAGTTCTGCTTAGTGCTGTTCCTTGAGGCTTGGAATATTTTATTACACAAGAGTAAGCTATATCATGGGTAAAGTCACAAATCTTCATTTCTTCAGTAGTGTTCCTGTAGTGGTTCAGCACATGATAGAAATCCCTTCAGCAGTGACCAGTTGACCTGTGGTGGGGTCATATGTCCCAGCCAGGTAGTAGAGGTCTGGGGAAAGATTGTTCGGCTTTTGATTATGAGTCAGACACTCATACTCCACCCTGCTCACCACCCGGCACTTATGCGAGATTGTCTGAACATCGTTCTCATCCTCATGACATGACTGGTAGAGGGCATGCTGGGATGGAAACAGACAGGGTTACCTGCTTGAAACAGCTTGTTCAACACTGATTGTATATTATTATTATTATAAAAGTTCTATTATTTTACACATCATAAGAACTAACCTTGCCATCACGAAGCCTCTTGCCTAGTTTGGTCTCCTCAGGGTGGTAGAACCACTTGACTTTTACTACCATTCTTGAGGTCCAAGATTCCCAAAAGCTCTCAATCTGACCTACATAAGGGAGGTTAGGACGTCCCACTGACAGAAACACAGCACAGTCTCCAACTTTCACGGTGTCTCTGCCTCGGACAATGGCTTTGTAGAACAGTTTCCTGGCTTTGCCCTTTAGTCCTCGTCTCTGTGGAAAACCAAGAATACAAAACAATTATTTTGATGTTTATTGAATACAAATACACTGCCTGGCCCAAAAAAGTCACCACCTAGATTTAACTAAGCAAATACAGTCAGGTCCATAAATATTGGGACATTGACACAATTCTAACATTTTTGACTCTTTACACCACCACAATGGATTTCAAATGAAACAATTATGATGTGTTATAACTGTAGACTGTCAGCTTTAATTTGAGGGTGTTAACATCCAAATCAGGTGAGCGGTGTAGGAATTACAACAGTTTTCATATGTGCCTCCCACTTGTTAAGGGACCAAAAGTAATGGGACAATTGGCTTCTCAGCTGTTCCATGGCCAGGTGTCTGATATTCCTTTATTATCCCAATTACAATGTGCAGATAAAAGGTTCAGAGTTCATTTCAGGTGTGCTATTTGCATTTGGAATCTGTTGTTGTTGTCAACTCTCAAGATGAGATCCAAAGAGCTGTCACTATCAGTAGCTACGTTTACATGGGCACAAGTAATCGGAATGAATGCCCTATCAGATCAAAATTCGTCATGTAAACATGTTTATCGGAATATTCTGATCTGATTCTGCCTGATCTGAATTAAATTTCATTCCGATTGAGAGAGGTGGTTTGGCGTCCATGTACACAGCCATTCGGATCGTTGGGGTAAAATAATGCCCACTGCGCAAGTGTGCAACTTCAGCATGATGTCTTTCCACCTCTGGGCATGCTCAGGACAGATCGAAAACATGGCGGGAGGTAAACAGAAGTGATCTGTTGCCGACACTATTTTTTTACTGGAAACACTACGGGAGCTCAATATTACTGAACGTCTCGATGGCCGAAAGGCTAGAAATGACGAGTTATACACTCAAGTGCATCTAAAGATGCAGGAAGCGGGAAATCACTGAAGCTAGAGAATAAGCAAATAAAATGCAAGGGAAAAGACATGCGGACAAGATGGTGTTTGTTTACATTTTTTCTTCCGGGAAAGACACGTCTGCGCATGCCTAATGTATGGTGCGCACATCGCGGCATGATCGGATCATTCCAGTTAGTGTCCATGTAAACAGAGATTTGGGATTTCTGATCAACCAAGATTTTAATAGGATAGGGGAAATTTGGTGCATGTAAACTTAGCTATTGAAGCAAGTCTGCATTATGCTGAAAAAACAAAACAAACCCATCAGAGAGATAGCAAAAACATTAGGCGTGGCCAAAACAACTGTTTGGAATATTCTTAAAAAGAAAGAATGCACTGGTGAGCTCAGCAGCACCAAAAGACACGGAAGACCATGGAAAAAAACTGTAGTGGACGACCGAATAATTCTTTCCCTGGTGAAGAAAACACCCCAGGAGGTAGGTGTATGTGTGTCAAAGTCAACAAAGACTTCACCAGAGTGCATACAGAGGGTTCACCACAAGATGTAAACCATTGGTGAGCCTCAAAAACAGGAAGACCAGATTAAAGTTTGCCAAACGTCATCTAAACCAGTGCTATGATCTGGGGTTGCTGCAGTTGGTCAGGTCTAGGTTCAGCAACAGGATGTGCTCCAAGAATGAGGTCAGCTGACTACCTGAATATACTGAATGACCAGGTTATTCCATCAATGGATGTGTTCTTCCCTGATGGCACGGCCATATTCCAAGATGACAATGCCAGGATTCATCGGGCTCAAATAGTGAAAGAGTTCAGGGAGCATGAGACATCATTTTCACACATGGCTTGGCCACCACAGAGTCCAGACCTTAACCCCATTGAGAATCTTTGGGATGTGCTGGAGAAGGCTTTGTGCAGCGGTCAGACTCTACCATCATCAATGCAAGATCTTGGTGAGACATTAATGCAACACTGGATGGAAATAAATCTGGTGACGTTGCAGAAGCTTATTGAAACAACGCCACAGTGAATGTGTGCTGTAATCAAAGCTAAAGGTGGTCCAATGAAATATTAGAGTTTTGCTTTGGTGGCAACTTTTGTTTTTGGGCCAGACTGTGTATTTAAAGTGAAATAAACCTGAAATAAAACCTTGTGAATATAAATGAGCTGAATTAACATGTGCTATAAAGATGTGGGTAAACTCTTCTCACCTGCGTTGGGTTTCCAGACCACCTCCACATTTGGCGACCTGCTAGAATTGCCGACATCTTGGGCCTTGGAATAAATGAAGCATCGTTTGAAAGCATCCTAGGTTTCTTCACAAATTCTTTAGTAGTTTTAGAAATGGAAATCATGCATTCTTTCCTCTTTAATGACTTGCTGTTGGACACCTGGTCAGAAGGGCTTGCTTTGGTGCTGGAGACTGCCACGGCTTTGGCAACATAGGAATGCTGCTGAGGCCTTAAAGAAGTAGAGGGGTCATTTGGCTGCAGGAGCCCTTTGTGGGAGGACAGGCAACTCTGAAGCATCAGTGCTGATTCATCCTCATCATCTGAGCTGAAAGATGAGTCATTGTCAGATGAGCAAAAGCTAGAACTTGAGAGAGAGCCTGAAGAGGAAGAGCTTGAAGAACCAGAAGACGAAGAAGAGACAGAGAGGCGAGAATGAAAATGGCCAGCCATCCTCATGCCTGCTGTGGCTGAAACCAGAGCAGACCGCCTCCTCTCTTCCTCTTCCTCTTCATCATCCAAATCAGAGTAGGAAGTGTGGCATTTTCTATGAGAGCTGAAGCCCAAGTCACCATATTTCTCCTGGCGCAGAGAAGGAGAGGGCTTTTTTTGTGGTGTGGCTCCTTTCAGGAGAAGTTCCACACTGGAGGTACCACCCTTTTTGTTGTCTTTAACTAACAGGAAAGGATGAGAGTATGCTTCGGTCTTTGGCATGCCAGTCACACTGGAAAATTCACCTTGCAAGAGAAGGGCCTTGCTGCTCTTTGTCTTGGGAGAGGTCACTCCTTCATGATCTAATTTGACCAGAAACTCTTGTCTGAACTTCCTGCTCCTTGGTGTGACCAGTTCCTCGTGCCTGTGCTTCTCTCCATTCGCACCACTCCTGGAGCCCAGAGATAATCCTGAACCTCCTCCTGTAGACTGGGTACAGAAGGATGAGTAGCCATTTGCAATGCTTCTGAAGGAATCCACTTCAAAGGAGCTGCTGCTGAAAAGCCCTTTGGCTGGGTGGGAGACCGTTGGCTGGGTCTGAGGCAAAGAGAACAAGGCGTCTTCCTTTCCTCTCAAGGTCTTTGTCGGTGCCCCGTTTAACTGAAGCAGACTGTCAGATGATCTCTTCCGGGGGTTGGACACTAAACTCCAACCTAAGACAGTCGAAGGATTTTTATTGGCATTTTCAGCCTGCTGCAGCTTTTGTTTTTTCCCAGAGCCTTTTGGTCTCCCTAGAATGGGCACAAGTGTTACAAACAGTGTGTTTTAGCAATCGTAGTTTTTTCATGCCTCTTGACAACATTCTAACATAGTGTAGCTATAAATATATTGTGGATATAAAAAATAAATTAATAAAGTGGTTCTCGCATTTGTCTAAAAATTTCTGCCAATAACACGTTTTGTACCAAAAACAACTATAGGGTCGTCTGGTTGTAGATCTAGCTTCCCTGGATCCTCCATTCATTTATCAACAGAACACCACTGGTGTGAGAGGTTCTCCGCTCAATAATATCAGAGAAGGAGAAACAGCCGGCTGCTACCACTTCAACTTTAGGACAAACTACCCAAAAGGAAAAACACCATTTAAAGTCACGGACAACAAAATGTGTTTGGACCTAGAAAACAGAGACTGGTGTTTAGCGCTCTCTGGTTTCCTCTGGCAACGCGGGTTTCTGGTTCTAGCAGAAGTGTCTCAGGGCAGATACCCGAGGGGACGGGTGAGTGTTCCGTTATCGTGTTTGCGTTCAAAACTTAGCTTGTTCTGTAGATTCGTTATTACAGCTACACAACCTTAAGATTTGCTAAGACAAGCACATAAATAATACATGGGATTGTGTTAGACAAATGTCCGCGCTTATTTTACCATTTTGTACATCTTTTCATCTGTTGACAAATGTTTCTATAGGGAGTGTTTTTCCAGAATTACTTCTCACCTGGTCTTCTTTTAATAGCTGCTAAGTTTGTAGTGTTAGCTAAAGAGCTGGTGGAACTGAGTCTGTCCAGAGGTCTGTCACTAATGGGGGCCTGCTCAAGACAAGAACTTCTCTTTGCTGTTTCTCCAGTCGGTACCAGTATGGCAGGACATGCCTCTTCGCCTTAAGGAAAAATGACATACAGTAAGCTTTTAGTCAATGAGATACAGTGAATATCAAAACTTCAGCTCTGAATTACAAAAACGAGCACATACAGGGAATCTGATATCCTGGAGGCAGGAGTCGGATGTTTGGAAGAGAAATTTTCCCTCGATCCCCATCATCAAACTCAACCATCACTCCTCCTGGCTTGCCATCATCAGATGAACCACCTGCATGACACAGAAGTGCTGTTTAATGATTGCTAAAGAGAAACTATGTGCTTGTGGCTGAATAGCAGTTTAAATTTACCTCTGCGAACATAGCCTGGGTACAAGCAGCGTGAGCGCTCGCTCCAGTAAGCACACACCCTGGTTCCTTCAGTGAGCATAGTGTCAGACTCTGGACTTATATCCAGCACCTGGAAAGCAAACCAAAATAGAATTAGGATTCATTACAGGTTGCAGACAATGCACACATACAAAAAACATGCAAGTGTCCACACACACTTGCACACATACAAACAGTGTGAGAGCAATGGAGCATTGTGAATGGGCAGTCACAGTGCCACATTTCCAAGCGGCACTTATCTCATCTCAATGTGCCAGTCAGAGCTGAAAAGAACGGAAGCCATGATGCAGTAAATCCTGACTTGCTGAGTAATACTGAAGAGAGTCTGAATAGAGGGCTTGTTATTGCAGGTTGCCAGATCCTCCCTCCAACAATGCAGGCAGTCCCAGCATCCGCCGCTCACCGGGGGCCCTTTCAGGTTGCTTTCATTTAATGTTGCCATGGCGAGGGACCTTTTAACTGATGAGGTGTGGATGTTAGAGTGTGTGTAGGGGTGTTGTCAGATTCAAATTTTCATTGAAACTTTCTATGTTGGACCCACTTATAAAGGAGATGGCTAATCTCAAGTGGCTGATCCTCCTGAAACATGAGTAAATAAATAAATGGCTTTTGGACAAATTTAAAGATGCTAATATGGAAGTATAGAGTAATTAGAAGCAGCTGCTGTGTGATCAGTGTTCAGATAAGAACAAATGTTGCCAGAGAGGCTTGGTGTAATGCAAGGAAAGCTATAAAACGGATCTGTGAAAGGATTTATGAAAAAGCTGCTTTGATCAAGTGGGCAAGTTTAGATATTTTTATTGATAAAATGGTAACACTTTACAATAAGGTACGCAAAATAGTGCTTAGTTACTAGGGAACTACGTAGGGGTTAATGCGTAATGAAGCAGGGACCAATAGGTAGTTAACCAGTAGTTACTGCTGCAAACTCTCATTATTTTTTTGTGCTTCGTTACTAGGGAACGACTTAGGGGGTAATGAGTAATGAAGCAGGGACTAATGGGTAGTTAACCAGTAGTTACTGGTGAAAACGCTCATCAGTCTTATTCAGGGACTAATGGGTAGTTAACCTAGCCTGGCAAGCCATCCTATATATGTGAATATATAGTCTGGCCACGAACCATTGACGGCTCTCAGTCGTGAGGCGGGATCTACGGTTGTCTTTCAAAATGTCTGCACGCAATTGGATAGCGCTAGGACCAATCAGAGTGACGAACAACGTGACGTAATCACGGCGACGGAAAAGCGGGAGGCTTTAATGGTGTCGAACATCAATGATTTCTGTCGTTTTTGTATGAAAAACATGTGAATATCAGGTGTACTGGGACATTGCACTACTTTGTTTGATAAAAATAAGAAGCCGCTAAGTATATCAGACAAACTTACTCACGTTGGAGTCTAAATAATCCAATGTTGATGACAAAGCCGTTTCAAACGAACGTGGTTCCTGAGTTGCCGCCATGTTGCTTGGGTTCGCGGCCGCAGCGCTGACGTCATCGGCTACTCCCGCTCTGTGATTGGCCCAAAATATAGAGCGCTGTGATTCGCCCAACCAAAACTATAGCGAGCTGTGATTGGACAGCCACAGGCTGCGAGGGTTCCTATGAAGCGTGCCTAGACCAAATTCTGCAAAGCAAGAATTTGGTCTAGTTCACTAGGCTATAGTTAACCAGTAGTTACTGGTAAAAACACTCATCAGTCTTATTCAGGGACTAATGGGTAGTTAACCAGTAGTTACTGGTGAAAATGCTCATCAGTCTTATTCAGGGACTAATGGGTAGTTATTTATGAAAGCAATAAGGAATGAATCCCAGATTAATGTAGTGCCTGTAGACTCTGTTTTGTAAACATCATGAAGAATGCAGATAATTTGCAACGTCAGTGATTTAACATCCCTGTATCATCTTGATTTCACTTGTCTGTCACTTCGTCGTCCCTTGTCGGCATCCGTCTGTCTCCAGAGATGATGGAAAGTGAAGCCTCCTTCCAAGTACCTGAGGAACTAATCAGTAACTACTAGGTACTTAACCATTACCTACTGCTGTACTGAGTGTTTTTATCAGTAACTACTGGTTAACTACCCATTAGTCCCTGAATAAGACTGATGAGCGTTTTCACCAGTAACTACTGGTTAACTACCCATTAGTCCCTGCTTCATTACTCATTACCCCCTAAGTCGTTCCCTAGTAATGAAGCACAAAAAAATGAGAGTTTGCAGCAGTAACTACTGGTTAACTACCTATTAGTCCCTGCTTCATTACGCATTAACCCCTACGTAGTTCCCTAGTAACTAAGCACTATTTTGCGTACCTTATTGTAACGTGTTACCCTTTAACAACAAAAAGGAGAACCTTTTGTTCTAAGAAGTACTACCTATGAGACAAAATGAGGAAAAAAATTCAGAAAATCACATTGTCTGATTTTTAAAGAATTTATGAGCAAATTATGGTGGAAAATAAAGGAGAAAGTTTCAATGAAAGTCTCCTACAAACAAGCAATATTTCTGGCTCTCACAGACCTGTGACTTCTTCTGTAAGAGGCTCCTCTGTCCTCCACTCGTTACCTGTATTAATGGCACCTGTTGGAACTCGTTATCAGTATAAAAGACACCTGTCCACAACCTCAAACAGTCACACTCCTAACTCCACTATGGCCAAGACCAAAGAGCTGTCAAAGGACACCAGAAACAAATTTGTAGACCTGCACCAGGCTGGGAAGACTGGATCTGCATTAGGTAAGCAGCTTGGTTTGAAGAAATCAACTGTGGGAGCAATTATTAGAGAGTGGAAGACATACAAGACCACTGATAATTAGTGGTGTGCCACTAAAGCTTCATGAAGCGCTTTGAAGCATTCTCTACTGCAGGGGTTCCCAAATTGGGGGTCCCCACAAGATTGTCTTTGCTGAGGTTGTGAGGTTAACAAGATTTTATCTGTAAAAATTACATTTATAAAATCCCAATAACAGACCCTACAGTATAATCAGAACCCCATATAAAAGTTATAACTGTATGTCTGTAGAAAGTATGTAAATAATCACATTTAATGTGTTTATGCATGTAGGAGCTGGGTTTGGGGTCCTGGCTTTTCTTGGACACGAGCAAGGGGGTCCTCAAAGAAAAACCCTGCTCTACTGTCGATACATGACTCGAGGCCTCGAACACATTAGCTGTGATGCTATCTAGTGGTACTAGGTAATATTACAATGCATTAAAATGCGTTACACACATATTGTGTTTGAGGATGGATGCTTTTCACATGTGTACATGTTTTTTTTCCCAGCCATGGAGTTGTATAATCAAATACATTGTCGTTTCTGTGTATTGCTTATCTTATGATAAATATCTGCTTTGTGTGTGTGTGTGCATCCATGTGTGTTTGTGAATTGGGGAATTATTCTGTGCAATTGCGCTTTAATGCTTTACCATCAATTGGTACGCCCCAAAAGCTTTGAATCGTTTCAGCAGCGCCGAAATGTCATGCAGCTTGGAAAGTGTCATGCGTGTTCTGTCACGTGACCTGAGAGGGACGAATCGCGCTCCCCACTCTGTAAACGTAATGCTTCAGTTTGACAAAGCAAGCTTTGGAGTCTCTGATGCTGGTAGGAGTGAATCATGGCAACCATCATAATAAACGTGTTGTCAAACCTGTATTGTGGTTTATGCATATGTTCACATAACATGAAGCTACTGTTTCATTCAAGGAAATCATTTTGCATTTCAGCTCAGTGGCCTAGTAGTATGAGTGTCCGCCCTGGGACTGGGAGATCGGGGTTCAAATCCCAGTTGGGTCATACCAAAGACTTTGAAAAAATGGGACTCAATGCCTTCCTGCTTGACACTCAGCATTAAGGGGTTGGACTGGGGGGTTAAACCACCAAATAGTTCCCGTGCGTGGCCATGTCTGCAGCTCACCGCTCCCCTAGGGGATGGGTCAAATGCGGAGGACAATTTTCACCACACACCAGTGTGTGTGACAACTAGTGGAACTTTTTAACTTTTGTTTTCAAAAGTGGGGGCTTACACAAATGACATTAGGTGGGGTGTCAATGATCCACATCTTACACTAATTTTTGGAATGCAAATCAAGATGACAAATTAATATAATGAATGTCTCTAACACTACAGTTACTGACAGTAATAATAAAGCCATTTTTTCTACAAGCTCAATCACTTGAAAGTCTTGATAGACACATGGACCAAAACAACCCACAAATCGGCGTGAGTTTTGGCCGCTTTTATTTTGAAAGTGACACAAAACACAAACCAGTCACGTGACTCAGTCAAACTGAGGCTTCGTTTGTTATCAGTCATGGTTTTTCTTGTGAAATGAAGCAAGCCTTGAAGCAGGGCTTCATGGACATGCCCCCTTCCTGCTTGATACAGGCATCGAAGCCTCGCTTCATTTGTCCCATCACTACTAATAATCTCCCTCGATCAGATCTCACCCTGTGGGGTCAAAATGATCACAAGAATGGTGAGCAAAAATCCCAGAACTACATGGGGGACCTAGTGAATGACCTGCAGAGAGCTGGGACCAAAGTTCCAAAGGCTACCATCAGTAACACACCACGCCACCAGGGACTCAAATTCTGCAGTGCCAGACGTGTCCCCCTGCTTAAGCCAGTACATGTGCAGGCCCGTCTGAAGTTTGCTAGAGAGCATTTGGATGATCCAGAAGAGGATTGGGAGAATGTCATATGGTCAGATGAAACCAAAATAGAACTTTTTGGTAAAATCTCTACTCGTTATGTTTGGAGGAGAAAGAATGTTGAGTTGCATCCAAAGAACACCATACCTACTGTAAAGCATCGGGGTGGAAACATCATGCTTTGGGAAAGGAAAGAATGAATGGGGCCGTTGAAGATTATGAGTGAAAACCTCCTTCCATCAGCAAGGGCATTGAAGATGAAACATGGCTGGGTCTTTCAGCATGACAATGATCCCAAACACACCGCTCGGGTAATGAAGGAGTGGCTTCATAAGAAGCATTTCAAGGTGCTGGAGTGGCCTAGCCAGTCTCCAGATCTCAACCCCATAGAAAATCTTTGGAAGGAGTTGAAAGTCCATGTTGCCCAGCAACAGCCCCAAACATCACTGCTCTAGAGGAGATCTGCATGGAGGAATGGGCCAAAATACCCGCAACAGTGTGTGAAAACTTTGTCAAGACTTGCAGAAAACGTTTGACCGCTGTCGTTGCTAAAAAAGGGTTAATAACAAAGTATTGAGATGGAATTTTGTTATTGACCAAATACTTATTTTCCACCTTAATTTGCAAATAAATTCTTTAAAAATCAGACAATGTGATTTTCTGGATGTTTTTCTCATTTTGTGTCTCGTAGTTGAGGTTTACCTATGATGAACATTACAGGCCTCTCATCTTTTTATGTGGGCGAACTTGGACAGTTGGAGGCTGACTAAATACTTTTTTCCCCACTGTATGTAATGGGTCGATATTCCAACACTTTTGAATCACTTCAGGTCTGGACTTATTATTGAAGTCCTTCAATGCAACTTCTATTTAGGAAGAAAAAGAGATTCATGTCATCTTGTGTTTCAGCCTAAAAACAGGCATTGATCCAGGTGCTGGTGAGACTAACGTATCATAACTAACAATCACATTCGATCCAAAGCATACAGATCTGTTCCATTGATTGTGTTCATTTAGCAGCAGTGACTCATAAATACAGCAAAGGATGTTAAAAGAGAGAATACAAAAGAACAAGACAAAGGCTTTTTTTTAAAAGAAACAATTCTGACCAAACAGGCAGCTTTTTTGATGCTTTACTGCAGTGAGGTCAACTTACAGCTTCCTTTAACAACTGTTCCAGTGAATAGATCCTCGGTCGGTTTCCTCTTTCCCCGTCAATAATAACACTAAAACTAGAGGATAAAGCAAAGCAGAGAGACATATACAAATATGGTTATTTTCAGATGCTTGTATTATACTTGCCTGGATCCCATGTTACTCCCACTTTGCTGTTATAGCATTTCTTTGCTTCCTGAGCAAGATGAGTGATATTGATGCTTGGGGCAAGCTTGGCATGGAATTGTGAGTTTTTTGATGCAAGGAATTATGAAAATATAATAAAAAAAAAACTTCTAATGCTGACTTCTAGTCTTATGCAAGATTATTGTTTAGGTAGCTGAAATCTTGTTTGCATTTTGGACATTTTAAAGGTTGGAATTCAACTTCTGCAGGCAAAAGCCACCTTGAATGCATGTTATTTTAAGCAAAAGAGACACCTTAAAATCAGCACATAATATTAACATCACACCAATTTGAAAGGCTAAGGTAAACTATTATTGAATTCTACTAAAAAATATGATATAACTTAATTCAAAAATGGGTTATAGCCCTTACAACTAATAAAAACACAATGCATGTTTACTTACATGTCTGACATCTCCGAAGTATGAACCCTGGCAGCATACAGAAGCTCATCCTTCTTGGAGATCAGGACTTTCAGTCCATCACATAAAAGTTCTTTGGTCAAAACACAGTTGGGACCTACACAAGGAGTAGACACCAACATTAAAATCCTAATCATCACCTAAATTATATGTTGCTATAAGCTCTGGTTCCATGTCGAATCTGTTTTTACCTTTAGTGCTTTTTTTTTTATGTGAGGGACTTTGGTCCTCCTCCTCTGAGAAGCTGCTACCATCCATCTGAAATCCCTCATCGACAGCAAAGCTCTTCAGGAGACGACTTACAGCTCGTCCTTTTGACTGGAGAACATCCAGAGATATTGCAGAGTTAGATAATTTAAGAAAAGTGGGTTCAAGCTGACATTTCTATACATTTACATTCAGGCAGCTTTAAATTTACCTGTTGGTCCTCGCTTGCTTGTCCCCAGCCCCCCTCCTCATCCTGCAAAGACGAGGCTCCCCCTGGCCAGCAGCTTTTCCTCTGATAAAATGAACAGAAAATAACCAAAAGAAAAGACAAAAGTGACTTTATCATTAGCAATTGCAGAAGAAACATGTCTCATATATTTGAGGTCAAAATGTGTTTTGAAATATTTATAAATAATGCTATTTAACACTAGAACTCATTTTGACTGTTTTCATATGTAATAACTTTAGTTGGACGAATCTCACTTTCTCTTGGCTTCCTGACTTTTAATATTTTTGTTTGTTCTTTATTTCCATGTTATAAATATGCTTCTTTTCTGTCGTCTCCCACAAACCTTCAGTCTGACAGCTCTATTATTTACATAGTAAATTTTTCCAGCGGATGACGGACAGCATCACCGTTGCTAAGCAACCAGCTTTCCAGCTGGCATGCTCACTCTGGTCATAGCTGCTAAAATGGCTTTTAGAAGAATGTTCTCAGTGAAACAAGCACTGGAAATGATGCTGCTTCGGGCGGAGAGGGGAAAGCTGATGAAACCTGGTCAGTGGGAAGCAGCTGAGACTCTGACAGCAATGTGGAAGTCAATCTCCCACCCATGTCCGTGTCAGTCACCCAGCAAACAAAGGAGAAACGTATTTACAAGGTTTGGATCAAAATCATATTTTGTTACTATTAGGTTTACAGATCCATAATGAGTTCACTTATAGTGCACTAGAAACGTTTTGCTTCATGATGTCATCGCCAGCCTGCAATTAATTGCAAAAATGCCAGCCGTCAAACTGACTGTTAGTGGGAGTTGTAGTTGTGTTAGAATTCTGGGAGTCCTAGTGGTAATGGGACATTTTCAGTAGTATTACTAATTTTACCTTACAGATTGTTCCTCTCAGCATGGTGTTCTTGCGTGTTGCCCTCTTCAGCCTCTCACTCGTTGTTGGGAAGGTGGCCATTCCGACGCTCCTTCTGTAGTGGTTGCCTCTTGTTCCGAGGCTGCCCCACCTAGATTTCTTTGACCTGGTTCCACATGTTCTTCTGGCTCCCTCAGGCCGCTGGTGGTTTCTGACCATAGAGGCCATGGCCAGTCTACAGGTGGGTTTCTTCCTTACTTTGACTTCTCCCTCTGCTACAGACAGAATCTGAGATCCTGCAAGATTCAATTATAAGAGCAAATTCAAATTCAACTTACCAGAAAGTATGAGATGCACAACACAAATGCTTTGAAGTCCAGATTATGTCATCTGTACTGATTTTGTTGCTGCTTTTAAACAGCAGTAGTACCATATAATTCCTGTCTCTGTTTCTTGTTCCTGGCTTTCTGGTTGGCCTCAAGCTTCACAACAGATGAAGGACTGGGGCCGATCATGGAGGACAATGACGTGATGTCTCTGGGAAGATGGGCTTTGTAATCTTCATCACTCCCACAACTGCCTTCCTCTTCGTCATCGTCTAAAGGTGACAGCAAACATTACGAATAGTTTAGGTAATTTAATTTAAAATTGGGTATTTAATCATGTTTAGCTCTTACCACCAAGTAAAGTCATTTAACCTACAGCACCTCATTTTATTTGAGTCAAATATGTAACTAAGTACATATATCAAGTATGAAGTGCTTTGTGGTAATTCCTGTTGTGAACCTACATGTCACTGTGCTTTGACTGACTGACTGACTGACTGACTGACTGACTGACTGACTGACTGACTGAGTGTGTGTGTGTGTGTGTGTGTGTGTGTAGCTGTCAGAACTGCTCACAGCCAAGTGGCCAGAGCTGTGGCTGACCATCCAACCCAGACCAGCCAATAAGGACGGTCACTGAGGTGTTTGGTGTCTATGAACACCCCAGTCTGTTACACGATGTTCATAAACACCTTTTCAGATAGTTGGCCTAATTCAATCTGATCTGCAAATTATTAAAAGCAAACACAGACGTTTTAGGTCCACAATGCAAAGTATACCTGATCCAAAATGTGTAAAATATCACATTCAAGTAAATACTGAATCTCTTTAGAACTGCTGCAGAGTTGTTCATTCCTTTGGCCATTGTGCATTTCCTGCTTTTACGCCGTCAGCGTGTGTTTGCTATATGTGTTTTGTTATAGGCTAAAGGGAAGAATGCAAACATTCAATAATTTGGTTTTCAACAGACATGTAAACTAGTATAAAGGTTCCCACACTGGTTAAGGGATTAGCTTGATTGCTGCCGTTGCACGACTTATGTGCATGTAACCACACCGACTGTGTCGATTCAAAGACCAAAACGTTGAGTAGTGTTCAGGAGTACTTTTTATTGCACTAACTTAGGTTCCAAGAATATTTTCTCCTCTCTTATGTAAAAAGTGGTCCCCCTCATTCCTTTCTCCACTTCATTTGTTGATGTTTTTCAATTATAAGTTTGAATTCCCTTGCAAATCCTTAGTTAATCAGGAAAATACAAAGTTGAATTACCATGGTGAAATGCAGCGTAAGTCTTTTCTATGACCAGTTCATTTCTCCGAGTAATTGTATGAAGTCAAAATTATTGTATTCACTCCCTCACCTTGCTCCGAAGTGTCACTGTCTGCATAAGAGCTTTGTCTCTCCTTCACTGCTTCTGGCCTCTGATAGTGTAGATTTTTTGTTTTGGTTTGGCTCAGATGAGAAGAACCTTCTTTCAGGCTGTTGGACCCATTTTTACTCCCATAATGCATCTGTTCAGCCCAGCTTTCTTGAGGAACACTGTCCACACTGGCTGCTGAGCAGTTCACAAAGCCAAAAATGAACATGTGTTGTGAAACTATGCATCATAGTGCAGGAGGACAATCAGTACAGAAGAGTGCCGGTACGTACCTGTATCACTCTGTCCCCCTGAATCTCGCCTTGACCCAGCTTTGAACCCACTCTGGCTTCTGTGCCCATGCTTGGGGTTGGAGTTGCATGGTGAACCTTCCTTGCTCCTGGAGCCTGCTCCTGAGAGTTTCTTTTTAACCTGGGCCTTCTGTTTGAACCGAGCCACATCCCCAGCCAGCTTGGAGCCCAGCACGCTATGAACACTGCTTTTTCTGCAGCTCTGTGCTTTCATCTGCAACAACAGAGGTATGAGAGACAGTTACACTCCTGGTTACAGCAGACACAAAAGCCTTAGAATACCAGAACCATCATATGCAAATACACACATACACACAGAGAAGAAGGGGGAAAAGAATCGTAAAAGCCCCAATGAAAAAGACATTAATTTGGAGAGCAGTGGATGTGACTCCTGAGGGTAGCACCTAAATAGAAATAGTGTGCAACAAAAGAATATATCAAACGCAAAGAAACAAAGACTGGGCTGTTTCATGTCTAGTTGCGTAGAGGACAAAAGGGAGCAGGACAAGGGTACCCTGACCTGTGAGCTGCTGAGTCGCTCAAAGCTTTGATTGGACAGCCTCTTCTTCCTTCTCTGAGTATCTCTGCCCCCTTCCAAGTCCTCAGGCGACAAGCCAAGCCCCACCCCCATCGACCTGTCAGTCAAAACGAGGGAGAGGCATTTATCAGGGAAGAATGGTAGTTTAAAAGAAAAAAGAAGGAACACATCAGAAGTTAAAAGCAGAAATTATCACCTCTCTTTAGAATCTGAGGACTTGCATTTTTCTGTAAGGTTAGCACTAAAAGACGGGGAGAACTGGAGAAACTGGGATCTTACAAGGAGCTTTGGATTGTTTGAGGTTGGCATGGTATAAGAGGCAATAAGGCTTTATCAGGGGAGTGAATTTGTGGCCCATTAGACACTGCATCCATTTAAAGGCAATACATTTGTATTCATATGTATAAATTTGCCCCCAAGTTGCAGTTTAATATTATTCATATTTATTATCTATATTTTTATTTATATCATATTATTTGCAAAATGGTCAAAACCGTCATGGTCTGCGTTGTAATGCTGCAACCCAAATGTTGAACCCTAGAACCAGAACAGAATTGGGTAAAAGAGCTTTTATTTATTTTTGCTCCATCTCCCTGGAATAACCTTCAAAAGGAATTCAAACACTATTAATCTGATTTCATCAGGTCAACTTATAACACTTTTAAAAGATTGATGAAACGACACTGTGGGCAAATGTAACAGCTTTACACACCAAATGATTCTGAATCTGTTATAATGAAAGCTGCTGTTTTCTTTTGTCTCTGTGCTTTTGTTGTAACATACAATTCTACAATTCTGCGTATTGTTCTGGACCAGGTCACTCTTACAAATGAGATTTGATATAGTCTTCCACCTGGTAAAATAAAGAAATGAATTAAAAAAACAAAGACACACCTTTTCCCTACACTGAGCTGTATCAGAGGCTAACTGACCCAAACACCTTGACCTTTTTCTGTACAATTTTGAAACTAGACTACACAAATGTTAACCAGACACAACACCCACTGACACCCGCCCCTAGCCAATCAGCGGCCTCAGTCATGATGCTGGCCCGACTCAGCCTTGCCAGTGACCTCAATGGAGAAGGGACTAAAAATTGGGAAGAAAGTAGAGGGAAAATACCGAACCATGCTCTAGGAAACTGTGGTTGGGCTGAGCTGCACTAGTCCGAGTTACTCTGAGTAGTGCCCTTCGAAAACTGGCTTTAGTGGAGCGACAGTCAAACCACACGAATCTGATACCAGTCCATATTCAATTATTGACAAGAACCCCCACAACCTCCTCCACTCTGCTCCCCGAACATACACGCATTGTCAAGATAACCAAACTGACTGACAGCTCTGCACTCAGACCAAAACTAACTCCAAACAGAACACGCATTCAGCTCCTTAAAGGTGTGGAACACTCGTTTAATCAATACATTTGCAGTGGTCTCTAGTAGGAATGAATGCCTTGGAAGTCGTTCTCGGGTGGGGAAAAAAAAACGGTGCATCATTTCCAGGAACTAGAAGTGACCCACATCACAGCTGAGCTTCAGACGGCAGGAATAGGAGTCTTACTTCCTGATATTTGGACATCTCTCCTCTGATTGGCTAACAGCAACATGACTCTACCACTGACTCTGTTTGCTCTGCAACGTTGATGTTTTATCTCCACAAATAACACAAGCCTGGATGAGTTCTGCTGTGTGGTGGAGTTGCTAATGCTAACAGTTAGCTTCTACTAGTCGACACTTTCTCTGCTGTTTCCTGGATGCTAAACCAACAACAGCCTTCCCCCTCGTGAGTCAAGATGGCTGAGTCCATGAATGTTAAGTGACAGTGTGACGTAGAGCAGGGCTGCCAACACTCACGCCTTGAGCGTGAGACACACACATCTGACCCCCTTCACATGCTCTCACGCCACACCTCCAATTTCTCACGCTGAAAAAGTTAGTTGGACGTTGGACATTCAACAGACATTAACTCCATGGTTCACTACGTTCAGCGATGAGTTTAAAATGAGTTAAAATAGAATATTGATCCCAGTCGGGAAATTCGCTTGTTAAGGCAGCACATACACTTAGAGAATAGGAAAAAATAATACAGGTAAATACACAAAGGCAGTAGGCTATTATTGCAACCTTCAGCAATTAAGAAATGAATAAAAATACAATATTGAGTTTCCAAGAAGAAGCAGAATAAAGGACACATACATACAAATATGCATCCACAAATATTGCATAGGTACTGAATATAGCACTGATGTTAGCGTGTAGAAGGATAATGCCAGTTTTGATTAATTTGTTGTTTACCTGGAAGCTATTGAGGAGAATCACTTAATTTTTAATGAAAATCTTAATTAAAACAGGTCAGATTGTATGAAATGTGTTAAAAACTGCTGTGTATCCTTGGGCTAGCTTAGTAACACCATTGGGAATTGGGTTTGCATATTTTGATCATTTTACCTGGAAGCTACTGAAGAAAAAAACTATTTTTCATAAAATTACTTCTAAAAAGACCAGATTGTATGAAATATGTTATAAACTGTTGTGTTTCATTGGTCTAGTTTAGTAACACACCTGAGAATTGATTTTGAATAATTTAATCAAATAAGCTGGAAGCTTTTGATTTTTTGTATGTGTTCTTAAATGACTAGAAATTGTTGACGGTCCCTAAGCGGACCACAGCTTTCAGGAGCACAGCTGACCGCCTTCTCTGGCACAACGTACGGCATGAAAACCCATCACTGAATGTAGTGAACCATGGAGTGAATGTCTGTCAAACATCCTACGTCTCAACTAACTTCACCGCAGTTGAAAAATAACTGCCCCCCCCAAACACTGTCAGCAGATATGTCAGCCTCCACCAATGGGCCTGTGTACCCCCCCCCCCCCCCCCCCCCCCCAATACTGAACTTGGTCCTAAGCCCTTGGTAGTAAGGAATACAGGACAGTTTCTACGAATGTTTGATTACTGAGGGCCTTACAGAAAACACTTAGCTAGAACGTAGAAGGTGCTGGATCTCATTTTCACTCTCTCTGTCCCTTCCTCACTCACACCAACGTGAGACACCAGCAGCCATGCCAGAGACCCAGGACATAATAACGGAAAGCCCCGCTGCCGCCCACTCCAGGGCAGGATGAGCTCGGAACTCGGCACCCTGGGACCTAAGGGCACCCAACCCCAGCGGAGACCCCACAGAGTCTAGGGGCCCAGACCCCACCAGGCAGCCACTGGGAGCGAGCCGACAGATGCCAAAAACTTCCAGCCCCAGATACGAGAGCTTCAAATACACAGGTAGATCCAGGCACCACCCACCAGCAGGAAATGAGGCAGGGGGAGGGTAGGTCAAGATGTTATAGCACCACAAGATGTCCCAGGAGAGGGGAGGAGTCCAAGACTCTACCTGACATATAGGCAGTCACACACAAACACAGTCACACACTCCCACCATCATGCTGTCACAAAAACACATTCAACCTAGACACACAAGAATGCACGTAATACACCCACTCACACTCCACATACACACCCTACACACTCTGGTCCGATACTGCTGCACAGAGGGCACAACCATTCCCGGTTTTAGAGATGGTCCTGTTCTAACTGGGGTAATGATGAGCAGGCAACCCCGCCCAGCGCAGAGCAAAGCGACCCAGCAGTTGGCTCCTTTTGATGGCGTTTCCGTCTTCTTTGTTGCCTATTACATCTGTACTCAGCCAGTTGTCCTTTCATTTTAGCTTTTGAGTGTGTGTGTGTGTGTGTGTGTGTGTGTGCCTTTGCATGGGATGGGAGGAGGGAGATATAGAAGGGATCTTGGATGTTGATCTGTTGTGGTTGTTTTTAATCTTGTACGGTGCTTTGCGTTGCACTTGTATGAAAATCGCTTCATAAATAAAGTTTGATGTGATTTGATACAAAGTAAGTTGATAAGTAGATAAATACATTGTCATATCTGGTGTCATATCTTGGGTGTTTTACAGTAGAGAGCACTTACTACACTTATTATGGTAGTATGCCTCAGGCATTAGAGGAAGTACAGTTGTTTCCCATTTTGCTGTTATAGATCTGATTGAACGACTCATTAAAAGAAGTAAAAAGCCACGTTTGACTCATTCACTTCACACATACATTTCACTGTAATATTCAGTTGTTGGTCATTGAAAAAGAAGCTTGAGATATTATTAGAGCTGACTATTTTAATTCATCATTAGCATTGTTAGCTCAATGTTAGGCTTTAGCCTGCTTCACCCAATATTAGAGTAAAACAAAAGGATGGTGTGGCTTCTTGGGGGTACAAGACATAACTTCTGGGTCACTCCTGTTTACTGGCTCCGGTTCTTTATACAACTCTTAAGCTTTTTGCCTGCCTGTGTCGAATTACAAATGCCGGCGTTGCAGCGTTAGCTCAGCGCAGACTAGGCAAAGTTAAGTCCCACTAGCTGTCACACACACTGGTGTGTGTAACTGATGTGAGCTGCAGACACAGCCGCGCTCAGGAACCATTTGGTGGTTTAACCCCCCAATGCTGAGTGTCAGGCGAGGAGGCATTGGGTCCCATTTTGTCATCTTGAAAACTGAGAGGGTTTTTTTTCCTAAACATACATAATGATTGTATGAAGGCTCTAAATGAAAATCTATCGTTATTAAACTTGATTTATTTATTTATTTATTTATTTATTAACTTCTATTTTAGGAGGATAAAACCACTTGAGATGAATCATCTCATTTTCGAGTGGGTCCTCCAACAATAATGCAAATAAGGTAAAAGAAAGCAGAGACAGAAACAAACTGACAAGTCTGAAACATAGATCACAAACAAAAACTAATTAACAAAATCTACAAAAACTAAAAAATCCTGCTGTGGTACAAACAAAAGACATAAATGTCAATGCAACACTTTAGCTATATAGTCGTAATATCAGGCAGTGGATTCAAAGCAATTACAAGTCTGCTTTTCATGCTCATAAACGGCATTTCTAAATAAGCGATTTTCTAAGCATCATTTTGTCTATCAGACCCTTGATGACCCTGTAGGGTCACATTGGTGACGTTTTGTCACAATCATTCTCCACAGATGGATTGTTTTAGCCAACAAACACTACAGACACATTGTGCTGTTAGACCAGTGTTTGTTCAGTTAGGAAGAAATTAGATAATCTTTCTAAAATTGTGTGGCAGTTCTTTGGGAGAAGCATGTCTGCAGGGGAGGGTGGAAGAGCTAGGAGCAGTGCCAGAAATGAGCAGGAACACAGCTGGTCTGTGTCAGTAATCAGCACTCTTTCTCCCACAAATACAGGTGCTGGAGGAGAGCGGTGAGCTTGACAGTGGCTGGTGACTGAAAGAACTGCTGAATCTTTGCAGTCATTAATAAAGGTTGCTTAATATATGGCAAGCCGTGTGGCATGAGTTGTGTGTGTGACCCCTGCATAGCTGATACCACTACAAGTGGTTAATTAGTTCTCCCATTTCCTGTTTATGCCAGTGTAGGTTGGTCCTTGCATGCCATTGGAACAGGAACTTTTAATGCAAGACGTTACAGAGTCAGCAAAGGTCGGATGACTGATACTCACTTGACTTTTCTTTGGCCTTCAGTTGAGGGGAATGGACCTGTGGTGTGAGTGGGTTTCCTCTTCCTTGGCCGTCCTGGACCTCGCCGTGCTGGACTACGTGGAGTTTCCTCCTTCCTGCATTACCAAGATGATGTGAACACACATACAGACAGAAGAACTCAATGATACTATCTAGTCTAGGAAAGGCAGCAACATGTAGAAAGAAATACTATCTAAAAGTAGAAGCATGTGTGTTCGTTTTAATGGTTGGAGAGTAAAAATGAGGAACTTTGGTAAATATGGTTATGCTTACTGATGGTCATGCTTCCTTTGAAGTTTGGCCAACTCTTTTTGCTTCTCTTTGTAGCGACGCTGAATCTCCACTAACTTCACACGCATTGCCAGCTCAGGTCTATCTATTGTTTCCAAGCTAACTTTGGTCGGGCACACCTAAAGTACACAAAGTTTTAAAGCAACAAAACCTTTGGTCAATTCATTTAATCATTTGGAACAAAAGCTATTAAGAGTTAAAGTGAATTTGGGCATTTAAGTAAGGTGATCTTACTGGCTCATTGCGAGGCGTCCAGCTGTACTTCCTGCGTAAATTAAAACTCCTGTGAGCTGGAAAGTGTCGCCCTGAAGCAATACTGCTGCTTTCCTGGGATCCTAACTCCAAGGCACGAGCTGTGGCCAAGGTAGCAAGGCTTTGGAGGTCAAACAGGAGCAGCTCATCTTCTGATAGGGAACAAAAGAAAAAAAAGAGCAATATTGGCTCTGAGCAAAGCTCCATTCCTCAATGTGTGCTTTAAGAATAAATAAAAACGAAAGGAAAGCTTTGAGGGTGTTCATTGGAATTAGCATTGTGTTTCTGCCAATAAAATAAAAATGAACACAAAGAGGCAGTAGCATATTAACAAAGGCCATGTTCATCTGAATGTTTAGGATGTTGTAATGTCTGTGGTTGTCTGGACCCAAAATAAATAAGACATACCAGCCCAGTCAGAAACATGAGATACTGTTTACACCGAATGAATTAGACTCTTCTCATTTGTTTAAACACTCAAAGGAGAAGTGTGACTGTAAACCAGCACGTGCCACTTTCTTGTGCTGTCAACAGCATCGCAAAGATATCATCTCTTACTTTGGCCTCTGATGATGCCCCTTTTATACAACCCTCTTGTGGGAGCAGTTAAATGCATTAGGATGCTGTGGTAAACACAAAACATCCTTTTGCATGAAAAAAGAGGAAGAAAAAATTATATGGTGCTTTGAAAAGCAAGAACGCTTTCAAAGGCACTTTAAACAATAGGGTCTAATTAGCCAGGCAATGCTCCAGGGTGCTGAAAACATGCACTGCTTTTGCGATTACACACCAACTTTAGGTAGCGTGTTGTGTTTTGAAGAGTAAGAAACAAATTGCTAGGCTTCTGTTGATTTCAGTATCAGCGTGTGTGTGTGTGTGTGTGTGCGTGCGTGCGTGCGTGCGTGCGTGCGTGCGCGTGTGTGTGTGTGTGTGTGTGCGCGTGCGTGCGTGCATGTGTGTGTGTGCGTGCGTGTGTGTGTGTAAATGTGTGGATCAAACAGCTGCAGGATGGAGAGACTATAAGAGGGATTGCTAGACTGGACCCAAGAGAGAAGTATTAGAAAAAAAAAAAATCAACCCCCTCACATCAGAACACTGTATCTTTAGAACAGCCTTTTAGGAAATAAAAGTGTCGTTAACATGGAGGGGCAGGAACGAAGACAGACTCTCTGGGGAGATATTAGAACCCACCGATGGTTTTTAAAATCAGCACAAAGAGAAGAGTATCTGGGAGTGAATAGAGACCAACAAAGACGAGGTCTGACTGGGGGAGTGGGAGCCTGTCTCAGTGAATGGAGAAAAGGGTGATGAAACATATCAAAGAATCTAATTCTGCTTGTTGGAGTGTGATGCTTTTGGTGTGTGTTATGATAGACCCACTGTCACGCACCCTGGCTTTTCCCACAGATGCGCTTCATCTGCTGCTGCTCTAGATCCGCCAGCTCACTCAGAAGCTCCATACCCTGGTTGGGGGTGTACAGTGATGGCGCAACTGAGGGTGTACTACAAGGGAACAAGGGAAATGGGGGTACATCTGTGCAAAAAGCAGCAGCAATCAGCAGCTCCAGACTCCAGTAGCAGGGTGCAAGAGGTTTGTGGGGCACAGCAATAGACTCCTCATTTGGGCTGCAGGCAGAAGCTGAGGCTGGGGAGAGACACAGGATCCCCACTGAAACATCATTAGACGTCATCTTGTTCTCTTTCTGGGGCTCAATTTCCATTTCTCCCTTTGGGAATGTGTGTTCGGAGGCAGCTGGAGAAGCTGGGTCAAGCTCTATGATGGCAGGCAGTTCAGGCTCCAGCTCTCCAGGCACGATGACATTTTGATCATGACCCACTCGACTGTTCCTGCACATTGCCTCATCCTCATCTTCCTCATCTAAAGTAATTACTGCCTCTAGCCCATCTAGCACTTCTGTTGAAAGTGGAACTGGACAGGAAGCTGCCTCACATACTGAACTCTCAGTGGGGGGACAAACGATCATATCCTCCGCAGCTGAACCCTGTTCCTCTGCCTCCCCCTCACCAGGGACATAGCTGGATACTGTCACTGCAGTGACTTCCACTTCTTTCTTCTGTCCCAAAACCCTCTCATTCACTCTCCCCTCCCCTTCTGGCTCCACTTCCTTCAGTGGGAGTGGCTCCAGGAGCGCTATGACTGCCCCTTGACATTCTAGCTTGTCTCCTAGGCTGACAAAGGACTGAAGAGCATGCTCTGCAGGTTCCGCTTGGATTGTTTCCAGATTGGCTGGCTCAGCCAGGCAAACGTCCTGCGGGGAGGGTTCGCTTCTGTAGCTCATAGGAATAGCTGGGTAGGTGTATCCAGGAGGCAAGTCTGGGAAGAATATAGAAGGTACATTTTTAAATAGATCTAATAAAACATCTTGAAATAACAAAATATTCACAACATTGGAATACAACACATTTTCTAAAATAGATCATTTTTCTTAAAAGTGTTATGCAAAATAAAATGGATATTACTAATCATCCCCAACAGTGATGATCTCCCACCCAGCAAACATGCCCGTTTGGGCCCACCAAAATGACTTTCAGTGTATAAAATGGATAGTTTTCTTTTTCAATCACTCATCTTAGCAGTAGGATTTACATAGAAAGAGGAGCAAACTAAGTTTGAGTGAAAATGTAGATTTTTTTTTGCACTTTGGGCCACTGACTCAGTGACTCAAATGACTTAAAACTCCGATTCATTTTGGTGAGTGACTCATTCAAACTCGATTCAGTAAAAAGAATCGAGTTTACCATCACTACCTTTTTGGACTCATCTGGGGTGGTTGATGTGAATTTAACACCTTTGTCATATTTCATGTTCCTGCAATGGTTTCCATGCCTCTCTGCACCCACTCAAGCACTAAACCATGCTCACCTGTGTCTGTCTAATTACCTCCACCTGTGTTCCCCAGGATACAAGCTCCAGCCACTGCTCTGATACCAGATTATGTCTAGCATTCTGCCATCCAGCTCTACCTGTATCAAAGAATAAAGCCTCTGATTTCAACCCTGTTTCTGCCTGTAGATCCCTGCTCCTAGCCTGCCCCTTTTTGGATATTTCTGTGGACTCTGATTACCTAGTTATTGACCTCTGCCTGGCTCCTGACACATCCTCAGCCTTTTGGATTTTCCCTTTCTACCTGCTCTGGATACAACCCTTTCTGGATCTGAACTGCTTTTCTTCTGCCACCGTACAACGGTAAACCAGTCTGGTTGGAGATGCATTTATTCTCTGATTCCTGTGCTCCTCAATGAGATCTTGGACTGTTGGACAACTTCTAAAAATGTTCTGAGTGGACTTTATACGCGGCTCAGCTTGCATCATTGGACCAGTCTGGATGTTTTGAAACAGAAATGGGAGCTGGACCTGGGGGCTGGATTGTTGGAAGAGATCTGGCACAAGATTCTACGGAAAGTTCATTAATCCTAAATCTGTGTGAGACACTGTTGTTCAGTTTAAAGTGGCGCACCACTTGCATTGGTCCACAGATAGACTAAAATTTAGGCCAGACTTGGACCCGACATGCAAGCACTGGAGACGGTCACCGGCCACACTTCTTCATATCTTCTGGACTTGCACAAAATTACATTGATATTAGTGGTCTATGTGTCCAAGAAATGTGGAACCACTTTACTCCCATGTCCTTTCACTGCTTTGTTCGGAATGGTCACGATGGATGTCTCTTTGGATGATGCCAGTTGAGCATGATCACTTTTTGTTCTTTGTTGGCCAGAAGACTCATTTTATCCAAATGCAAGGATTCTCCCATGCCAACGTTCAGCCACTGGATTAAAGAGGCTATGAGTCACATACACAAAAAATCAGACATTGTTTGTGGGGCTTGGTGGGCAAATTTGAAAAAATTGGGTTGTCATTTACAAGTTACTTTGATCAGGTGAGTGTTGATCATTTTGTATGACTGTTTCTTTTTGTGTATGTATGTTATAATATGGCGTCAGCCTGAGCCTTATTTGTGTTTTTTTCGTTTGATCCAGTGTAGCGAGTGAGGATGGGTAGTTTTGGTCTTGTTTTGGGTTGTATGTTCTTTAAAAATTTAAAATAAAAAAACTTGTTCCAAAAAAAAAAAAAAAGAACTGTGTGTGCGTGTCTGTGTGTTACTTAAAGTGAGCCAGACCTTAGTTTAATCAGCTAGTCTAAAAATTCCTCTGGTATCCGAAAAACATTAGCCAGGCACTTTTAATGATCCAAAGACTGCAGAGCCAGTGTGGTGAGAGCCACAACAGTTTCTCACTCATTACCAAGATAACAGTATTGTAGGCTAGAATAGCCACCCATACACTTACCACAGCACCAGCCTGACTAAGGGTTCACTCAAGAATGGCTATTCTTATTAGCTCTCAGTTTAATGTCCAGCTGCTGCATTCTGGGCTTATTTGTGAGCTCTTAGTTTTTCTACTGTAACATTTAAATAATGTCTAACATGTCTTTGAAATTGATACACGTTTCAACAAAGACAGACTGAAAAAAAATTCTCATGCATACCAGGCTCCAGGGTGTCTGGGTACTCCTGTAGGGCCTGTCCCTTGCCGCGGGATTCAGCCCCTTTCAGCATTTGAGGTGGAGCAGGGCTGATTGATGGAGAATGAGGGGCTGCTGCTATCGGGCTGGGAGCAGGGCATGGTGTTGAAGGAGTGCTTCTGGGATGCTGACGCAGCAATGGGGACTGGTAACAAGGGGACAAGTGAGTAGCACAAGTCCCAGGGGGTGAGGCATTTCTCTGTGGAGGGTTGTAACAGTAGGCCTTGGAAGGTTTGGATGTTCTTGGCTCTGAAATTAGTTCCTGTAGTTCGTTTGTTGGCTCATCTGGCCTCTTCTGTATCTGACACATCAAAAGTAAGTTATTTTTAGATGCACATTTATTATTATGAAAATATTTTCAGACATGTTAGCTTGATAATCACTTGTTCATTGTGAGTGGCTTGATGCTCCATGTTAGGTTCAGCTCTGTGCTGCTGCTGAGGTTGAGAGGGTATTTGCAGCTGTTGTGACTGATGCTGATGCTGTTGGTGCTGCTGGAAGGCATACAGCTCCTGTTGTCGTAGAAACTGAGATCGGGAGTACACAGCAGGATGTTGCATGTGGGAGGGTGGACCTCTTGTGCTGTACACAGGGGGCCACAGCCCCTGCTGCTCCATCACATCTAATGTGAAGAAGGAAGGAAGGAAGGAAGGACATGATCAGGGCACTTACACACAGCAAGACAGTTTTTGGGATACATGCATCATCACAATTTAAAACTCAGAATACATTATTGAAGTGAACCCCATCCATTTATTCCACATTCATCATCCTACCTATATATCCATCATATATATATATATATATATATATATATATATATATATATATATATATATATATATATATATATATATATATATATAAAGCAACCTATGCAGAGTTAGAGCACATAATGTTTACAATTTATTTGGCTACTTGAGTATTAAATGGTAAATGGCCTGTATTTGTATATATGCCTTCTTTAGGGTTCTACAACCCCCCAAGGCACTTCACAACACAATCAGTCATCCACCCATTCACACACACATTCACACACTGGTGGGGATGAGCTACAGTGTAGCCACAGCTGCCCTTAGGGGAACACTGACAGAGGCGAGGCTGCCGAGCACTGGCGCCACCAGTCCCTCCGACCAGCAGGCAAGGTGGGTTTCATTGAGGAACAGGAGAGGGAGGGGGAGAGGGGGCAAACACAGCGAGTGCATCATGGAGTAACCGGACCTATGGTAAAGTTTTTGAGGAAAACTGCAGTGCTGGTGCTGCTACACTAGTGGGGACCTGTTATTTACTTTCATTAGTTTTTGTGACTGGATTATGCCTAACCCTAACTCTTACTGATTTATTCCTAACCTAACTAAAAGTTAATTCACATCATACCTCTAAAACCAAGTCTTAGGGCTTTTGTTATTATGGGAACCAGCCAAATGTCCCCATGTTAGAGGTTAAACTCAAAATAATGTCCCCAAGATGTAGTACACGCACACACACACACACAGACACACAAACACAAGCATAAATGAATGCAAACACACACACACACACACACACACAACGACGAACACGTCAGGGTTATTGTTTGCAGATCAGAGATGAGTGTGTGAGCAGTGCCGCACACACTCATCTCTGATCGCTATGAAAACAGGGAGGGAGGTGGCACACGCAAAATGCCTGGGACAATTATTATATAAATGTGATGGATCTGTAAATATTGGTAGGGACAAATCTGTAAAAGATGAGGAAAGAAAAATAAATAGTGCTTCAGAAAGGTAGGAAATGAGCGAATGCAGTACGGGCAAGCTGTTCAAACATTAAATCAACAATCAGACCTCTCTGAAAGTCCTATTTTACATAACAATAATTTAATTTATCCTAGTACTAATTGTACTAGCTAGTCAAAATATCAAATGAAGACATCAACAGCTCTGTTGTTACTAGTAGAAATTATAATGAAGGATATCTATTATAACAACTGCACTGGTAGGAATTAAATTTGAGAGATCTCAGTATCCCGATGGTGGCCCTTTTAACATTTACTAGGCAGACTGGATATGTATTCCAGATATCTATAATTCTATTGTTCCTAGTAGAAATGAACATTCCAGATATCCAAAAGAACATTCTTACTGAATTAACTTTTTATATATCTAAAATATTCATTCTAGATAGTAAGAATCCTTCAGTTAAAAAAATCTTTGCCATTATAGATATTCTAGAACGTAACTGCGTTATAGACCATAATAGTAATGTCACAGTTACTTTGCTAGGTAACTAATTACTTTTACAATGTGGTAACTGAGTTACACAATTACTTTTTGGAAAAAGTAATTTGTAACTATAACTAATTACTTTTTTAACGTAAGATGCCCAACACTGTTCATCAGCATATAGATGGAATGTAACCTCATGCTTGTGAAATAAGTCACCCAGAGGTAGAAGATATAGGGAGAAAAATAGTGGGGAGAAAATCGAACCTTGGGGCACTCCCAGAGGCAGCTCAGCAGTGTTGGAGGAACAGTCCCCCAAACTTACACAATAACTCCTCCCCAATAAATAAGACTTTATCCATTGCAGCAACTGGCCTGTAATGCCCACACACTGCTCCAGTCAATTTATTAGAATGCCATGGTCAATAGTGTCAAAGGCTAATGTTAAGCCCAGGAGCACCAGAATCACGGCATCCCTGGAATCATTGGCCAATAGGATGTCATCTAGGACCTTTAATAATGCGGATTCGGTGCTATGAAAGGGTTTAAACCCAGATTGAAAGATCTCCCCAATTCCCCATTCCTGCAGAAAGGACACCAGCTGGATAAACACAGCCCTCTCTATAGCCCTTTTTATAAGACACACCATGCCGGCAAATCAGCGCAATATTACAGCAACATGTTTCTTATCAACGCGCCATGGCGGTATCACGTTGCGGAAATTTTGCGGCATTCGTGCCGTCACGCTTGATAGTAATATTGCGGTAATATTGCGGCTTTGCTGGTCTTATAAACGCACATTAAGCCTTGGCGCAACAGAGGGAGGTGTCATGACCATGTGATGAATTAATGCCGAGCTCCAGCCGGGAACTATAATGAAAATGAAAGTAAACACGCGCTTAAGTTTCACTTTTGTAAACAGAATCAGCTGAGATGATCATTTGGAGCGATGCACAGCTCCGGGAGCTTTTCTCCGTTAGATCTGCAGCTCAGATCATCTGACAGCTCAAAGGGATGGTGGAGGACACACACCTGCGCAGCTTCGATCGCAATAAAAAGCAAGTTATGTCCAAGATACACGGAAGTCCGCGACAGTGCAGAGACCGCCCCCATACCCCCTTTATGCCGCCATCGCGTAATCTTTTATAAAACGGACATGATTGCGCAACATTACCTAACGCTCCCTGACGCTCCCTGATGCCGCCTCAGCGTTGCGGCAAATTGGCGGCATTGTTTTATAAAAGAGGCTTATGATTTTGGAAATGAAAGGGAGTGTAGATACAGGCCTAAAGTTTGTCAGGTCTGCAGGGTCCAGTCCTGGTTTCTTTAGCAGAGGTCATACCACTGCCTGCTTAAGGGAGATGGGGACTTCCCCAGAAAACAGACTGCTATTCACAATTTTCAGCACATGGTCACCCACTAAAAGTTTCTTTTAGCAGCTAGCCGGTGAGCATCAGTTACAGCCCGTTGGCTTAAGTCCAACGACTAGTTCCTCAAGCTCTACAAAAGTTAATGTTTGAAAACGACAAGCCTTCAGCTGCTTGGTGAAGATCGAGCAAGGCTTCACGACTATACACCTGGATTGGACTGCTAATTTGCAGGAAAAAAGCAAATAACATGAAGCATAGTGACAACCTCAGGAGCAATAGACGGGCTGCCACACACATTGGCGCCATCCTCCTTCTACTAGGGCTCATAGTAGGTCACTTTAAAATAGTCCAATGTTTTCCTCTGAGCCATTCTTGGGTGTTTCTAGCTGGGTGTTTTGGGTCATTGTCCTGTTGCAAGACCCATGACCTGCGACTGAGACCAAGCTTTCTGACACTGGTCAGCACATTTCTCTCTAGGATCTGTGAATAAAATTTATATTCTTGTGTGTTAATTAGTAGATAAAAGCAGATTCATGTGCCCCAGTAGAAAGGAAGTATGAGTGTTGTAGAGGACGTGACAAGATCAATTCTGTTTAGTCGCCAGAAACTGCTAAATATATGAGACCTAACAAGGAGAGAAATGAGGTAGAAAGGTCAGCTGCGGATAAACAGTCAGGCACATAGCTTGAACGACCCTGGAAGATTCTTGAGGTTGGGCGGGGGCAGAGCATTGTGTGCTGGGATGAACCAAGATGAGAAAAAAGTTGTTGCCAAGCAGACAAGGACAGAGAGTACAAATATTCCTGCAAGTCAGACCAGCAAGGACAGCGCGTACCTCAGACAGGTGTGTGGTCTTCCTCGGATCCGTGGAATAAACTGTTCAACTTTATATTGCCGTCTTCTCCTGATTTCTGTCAAAACCAACCAACCTAGGGAGGTGATGTAGGGTGGTAAACAATAACAGAAGCTTTGTGGCTTGTCAACATGTAGTTTGGCAGATTCCAGTCTGGCTTTTTATGATTTGTTTTCAACAATGGTGTTCTTCCTCCCTGGTCGTCTCCCATGTAGTCCACTTTGGCTCAAACAACGACGGATGGTACGATCTGACACTGATGTTTCTTGAGCTTGAAGTTCACCTTGGATCTCTTTAGAAGTTTTTCTGGACTCTTTTGTTATCATTCAGATTATCCGTCTCTTTGATTTGTCATCAATTTTCCTCCTGCAGCCACGTCCAGGGAGGTTGGCTACAGTCCCATGGATCTTACAGAGCAAGTAACACCTAAATCAACTTTTTTTTGCTGATAACCTGTATAGATGATAGTGCTGTAGACATGCATAATCATTATTTTGACAGTTTAGTGCAACTTACTTATAATGTAATATTTCAGCCCAAAACCGTAATTATATCTCCATCTTCAGGTTAAAACTCTGCTCTACAATGATTTAGAATCAGTCACAGCTGATGGCTATAGAGCTGCAGGGTTATGTTGTCTGTCCAGTGCTACGTGGCTGAACTGCACTGAGTCTCGGCCGCACCTCCACCTGGCTCAGCCACTCACCTGCCGATATAAATCATTACGGCTCGGAGCTGCTCATCTCTTTAAAAAAAGTCCTCCTCTCCCCTTTTTTTAGTGATCGCAATGGACAGATAATCCTCCAGCCTGCTGCAGATTCTATGTCTGCTTGTTCTCCTGAGTGATAAATCGTGTGTGTGTGTGTGTGTGTGTGTGTGTGTGTGTGTGTGTGTGTGTGTGTGTGTGTGTGTGTGTGTGTGTGTGTGTGTGTGTGTGTGCGTGCATGCGTGTGTGTGTGTGTGTGTGTGCGTGCTTGTGTGCGCGCTTGTTAACAACTCATTTTTCCAACTGAGAAACTCCAAGAGTGCACAGGGGGGTTGAGGGGGGTGCTGTCAATCACTGCCTCAGTGCTGTTTTCTCGGTCCGCCAGGCGACACCTCCTTTGGAAGCATTTTTCTAACAGGAAGTGTGGGTGAAATAAGTCTCCACCCATGGTGTGACTCACCCTTTAATTTTTTGAATAATGCAACTGTAGTCACAGGAACATCTAGCTGCTTGGAGATGGTCTTCTTGCCTTTACCTTTAAAATGGTTGTCTAGAATTTTCTTTCTAATCTGAGACAATTATTTCCTTCGCTTCCTCTGGTCCATGTAGAGTGTGGTACACACCATGTCACCAAACAACACAGTGACTACCTGGAGCCCTATATATAGGCCCACTGACTGATTACTAGATTGTAGACACCTGTGATGATCAATAGTGGACACACTTTGAATTAACACGTCCCTTTGGTCACATCGTTTTCAGTCTTTTCTTGGGGTACCATCATTTTTGTCCAGGCCTGTTCCATGAGTTTATTTTTTTAATAGTTCCGTTGAAGCATGGCTGAAAAGCAACGTCTGACTTTCATTGGTAACATTTCATAGAATTTTTATTTATTATTACTTTTGTCAGATTCAAGTTATTTCTGTGACCATTGTGGGTTTTTCTTTCATTGACCAAAGGGTACCAACAACTTTGTCCACGTCTGTATGTGATATAAATGAGATGAGACCAGCAGATAATGTTGCAGATTGATTAGGAGTCACACTCTTTGCTGGAATAGATGCATGTCCCACAGGAGCATTCAATGCAGCTTTTATGCCAAGATGCTCACTCCCTGCAAAGCCAAACCACACAAAGGGTGCTTTTAGAAAACCATCTCCCTGTCTAAGGGTGTACATCTTATCTCATTATCTAGATTTGGGGACAACTATGTGTTGTACTTGAGTACTCTCACACGTTAAATGAGGTAGGTACTGGTACCGAAAAAAATAATATTGTTTGGTGCTAAATTTCGGTACTTTTTTAATAAAATGTCCCTGTTAATGTGCCGCTCCACGTCTTCTACCACTGCACGGCACAGCACAGTGTGGAGGAGACGAGTTATACATTGAAATTCCAAAAAAATCTAAGGTTTGGTAAACAGGAACAAAGCAAAATGCAACATATGCAAGAAGATGTGTGCCAAGAAAAACAGGAATACCAGCAATTTATCAAAGCAACTAATCGCGCATGGAATCACCTTGTGAGCTGAAACGTGTACAGTCTTCGACTGCAAAACAGCAGACAGACCCTCTGCTGCATCAACAATAACACTGGAGGTGTATGAGGGGGAAGGCCGCATCAGCGACATCACAGAAAGTTCCCGAGATAAGCAATAATAAACAAATAACAATAAAAGCATAAATACATCATAAAACAAACTCCTCTGCAGTTTGTTTACCTAGCATTAGAAAATTCAGTTTAGAAAGCTTATTATCAACATGAAGTGATGCATTAGTATTACTCAAAGGCTAATTTACTGTTTCTCATATTTAGTGTAACTGTTAACATCAGACCTATGGGGAACCCTTGCAGAGGAGTTTCAGAAACATCTACAAGAAGAATCACCAGGAGATCCCATGTTTCGGCACCAACTGTTGTTGGTGTTGCATCCACAGGGTCTAGTCTGTCGCTGACTGTAGTCTGGGAGGACCCTCGGTCCGGCCCAGTTTTTTATCCCCAGGGAAGGGATGTACAGAAAAACACACTCAAATCTTATAGCTGTTACTTGGAGAAGTAAATAAGATGGAAGAAAAGACTATCGGTAGCTTAAATTTTAAGTTGATTTATATAGAAAAACAGGAAAATGGTACAAGAAAACAGATCTGGCCTCTCCGAATGCTAATCAAAGAGTAACCTGAGCCTCTGCTGGCATAATATGATATAGCTGTGTATCAGTACATGGAAATGTGTCCAGATCCATGTGCATCACGAATTTTATCCTAAATGAATAAGATGTAAAAGTCATGGGTGTTGCTGTATCTAGTTAGCCTAGTGAACTAGACCAAATTCTTGCTTTGCAGAGTTTGGTCTAGGCACGCTTCATAGGATCCCTCGCAGCCTGTGGCTGTCCAATCACAGCTCGCTATAGTTTTGGTTGGGCCAATCACAGCGCTCTATATTTTGGGCCAATCACAGAGCGGGAGTAGCCGATGATGTCAGCGCTGCGGCCGCGAACCCAAGCAACATGGCGGCAACTCAGGAAACACGTTCGTTTGAAACGGCTTTGTCATCAACATTGGATTATTTAGACTCCAACGTGCGTAAGTCTGTCTGATATACTTAGCGGCTTCTTATTTTTATCAAACAAAGTAGTGCAATGTCCCAGTACACCTGATATTCGCGTGTTTTTCATACAAAAACGACAGAAATCATTGAAGCTAGACGCTATTAAAGCCTCCCGCTTTTCCGTCGCCGTGATTACGTCATGTTGTTCGTCACTCTGATTGGTCCTAGCGCTAGCCAATTGCGTGCTGTCATTTTGAAAGACAACCGTAGATCCCGCCTCAAGACTGAGAGCCGTCAATGGTTCGTGGCCAGACTATATATTCACATATATAGGATGGCTTGCCAGGCTAGTATCTAGTCTGATTGTGTAAAGAACGAACACACCGGTATACTGCACAGGGCAGATACATGATGGGGACATGATCTAAGCCATGTTCCAGATCAAATAAGATATCCAACATAGCTTTTATTTGCTTTTTGAGTTGCTTGCCCTTAGTTTTTTTTACTTTTATGTATTACTACATATTTTTCAATTCAGCAAACAAAGGCGCCTGCTGCTGAGCTGGAACAGGAAGACGCCTCAGAGGAAGATCAAGCAGCAGGCACAAAGATGTGTACATACAATTCCTGGCCAAAAGAAAAGTCACCACCTGGATTTAACTAAGCAAACAGGTACATGCCTCCTATTGGATAATTACTGCATGGGTGATTATCGTTAAGCTGCAACCAGTTATTTAACCCCAACTGGTGCAATGAGTTGTTTCTCATTTCTTAAACAACCATGTGGAAAGACACATCTGGTGGTTGTGGAAAAGATGTTGGTCTGTTTGAGAAGGGTCACATCATTGGCATCAAGCAGAGAAAACATCTAAGGAGATTGCAGAAACGACTAAAATTGGCTTAAGAACTGTCCAATGCATTACAGTGGTCCTAGAATGCAGTTAATCAACAATCTAAAACAGAGCTTTGAGCCTCTAAAAAGCATAAGAAATGTTCTTTTGGCTTTCATCTGTCCCAGGAGCCCTGATACAGGCCATTCTAAACCCCCTAAACCAGCCTTGCTGTGAAAAGGGTTGTTTACCCCTCCCACTTGGCCAGGACATGAAGATGATAATGAGCTGCTTGTTGATTGGTTGCAACCCCAGAAGGCCTCCGACCCAGTGTTGCCAACTCACCGACTTTGTCGCTGTTCCTAAAGACTTTTCAACCCCCTCAACATCTTTTTTATTCCAAACAGCACCTAGCAACAAACCTAGCAGCATTTTTGAGGACCCTTTCTATAGAACCTTCTTGTAGATATTCCCTGCAGATTAGCAAAAACCCCAGTTTGCACTCCGGACCATCCTTCCATGAGCCAGGAAAGAGAATGATCTGTGCATTTGCACGAGGATGAACATGATTACGTTACTTTGACTGACCAATCATAAACCTTTCTCGGCCGGGTCAGCGGGAAAGGTACAGCTGCAGAGCTGGGGACCGCTGATTTACGTCTGCTGCAAATTCACGTCTGCTGCAAATTCACGCTTTTATTGTTTTAGAGACAGCACAGGTGTAAATCTGCTGCCTCCGGGTCTGCAGCCATCAGGCACATTGGTCCTGCCTACATTTGGCAAAAAACAAAGTCAGTGGGAGTTTGAACCACCGTCCTGTTTACACAAGCTCTGTGGTAGGGATGTGTCGGTCGCAAATGAAACGGCTCTCAGAGCCGGCTCTTTGATGGTGACCGATAGGAGCCGGCTCCCTCTTGGAGGAGCCAGAGTGAGTGACACAGACTGCACCTGCAGGCCCTCGAGCCACTAAAAGACTTCTAAATGTGTGCAGGTATATATATATATATATATATATATATATATATATATATATATGTCACTCGATTACATTTTTTATCGCGATTAATCGCATGAGTGTCCATAGTTAACTCATGAATCGCAATTTTTTTTTCTTATTCAAATTTTTCTTATTTCAACTATGGAGTGGATAAATATACTTTTTTAAGAAAATATGTTTATTATAACTGTACCAACCAAACATGATAAATACACTCCAGTATCCTCCTCAGAAAAAAAAGATATTCAAAAGTGCAATTAGGCATTACCTCCCACACAATAACACCTTATATGGTTCCACCATAAGGACTCATAAAATCAACACATGTGGTACTAAAACAAGGAAAAAGGGAAGAGTGTGATAAAGAACTAGGACTCTGCCTATTTAGCACATTTTATCTTATTATTTTTAACAAAAATATAAGGCAACACTTGTTTTTTGTTAAAAATAGGAAAAGGCCAGAGCACTCACAGTGAATATGTTTAATGGGTGCGAGCACACAAAACTAACGTTTCGACACAAATGGTGTCTTCGTCAGAGTAACTTGTTTTTTGTTGTTGTTGTTTTGCTTTCTTAATCCATTGAACTCAGACAAAAATAATGCAACAGGGGCCAAACTCAAATTAGCTGTGGAACACACACACACACACACACACAGACCTCAGCTGAGAGGTCTCGGTTGCAGCGCTTCGAACACAGGAATTACATACTCAATAAAAGTAAACAAACTGTACCCTCCTCCTCCGTTTCGCCACCGATCATGTTCGGTTAAACTCGTCCGGTTATCCGCCTCGTCGTAATCCAGAGAAAAATTCCGAGCTGCGGGTCACTTTCTACACACTGTTTACACTCGCTTTCTGAGCGGTTACGTCATCGCCAGCTTTACGCTCATACTGAAAGCCTGGTAGGCGTAGGTCCCCGCGCAATTTAAAAACACTGTTTTTATCTTAAAAATCCAGCCGTGGAAATCCTAAAAAGAAATTAACTTGAGGGTTTAACACATTTTTACACATGTGATTCAAAGGAAATTTGCCGCTGGCCAATGGCTTGTTCCTGCTTCTTATTTACGTCAGACTGTGGAATGCGAGGAGGGCCAAAACAAAACAACGGAAGCCTGCGCGTTAATCGCACGTTAAAAAAATTAATGCCGTTAAGGGGGCTTTGCATTAACGCATTAAAAACGCGCTAATTTTGACAGCCCTAATACATATATATATATATATGTGTGTGTGTGTGTGTGTTTTGTTTTTTGTGCACCAAATAATAGTTAGCACTTTATCTTCACAATATTACGTTTTGTTTTACACAAAAATGTAAATACTACCTTTTTATTTTTATACAAATATTTAAGTATTGTGCCCTTGCTGTTTGCACTGAAAGTTTGCTGTGATTTTTAGTTTAATAAAAAAAAACATACCCAGGTGATGTGTTGCAGGATGGGCGGGAGGCTCAGAAGGCAGGACCACCAACTGTGCAGGGGGATCTTGAAGAGGAAGTACTGGCTGCAGAGTGCCCGGCATGGCTGAAGAGAAACCTGGAGGCAGGTTCTGGTGCAAGGTTGTGTGGCCTATACCTGCTTTATGGAAATAATTTCAATAGAATGACAAACACATTTCATTACATTTGAACAAAAAGACAATAATAACTTGAATTTTAATGCCTGAAATAAAAAAATGTCTTAATGTAAAAAGTAGCATGGGTAAAACAGAATTTTACATTCTCGTACCATAGGAGTGCCCCGTCATCCAGAGGGATGGGCTTCCAGTCCTTGGCATCCAATGATGATGAGCAGAATGTGCAGCAGGGTCTGCTAACTGGCTGGAGGGGAGCGAAGTCCCACCAGGAACCATGAGATGAGAGGCGAGGTCTCCATGACAACTGTTGGATGGATGGATCCTTGCAAAATCCACCTGCTCTTTATTATCCCTATTATGTCAGAGAAACTAATATTTACCACTGAATTTCTGAATGCAGACTTTTTATTGCAATTATTTTTTTATTGTGGTTCTTGGGACCTTGAGTTGACATTTACTTACCTGATGTATGCCTCTTTGTCTCTATCTAAGCAGGTGAGGCCCATTTGTTCATCACTCACCCTCTTTCTCTCCTCCTGAGTGGGATCTGAGGGATATATGGGGCGGTGCAGCCCTATAAAATAAACATAAAGTCAACCACGTTCACTTTCCCTAACGCTGAATACAAACTCACAAGTAACTGGCTGCTGCAAACAAACAAATTTTACATTTTAATTTGTTGTCATATAAGCTGAATAAGCAAAAATAAACTTTTTTTAGAAATCCATAAAAGTGAGTCCTGTACTCTTATATAATGTAGACAACATGTCATTTTTTTTCCCTTTGCTAAGCCCACCCCCCATCCCATAGAGCCCAATGCAATTTAAATTGAGCGCTCAGCATAAGCCAATAGTGATTGACATCCACTTATGTACAGATGTCAATCACACAGCGTGAGCAAGCATTTTCAGACATAGACTGATTCAGAGTGGGTGACATTCTTATAGACAAGTAAACCTATATACATACATATATATATATATATATATATATATATATATATATATACACATACATACATACATATTAGGGCTGTCAAAATTAACACATTTTCAATGTGTTATTGTAAAGCCCCCTCTAACGACGTTAATCTATTAAAAGTGCAATTAACATGCATGCTTTCGTAGTTTTCCTATGGCCCTCCTAGCGTTCCATCTGTCTGTGACGTAAAGAATGAAGCAGGAACGTTAATGCTAACTTGGCGGATGCTAGGTAGAGCATGGAAAGCAAAAAAGGTCTTTTGAACAGCAATTTTAGCTTTAAAACTCTACCAGATGGTACAACTCATAAGACAAAAGTTGTTTGTGTTTACTGTCAATGTGAACTGATCTATCACTGTAGTACGTCAACTCTCAAATACCACCTGCTGGCGAAGCATACAGCTGATGCAGAGAGCCCCCCTCCCCTTGCTGAAAGCAAACCACGCTGGGAAGTTTTCAGCAAAGAAGCCTGGGCAATGCTACATCCAGTAAATTTTTAACAGCAATTGCTAAACGGGTGCTACAGCTTGCAGACTGATTAACACTGTGGAGGATGAAGGACTACTTCAAATCATTCACATTGCATCCAGCGACTGCACATATGAATTACCTTTGAGAGTCACCATGGTAACCAATTAACAAAAACTGTACCAAGATGAAAAAGCAAATGTGAAGAAAACATTGGGTCAGACAAACACAGTTGCCCTAACAGGGGACTACTGGACTTGTTTGAGTAATCACAGCTATCTCAGGGTAGCTCTTACTTTCACTATTACAGTAACAATAGATAGTTTTTTAAACTTTAAACTAGAGCTTTAATATTGATCTCAGTGATTGTTGTGTTGAATCTTGACCAGTTTCATATTTGACACCACTCTGCGGCCCTCTGCTGACCAAAAACCGAACTTGATGGTTTTGTGCAGCAGGTAGGTGTCCTATAGGGGGAGCCCTTTGCCTGCTTTACAGCTGTTAGCTGTAATGCTAGCGTTTAGCATTTTCAGTTCCCTGATCATCAATAAAAAGCACAAGAAAAATAAGTTTGCTTTTTCTGTTGGCATCATGGCGGAGCCTGGAAGTAAAACTAACAGAGCAATGTCTTTGGAGGTGAAGCAAAGAGCTAAAACCGGAGTGAACATCAGCGCAGCCTACACTAGTTTGAGGAAGCTAAAGGAGGCTACAAAATCACAGACTGTTGGTGACCGGGCTTTGTTGCTAATATTTTTTGCCCAACAATGTGGACCTTTTTACATCGTGGTTTTTTTAATATTAGTTGGCTCATGTTAAGCCTGGGACACACAGGAGACAGACGCGCCGTGCCGCATCACGCCCGCGCCGTCATTTTAAATAGAAGCCATTAGAAGCCATGAGAGTGGCTACACGGGGAGCGCAGCGTCGCGTCCCAGAAGCGCCGGTCCGCGCAGAGGCGCTGAAGATAGGCGCCAGTTCTATCTCAAGCGCCGCGGCGCGCCGCGGAGCGCCGCGGAGCGCCGCGGAGCAGCTGTTCCTGTTCTCAAGATGTTGTGACTATCACGTGACTTTCCAAGAAGCGTTCAGCGCTACAGTCTTTGGTTCAGCGGCGCGGCGCTTCCTGTGTGACCATTTAACTGCGGCGCTTCCGTGGCGCAGCGCGTCTGTCTCCTGTGTGTCCCAGGCTTTAGTGTTAGCTTGTTGTTAGGCTGCTGCAGGGTTGATTACGACAGATGTAATTCCACTTTCAACCAGTAGGACAGAGGAGCAGGAAACTGCTCACTGTTACTTTAAACACAGCCCTGAGTTCTACTGTTTTTCTTCCGTTTGATTTCACCAAACGTTTAAGTGATCCCTGATCACGATCATTCAGGATTTTTTTCCGGCCACATTTCTTCCTTCAAGACGATGGGTCCCCACTATCCTTCCAGTTTGTAATAATGCGTTGGACAGTTCTGAACCCAATTTTAGTCGTTTCTCCAATCTCCGTAGATGTTTTCTCTGCTTGATGCATGCCAATGATGTGACCCTTCTCAAACAGACTAACATCTCCTCCACGACCACCAGATGTGTCTTTCCTCATGGTTGTTTCAGAAATGGGAAGCAACTCATTACACCAGTTGAGGTTAAATAACTTGTTACCAGCTGAAAGATAACCGCCCATGCAGTAATTATCCAATAGGAGGCTCGTATCTATTAGCTTAGTTAAAGGTTCCATGTCATAAAAAATTCACTTTTCGGAGCTTTTTAACATGTGATATTGTCATTTCCTCATGAGGAATACCCCCTTTTAACTCCAAAAGACCAGAGATGCCTTGGATTTTCTTACCTTTCACTGGGTTCTGTACTCTCCCCTGACGGCCGTTGGGGTGACTGTCTGAGTGACATGGAGGCTCCCTTTGTCTGGCCACTGCCACGGCAATTCCCACTGGTGGCTGCCGCACCTCACTTTCCCCGTGACTCATCTCCCCCATATCCCGACTTCGTCCGCTGTAATCAGGCCGCTCGCCATCAGCCGGGCCCTTCCTGGAAGGTAGAGTCTGCTTGTTCCCCTGCAGGGCACAGCTACCCCCTGATGGACCTGATTTGAGACTTCCCAACCCTCCAAATGGGCTTTTTTGAGAGAGTAGCAGAGGCTGTTGCTGATTGCTGTACTTCAGCAGGCTCTTCATGGCACTGCTTTCACCCTGAGTAGTACTTTGGGGATCAGGTTGCTGCTGTGACTGTGGCTGTTGCTGATTGAGTGGGGGTGCAGTTTGGGGTTGTGGGGGAAGAAGGTTCATCCCTGGCTGTTGTTGCTGCTGCTGTGGGTGTTGCCCTGTAGAGCTCCCTAACTCAATGTAAGACTTCCTCTGCTCCTCCTCAGGGTGTGACATGTGGTGGGGGGGCCTCATGCCCCAGGGTGGTACTGAGGGTTGCTGGTGATGATGCTGCCCACTGTTGTTGGTGTAACCATATGGAGACATGTCCATCTTACCTTTAAGCTCCTGACTATTCCTCTGGTTCAAATCAGCTGGGGAAGGAGGCTCTGGGCCGGGTCGGCCATGCTGCTGGTGTCGAATCCTGGCTACCTTTTGGCCATCTCTCTGTAAGGAGCAGCTACCTTGCTGCCCATGAGCTGCTCCTGCCCCAGTGTGTTGCACCATGTCTTTATTGTTAGCCAGTGAGGAAGAATTAGGTGGAGGTCCTTGATGAGAACAGTCTTTAAAAGGAGAACTGTTGACAGAATGAGGAACTGTCTTTGGTCCCTGGGACAGTGAAGATCTGAACCCATCCATGTCCACACCACTGTTGATACATTCAGCACTCCGTGGTGGAACAGCTATGTGCTGTTGTTGAGAATGTGGTGGCTTTTGTTGTTGGGGTGGTGGAGGAAGTTGTGAGGGCTGAACATGTTGATGGTGGGACTGCATCCAGTCTAAAACCTTCTCTGACTTTCTGTAAGGGTGTTGCTGCTGTTGTTGTTGTTGTTGTTGCTGCTGCTGTTTTCTATCCCAACTACTATGATGCCCACTCTTATCTATTGTTTTGTCCTTGGTATTACTGCCTCCTCCACCACCACCCACACCCTGGCAGTCAGGGTTACTAAGCTGGAATTGCCCATTAGACTTGTCTCCCAGGTCTGACACAGATGGCACAAATGATGTCCCTGTAACTTTAGGCTCACGTCCTGCATTGACTGCCCCCCTCTCTTGTGAGGCAGGGTTGGTCAGAGGAGCAGGTGGGGGAGGGCAGAAAAAGTCTGCATGGTGGTGAGTGTGGTGGTGTGTGTGGTGGGAATGATGTGGGTGGTGTGGATGGCTGGGGTGGAGCTGGAGACAATGAAATCCTCCTGGGCGAGAATGTGTATGAGGGTGAGCATGAGGATGGGGGTGATTGCGTGCCCCTTCAGTAGCAGAGCTCATGTGTAGGGGTGGGGGCACAGAGTAGGGTAGAGAGTGGTGAAGGGTTGCTGGACCTCTTTCCAAACAGTCCGAAGGTTGTTCACTGATCCTCATCTCGCCACTTACTCCTTCTTTGGTGCAGCGACCACTTCCATTACAACCCATATGTCTGCCCTGGCTGCTCCCTCCCTCCCCCATAGCCTGAAGTGCTGTGCCCTCCCCACCACAGCTGGGCATGCAGACTTTCATCCTTGTTACAGCTCCTGCATCTCCGTTTTGCATCTTGCCATTGTGCAAGCAAGCACTGAGGGACTTGCCTATAGTCTGGGGGTGCTCCTTGCTGTACTCCATTGCAAGTAATGCCTTGTGCCTTTCCAGGGCCCGACTATTAACATCCTCTAAAGGTAGCAGGTGCTGTGGATAGTGAGGCTGCTGCTGATGAGCGTGGGAATGATGGTGGTGTGTGGTCTGGGGTGTCTGGTGGCTGTGGTGCTGCTGTTGGTGCAGTCGTTCTTTAGCATCATGTTTACTACTGGACCTCTCCTTGTCCTTGACAGGTATCCCTCCCCTCTCTACAGAACCGTCTTTGAGACCCTTGTGTATATCTGTTTCTATTCCTGGATCTCTGTCTCTGCTGCAGGACCCATGGGAGTGTCCTGAACCTGCCCTGGACATTGGTGGCAGACTGTGATTGGCTGAAATAAGAGATGGTTGGGATGGAAGACCCCGCAGATAGAAGTTTTCTACAAGAGGAGGGAAAGTAGATCAGAAAAAAAAAAAACAATAAAAAAATAATCTAATACTATTTTTCTTATTTAGCTTCAGTGTTTTCTTTTAAGGGAGACCTTAATATTCAGTTTAAAGTGATTTAAATGTCGCATCATCATTTTTTATCCTCTCTCTTCTTACCTTTTTGAGTGTCATAGAAATGATGCTGCCCATAGAGAACACCGCTGTTGGCATGGTGATCCAGATGGCTCATTGGGAGGAACGTGTGGGCCAAACTCCCTGAAAACCGAGGATACCCTGGACCTAAGAGAGGAGAGAAGAAGAGGGTTGATAAGACATGCCTCAGCTACTGGGATGCAGTTTTAGACGGTAATCTTTCAGGCCCGGTGCAGCTGGCAATGTTCATAACAAATAAGTACAGGCTTTTTCTCTAATGTTTGTGTTGCCTGCTTTATTTTAGAATACAGATAATTAAAGAAAATCTTGGGGATTGCTCTAATATGACATTTTTCTTTGAGACATATAGCTAAGTCTTTATCTCCCTCTGAGAATCAATGGCAGCTCTTATAGCCATCTGAATGGAATGGTAAGGGCGGATTTGAATCTTGTGTTAGGACGGAACAGAGCTGGATGGCTAACCTAAATAACCTAGTTTAGAGGTAAATTTGAATGTTGGGCCTGTAAGCCAGTACATCTGCGCCCACTACATTAACTCATTCACTGCCATTGATGACTAAAGCCGTCTTTTCAAATCCAACCGCTCGCTGCCATTGACGACTAAAGTCGTCATTCCGCTTTTTTTACGGGGCGGGCGTTGGAGCGAGCCCCCGCACCGTGAGAACAAACATCACGTGTCTAAAGCGGATCTTCATCCATGTATGTCACACATCACGTGATCAGGAAGCAGAAAATCAATGGATTACGAGTTTGTTTTGGGCCGCTGCTGTGAAAAAAACAATGCGCCGAACTGGAAATGCGTCTGGAGCGGCGCTTGGGCACTAGATTGTGAACGAACGGATAACGCGAGAAATACGGCGATTCTTCCTGGTGTAAGAAGTGAGTCTACTCTTTCGTTTGGTAGTTTTGGCGTTTACATGATCATAGAGCACAATGTTCTGTGACTCTTCAAAAAACAGTAAAAACGCTCAAAAATGCTGGCAGTCAGGGGCTTTCTGATCAGAAAACGGCTGGCAGTTAATGAGTTAAGCCCATCTGAAAGACATTTACACCAAAAATAAAGAAATAATAATTATCCTGAAATAGGACACTGGCAAACACAAAAGGGGTGGAGAAAAGAGAAAAAATGGACAGAGATGAAAGTCAATCACGATATTAGGACATGCATCACTATGACTGCACAATTCCTCTGCAACTGGGTAACTATCGTCTGTAAGTACATCATAGCAAATTAAATTACCCTGTCCACATTTCTATATAAATAGGTCTCTTACCAAACTATAAGAAATTGGTTTAGAAATCAAAGTACTGCAAAACAAAGAAATATGGGCATGTGGAAACAGTGCTAGAGAGACAACGTGACTATTACTGTATATAGTAAGGACCCATGACTTAAAAATAGATGCTTTGTTATATGTGAATCATAATGGTTTAGATATGCAAACATATACAGAAATAGAAATTAACCAATTCCATCCATTTTTCTCATCCGAGGTCGGGTCGCGGGGGCAGCAGCCTAAGCAGAGCGGACGAGATTTCCCTCTCCCCAGTCACTTGGGCCAGCTCCTCTGGGGGAATCCCAAGGCGTTCCCTGGCCAGCCGACAGACATAGTCCCTCCAGCGTGTTCTGGGTCTTCCTTTGGGTCTCCTCCGTGTTGGATGTGCCCAGAAAACCTCACCACGGAGGCGTCCAGGAGGCATCCTACCTAGGGGTGTGCAATCTTAGGTACCTCATGTATCGATTTAGATATCGATTCAGGGTCCTACAATTTGATTATTAAATGATTATGATTACCACAATTACCAATATTTTTGATAGGTTTTTGTTTTTCTCACATCATAGCTTTTTCAAACTTTCAAATTAATTCAGCACAATTTATTTCAAGTTACCAAATGCCTTTTACTCCACTATCCTATTCATCTAAGACTCAACACATACCCAACATGCTTTTGCATAAAATCTACAGAAAAAATGTGAATAATGAAAATGAAAGTAAACACCAGCAGTCAGTTTTGCTTCTGTAAACAGAATCAGCTGAGATGGTAAACTGGAGCGATGCAGAGATCTGGAGCTTCTGGATGTAGATATGAGGCTCAGATCACCAGACAGTTCACGGGGACTGTGAAGGACAGATACCTTTTAAAACGGCTTGTGAAAAAACTTAAGGAGCATTGCTATGATGGGCATACAAGACAAGTTACCTCAAAGCTAAAAGGAAGTCCATGACAGCGCAGAGACCGCCCCAACACCCGCTTTATACCACCATAACGTAATCTTTTATGAAAAACACATGATCGCACCACATTACTGCCACAGGCTGACCACTTATAAACAACCAAAGGCTCCCAGATGCTGCCTCCCCTTTGCAGCATAGTGCTGTTGCTTTATGAAAGAGGCTGGAATTGCGGCCAAGTTTTATTAATCCTTCCTTGATTGTTGGCTGGTTAGGAGGAACTATTACCAGCTTTTCTTTACGTAACCTGGGATGGAAATGTGTAAGGTGCTGTTGCATGCTTGTAGTGTTGCTGTTTTTTTTTTTAGTTCTACGCAACTTTCCATTTATCCTGACAAGTAAATCTCATGCTCAGAGGCTGAAGCTGAGAAACAAACTGCTGCCATTGCTGTTTTTTTCCCACTGGTCTATCCCCTAAAGTGTCCAGGCAGCATGCATAACTTATGTTCCTGCCACGCTTTGTGGCAGTTATTATGCATTTATTTATATTTGTTTATGAACGTTTACAAATCGATTTTGAATCGGCATGTGTCCCATTGCGATGCAAAGATTAAATGGTGAATCGGTACACTCCTAATCCTAACAAGATGCCAGAGCCACCTCAACTGGCTCCTCTCAATGTGGAGGAGCAGCAGATCTACACCGAGCCCCTCCCGGATGACCAAGCTTCTCACCCTATCTCTAATGCTGCGTTCACACCGGGCTTTGACGTTTGCGTCGCCAGCGTCAAGTTTCAATGTTAAGTCTATGGTAAGGCGCGTCAGAGCTGCTTCAACGTCCCTGCGTCGCTTTGTGAGCGTTGGGCGCGTCAAAGCTTGATACTTTTCACGCTTTTCAAGCTTTGACGCAAGCGTCAAAGCTTGCAACGCAAACGTCAAGCAAGTTCAGCTAGCTGAACTTTCGGCGTCGCTTTACAAGCGTCAACCAATCAGAGCGCGAGTTGATACGCCACAGCAGAGCGAGGGAAGAAGGCGAATTCATTCAGCAATGGAGGACAAACTGATCGTAGCTGTTTGTAACCACCGTGAACTGTATGACCCGACCTGCTACGCCTACCGAGATCGGAATAAAAAGGACCTTGCTTGGAGGAAGGTTGCTGGAGAACTTGGCGTGTCGGGTGAGTGTTTTTTCAACGTTAACGATCCGCCATTGTTACAAACATCCGGCAACAGAGAGCCGCGCACGCGCTCTTTCCTCCCTTCCCCTCCCGGTGGGGCTGACGCAACCGTCAAAGCAAGCTGCGCCAACGCAAGCTGCTTCAACGCAGGCTGCGTCAACGTCAAAAATATATAGGCGTCAAAAACGGCATGAAGTATGCGTTGTTTGAAGCCCGGTGTGAACGCAGCATAAGGGAGAGCCCAGACACCCTGCGGAGAGAACTCTTTTCAGCAAATTGTATCCGCAATCTCATTCTTTCGGTCACTACCCAAAGTTTGTGACCGTAGGTGAGGGTTGGAATGTAGACCGGTAAATGGCCTGTATTTGATATAGCGCCTTCCAGAGTCCTAGAACCCCCCAAGGTGCTTTACAACACAATCAGTCATTCACACCCTGGTGGTGACGAGCTACATCATAGCTACAGCTGCCCTGGGGCGCACTGATGGAGGTGAGGCTGCCGTACACTGGCGCCACCAGTCCCCCCGACCACCAACAAGCAATGTGGATTAAATGTTTTGCCCAAGGACACAACAACAGCGACAGACTGAGCGGGGCGCGAACCTGCAACCTTTCTCTCTGCAGGTCTAGAAGTGAATTCTTGTACATCCTTTATTGTTTATTTTGGGAACCCCCCCACACACACACACACCCTTCCTTTCCTCTCCCGCCGTTCTCTTTCATTTCTCTGTCTCCGTTGGGATTAAAAACAACTGAAAACATTTCTAATAAAGTTTTGATATCAGGTGGGGCATTATAGCTGAATCTATAACACTCCACCTGTGTGAGTAAAACCGTAAGTCTTATTTTCAGCACTGACATCAATTCTGATTGCTTTACAGCCGGACAGGACACGGGGGAAAAAAAGAACAAGACTCCGAGATACTTAAACTCTTCCACTTGAGGCAAGGCCTTGTCCGTAACCAAGTAAAAAATATAGTAAAATGAAAAAATAGGCAACGGAAACACGAAGTTTATTTATTATTTTCTACATTGAAAGTTAGATTGATATAGGCCACTAGTCTACAAGCATTTGAGTGACTTCTGAGTTTTCTTTTTTCCAAAGTATTCTGGATTGGTTTTGAACCTGTCTCACCCTCCAGCCTCATTTGTCAACATAGCTAAGAGAGTGACGGGTTTGTCAACTTGATCAAGCACTGATGCAGTTTCTTTGGTCTTATATTTGCAGCTGTTTAATTATTTATTGAAGCTCTGAGAATGTCTCACATTCTGGCATGGTGGGCCAGATCAGAGGGGGGATGACTGTTGAGGTGAGCATGCAGCCCTGTTTCATTGTGGCCTCTGTACCCTCCAATCTTAATTGATGAAATGCAATAATGAGAGGGCAAACAATAAAACAACAGGTACTGGTTTCTGAGGGGAGCAACAGGGTGATAATTGCACTCTTTTGCCTTTTCTTAGCTTTTACTTTTACCTGTTTTTCAACCCCTTATTTGCTTTCCCTCCCCCCTATTAATGTTTTTTCTGCTGCCATGATTAATAGGCATACACATTTATGCCAATTCATCAACTGAGGGAGGAGGGTGAGATCCTTTGTTAAAGCAAAACATTTTTTCTCAGATTTGCAGAAAAGCAGAGAACCATTTTTTAGTCTTTATTCAAGCTGAAAGAAGGTCTTTTTTTCTCTGCAGCAGCATGTTGTTTGTGAGTGTCATCACTGACAGCATAATCCCTTTTCACAGTGTGGTCTGCCTGTGCCCGATAATGCCAGCCTGCTCTCCATTGGGGTGGAAAGAGGGCGACTGCTGGGCACGGGGGAGCTCATTCAGCCATTAATCTGCTCAGGACAAGGGAAGTTGCTGCTTCTGCAGGTGACATGAGAAGGGTCTCAGTGAAGTCTGCTGACTGCACAGCAGCACCGCTTACTTTGGCTTCATCCACACATTTACCCACACATGAACATGACAGCATCAGCAAATAAATGACAGACTGGAGTTCATAGCACATACTCTTCTATCTGTGGGAGGAGTAGAAGCAAGAGACTGGGAAAAGAGCTGCACCCCAGCAAGGGATTTCCAGACATTCAGAAGGTATTTCTCAAAGCACTGTAGGGAAAAGAAGCAAGGCGTGTTCTGTACTTGTATTAACGACAACATAACAGAACTGAAAAGTGGATTATTTCTGCAGTGAATTGGCAGTAATGTTTCAGAGAGAAATAGATGGACAGAGCAGAACATGAAAAGACCAAGAGGAGAGGAGGAGAAGCGAAGCCTGAGCTGCCTGCCAAGTCTGCTAATTGAGAAAAAAAATGGCAGAAGCATCAAGACATGGAGAGGAGAGGAGAGATGCTTTGTGGAGGAGGGGCGGTACTATGATGTATCTCTTCAGGATTGACTAATTGAAAGGAAGGGAAACAGGCTGGTGCAGGAAAGAAAGCATGAAAGAAGCAGGCGTGTTGTTGAGTGAAGTGGTGGTTGTGGGTGGGGGGTGCAGCTTAAATCATCCTAAAGGAAAAGTATGCTCGCAGAAGGAAAGATGGACAACAGAAGATAGGCTCAGAAAGGTGTATCATGTGAGAGTGGATTAGACAGGTGTGCTGGCGCTCGCCCCTGGTTGTGTGTGTGTGTGTGTGTGTGTGTACATTACCATTACTAAAACTATTTTGCTTTTATCAAAATGATCATGATAACCCCCCACACTCTGCCTCATTCACAGACGCATTTCATGCCAGCAAAGCCACAGACCATTCCATGTGGTACATGCGATGGCTGTGACTGTACTTGTAACCTGAGTGATGATTCGCGAGACACTGATCATGTCCACAGTCGTGCTTCTGCCAGTGCAGACAAGTCACTTTTATCTGTGAAAGTTATTTCCTATCCAACAGTTTAACTGCTGCATGGATTGTAAAACATTACTTGTTTTTCACCATCTAAGAAAATAATGGGACGACAGTGGCAGAGGAGTTGAGTGCCCGTCTCGTAACTGGAGGGTTGTGGGATCGAGTCTGGCCACTCTACCATACAGGCCTGATTGGTGGATTGTTGCAGAGATGGTTGTCCTTCTGGAAGGTTCTCCTCTCTCCTCAGAGGACTGCTGGAGCTCTGACAAAGTGACCATCGGGTTATTGGTCACCTCCCTGACCAAGGCTCTTCTCCCCCTTTCACTCAGCTTAGAAGGCCGGCCAGCTCTAGGAAGAGTCTTGGTGGTTCCAAACTTCTTCCACTTACGGATGATGGAGGCCACTGTGCTCATAGGAACCTTTAAAGCAGCAGAAATGTTTCTGTAACCTTCCCCAGCCTTGTGCCTCAAGACAATCCTGTCTCGGAGGTCTACACTCAATTCCTTTGTCTTCATGCTTGGTTTGTGCTTTGACATGCACTGTCAACCCAGGGGCCTTATATAGACAGGTGTGTGCCTTTCCAAATCATGTCCAATCAACTTAATTTTCCACAGGTGGACTCCAGTTAATCTGCTGAAACACCTCAAGGATGATCAGTGGAAACAGAATGCACCTCGGCTCAATTCTGAGCTTCACGTCAAAGGCTGTGAATACTTATGTACATGGGATTTCTCAAGTTTTTTATTTTTAATACATTTGCAACAACTTCAAAGACACTTTTTCACATTATCATTATGGGGTGTTGTGTGTTGAATTTTATGGGCACAATGAATTTAATCCATTTTGGAATGAGGCTGTAACATAAACAAAAAAGTGGAAAAAGTGAGTATTTAATATTATTTAAATGTCTTATAACAGCTCCGGTGGCCTAGTGGTAGAGTGTCCGCCCCGGGACTGGGAGATCAGGGTTCGACCCCTGGTCGGGTCATACCAAAGACTTTGAAAAAATGGGACCCAATGCCTCCCCGCTTGACACTCAGCATCAAGGGGTTCCAGAGCGCGGCCACAGCTGCAGCTCACCGCGGGGATGGGTCAAATGCAGAGATGTAATTTCACCAGTGTGTGATGATGACTTGGGACTTTAACTCATAAATAAAAATGATTGGTGGTGAAAATTAAGGAACTTTCTACAAAAATTAAGCCATATTTGACCTGCAAGTCATTAGAAAAATAACTAATTTTAAACAAATTGGCAAAACTTTCAAGTTGGCACCAAAAATCTACATTGGGTTATTTTCAGATACCAGTTTGGATCTTGGAGCAAAAGCAAATCAAATCAACTGAAGCAAAATAAAACAGGTGCACACGTGAGTCACCAATTAGCTTATTAGAAATGATCCTGAAGCAAGAAAAACAGTCAGTATCTGGAGTATCAATAGCTGTGCGAAGTTGCTGAATATTGGCAGGAACTGCCGTGTACTGTCGTATACATCATGAAAGAACTGGGATGTTTTCAGCTTCCAGGACTTGTGTTCAGATCCTTGCAACATAAGGCCTTGCATTATCATGCTGCAACATGAGATGATGGGCCTTAGGATCTCGTCACGGTATCTCTGTGCTTTCAATATGCCATCAATAAAATGGACCTGTGTTCATTGTCCATAACAAACACCAGTCCATACCATAACCCTAATGCCACCGTGGGCCACTTGACCCACAACTCTGACGTCAGCAAACTGCCACACCATTACCCACATCATGCCACACATGCTGCTTGACATCTGCCCTGAACAGTGAGAACTAGGATTCATCGGTGAACAGAACGCCTTTCCAAATTGCCAGATGCCATCAAATGTGAGCATTTTCCCACTCAAGTCGGTTACAATGACAAACTGCAGTCAGGTCCAGACCCCAATGAAGATAATGAGCATGCAGATGTGCTTCCCTGAGATGGTTTCTGATAGTTTTTGCAGAAATTCTTTGTTCATGCAAACTGATTGTTGCTGCAGCTGTCTGGGTGGATGGTCTCAGATCACAGAGGTGAACATGCTGGATGTGGAGATCCTGGGCTGATGTGGTTACACATGATCTGCAGTTGTGAGGATGGCTGGGTGTACTGCCAGGTGCTCGTGTCCGTTCACAGTCATTTACATACAGAAACGCCCTCAATTAACCATATTTGGTCACACTACATGCGCAACTCATGAGGGCATTCCCTGCATTCTTCCCGGAAAAAAAACATAAAGAAAAAGAAAAACTTTATTGACAGCAAGATCGAGGCACTTGCTGCTGATTTAGAAGAGAACAAACTAGTTCCAGAAGTTGTAATTTTATTATTGTAAACATGGTCAGGACAGAGGAGCGGTTCCTGTCAGAAATAAAGAAATAATGGTTCAATATAAGATTAAATATGAAGAAACGTAGAGAAACGGACTGAATGTTCCATTCTGTTGTTGATTACAGTTTACATTTAAAGAGTTGTCTGCATGTTCTGTTTAGTTTTGTTCTTGTTAGAAAATGTTTGTTGACACTGCAGCCTCCTCTGAGCTCAGGATGCGGTATCTGCTTAGGAGACACTCTGGATCCTCAGCAAGCGTCACGAAAGACGTGTCTTCTCCAGAGTCTCTGTCAAATCCTCCAATAAAATGAGATCAGCCATGCTACGATGTCAGATACCTGTCAGTCACGTGCCTTTCATAGGTTTTAGCACCATGCAAAGCTGTTTTTTCCACCGAAATAAATATTTATTGGGTAGAATAATTAGTGTATGACGAACATGCGTGGATGAACGAGACCTTCAGAATTGCTGTTCCCCCGTTCTACCACTAGACGTTGTTCCTACGCATGATCAGAGCTTTTCTTATATTTAGCAACATTTCTACGCACAAGTACATATTGGTGAACACCACACAATGTGTAAAATCGTTCCTACTCACGAAATACGCACAGATCTGTTCATGAGTACGGTTGATAAATGAGGGCTATGGACTGGACGACTTTCCGGCTGAGTTCTTTAAGAATTTTTCTGGATTACCCTCACTGTTGCTGTTGTTGATCTTTAATGGGTCCTCTACTGCTGGGTCGCTTCCGCCAACTATGCGTCAAGCTGTTTATTCTGTGCTTTTGAAAAAGAACCTTATATACTGTGGCTCTTACAGACTTCTGTCGCTTTAAAATGTTGTTGGTAAACTTCTTGCGAAGATCCTGGCTCGACACCTTGAGACAGTGTTCCCTAAATGCCATCCCCAAATCCAGGTGTAAGAAACTTGTTGCATCTTTACCAAGAAGACTCATGGCTGTATTAGCTCAAAAGGGTGCTTCTACTAAATACTGAACAAAGGGTCTGAACACTTAGGGGCATGTGATATTTCAGTTTTTCTTTTTTAATAAATCTGCATACATTTCTAAGATTCTGTGTTTTCCTGTCAATATGGGGAAAAATGAATTTAATTGATTTTAGCAAATGGCTGCAATATAACTAAGAGTAAAAAATTGACAGGCGTCTGATTATTTTCCGTACCTACTGTGTGTGTGTGTATATATATATATATATATATATATATATATATATATATATATATATATACACTGCTCAAAAAAATTAAAGGAACACTTTTTTTATTGGGCCTGGCATGAAATCAATGAAACCTGTCTGATAATTTTCTGGTTGATTAAGCAGCTGAGGGCATTGTTAATCACTTTCAGCTGTATTGGTGTTCATGGACTTAACGACAGGTGCACTAAAGTGGCAACAATTACAAAACCCTCAAAACAGGATTGGTTTAACATGTGGAGGTCATTTCAAGTTTCTCCCTCTTGATCTTTTTTGGCTGGTTTTCCACTCGTGCTAGTTTTGGCTTGAGTAATTATCTCTACTGGCAGCATGAGGCGAATCCTTAACCCTACAGAAGTTGCACAGGTTGTCCAACTTCTCCAGGATGGCACATCCACACGTGCTGCAGCAAGAAGGTTTAATGTGTCTCCCAGCACAATCTCCAGAACATGGAGGAGATTTCAGGAGACTGGCGGTTATTCTCAGAGAGCTGGACAGGGCCGTAGAAGGTCCACAACCCATCAGCAGGACCGATACCTGCTCCTTTGTGCAAGGCGGAACAGGCTGAGCACTGCTCGTGCCCTACAGAATGACCTCCAGAGGGCCACTGGTGTGAATGTCTCTACCCAAACAATCAGGAACAGACTTCATGAAGATGGCCTGAGGGCCCGACGTCCTGTAGTGGGCCCTGTGCTCACTGCCCAGCACCGTAGAGCTCGACTGGCATTTGCTCAAGAACATCAGAATTGCCAAGTCCGCCACTGGCGCCCTGTACTTTTTACAGACGAGAGCAGGTTCACCCTGAGCACCTGTGATAGACGTGAAAGAGTCTGGAGAAGACAAGGAGAACGTTATGCTGCCTGCAACGTTGTTCAACATGACAGGTTTGGTGGTGGGTCAGTGATGGTCTGGGGAGGCATATCCATGGAGGGACGCACAGACCTCTACTGCCTAGGAAATGGTGCTCTGACTGCCATAAGGTATCCAGATGAAATCCTTGAACCCTTTGTCAGACCCTACGCTGATGCAGTAGGTCCTGGTTTTCTCCTAATGCACGGCAATGCCTGGCCTCATGTGGCAAGAGTATGCAGGCAGTACCTGGAGGATGAAGGAATTGAAACAATTGAATGGCCTTCATGATCCCCTGACTTAAACCCAATAGAACATCTGTGGGACATTATGTTTCGGTCCATTAGGCGGCGCCAGGTTGCTCCTCAGACTGTACAAGAGCTCAGGGATGCCCTCACACAGATCTGGGAGGAAATGCCACAAGACACCATCCGTTGTCTCATTAGGAGCATGCCCCGACGTTGTCAAGCATGCACACAAGCTCGTGGGGGCCACACAAGATACTGAAAAGCATTTTGAGTTGCAGAAATTAAGTTTTTGAAATAATGGACTAGCCTGCCACATCTTCATTTCACTCTGATTTTAGGGTGTCTACACAATTGAGCCCTCTGTAGGCTGAAGACTTTTATTTCCATTAAAAGACTTGGCATCCTTTTGTTCCTAAGACATTGCCCTGTCGTTATTTGTATAGATATCCAACTTCATATTGAGATCTGATGTATCTAATGTGTTTCTTTAAAGTGTTCCTTTAATTTTTGTGAGCAGTGTATATATATATATATATATATATATATATATATATATATATATATATATATATATTTCTGTAGTACATTGGTTCTGTTCTGTTTAAAGAAAAGCAGGAAAAACTTTTAAAAACTATAGATGATTTACATTTTTAGAAGCAATCTAAACATTATTAAGCTTAATTTGAATAAACAAATGCACACTGAAAACACTTCAATGGGATTTTATTAACTTATAATATTCAACCTCTAATGAAGATATTCAATCGCCCAACGAGAAAGAAAGTGAGGCTGCTGCTGCGCACAGCCACAGAGTCTGCATCACGAGAGTAAACAAGCTGCACAAAATTGATCCGAAGCTTATTTCACTGTGTTCGAGAAATGGTGGGTGTAGAAAGGACGGTAAAAACTAGTGCTGCCACGAATCCCACGATTAGTCGACACGTCACGACGACGTCGACAAACAAAATAGTCGACAATAAATGTAATAGTCGACGCGTCGTTTATTTTATGAGCATTTTTTAACGTCGCCTGCTGCGGCACTTTCTGCCTGAGGCTCATGCGCAGTAGTGGCCATCTGGGTCAGTCGCTGCTTTCTCCTTGAGGTACATGCGCAGAAGTGGCGGAGAAAGGAAACATGGCGAGTCGGCAACTTAGCTCAAAGGTTTGGGAGCATTTTACAAAAACAAAAGAGAAGCGCAGTGCAAAATCTGCAAAGTGAAACTCTCCTTTCACGGGAGCACGTCGGCGATGCACGAACACCTTAAAAGGAAGCACATCGTGGCAGATAACGAAGAGGGGCCGTCGCCTCTGTAAGTGAATTACCTCTTGTTAGCTCAGCTGCTAACATGCTAACATCAACTGTAGCAACAACAGGAGTGATGGCGGTGTCATTACCTTTAGCTCACCTATGTCACGTATTTGCTCTAACGTTACAAACGCTAATGATTTATTGTATCCCGCTACGTTGCAGTGTTAAAAAGTGCTCCTCTTCAATGGACAAGTTTGTTACCAAGCCGGCTAAATCATTTCTGTGCCTCTCTGCCATCGGAGCGGATCTCTGCAGCTGGGAACATCTGATTTCAAAAGAGTGGAAGTCTTTCTCCAGAATATGTCGAAATGATAACTTTCCTGACTGAACAAGAGCCTTGTGTAAATTAAATTTTCCTTATTTTAGCTGAATACATTTGTGAGCACAAGTGATTTTTGTGTGCAATTTACATTTGGTTTAAGGTGCCTACCTCCATTTGAATGTGTAGCATTTGTATTTACAGTTTACAAAGTTCATTAAAAGTTGTTTAATAAGCTATCATCTTGTCTTTTTTTTTTAGATGGCACATAACTGATCACACTTCAAACTAGATGCTAATGATGAGTTTATTAGAAGATAAGAAGAATCTTTTATATAGCACCTCTCAAGATAAAAATCACGAGGCGCTTCACAATAACAAAAAATAAAGAAAGAAATGAAAAAAATTAAATAAAAATTATTTATAATTTTTATTACGTAGCAGGAATGTATAAAAAAGACATAAATGGGGGTAGATGCAGTAGAAGTGAATCTGAAACTGAAAATGCATCACATAATCAATATGAATATTCCACAAATTCCAAACATCTATGGTCCACACAAGGAGCTTTCCTTGGATCAAATAATCATTACATTCAAGGGAAGGTCAATCCTTAAGCTATAGTGAACTAGACCAAATTCTTGCTTTGCAAAGTTTGGTCTAGGCACGCTTCATTGGAATCCTCGCAGCTCGATCCACTGCTGTGGCTGTCCAATCACAGCTCGCTATAGTTTTGGTTGGGCCAATCACAGCGCTCTATATTGTGGGCCAATCACAGAGCGCGAGTAGCCAATGACGTCAGAGCTGCGGCTGCGAACACAAACAACATGGCGGCAGTGCAGGAACCACGTTCGTTTGAAACGGCTTTGTCATCAACATTGGATTATTTAGACTCCAACGTGCGTAAGTCTGTCAGATATACTTAGCGGCTTCTTATTTTAATCAAAGTAGTGCAATGTCCCAGTACACCTGATATTCACAAGTTTTTCATACAAAAACGACAGGAATCATTGATGTTAGACGTCATTGCTGCCTCCCTCTTTTCCATCGCTGTGATTACGTCACGTTGTTCGTTACTCTGCTTGGTCCTAGCGCTAGCCAATTGCCTGCAGACAGTTTGAAAGACAACTGTAGATCCCGCCTCACGACTGAGATCCATCAATGTTTCATGGCCAGACTATATATACACATATATAGGATGGCTTGCCAGGCTACCCTTAAGCTGTACAAGCCCAAAAAACCTGACAAATATGGCTATAAATCAATTCTGTTGAGTGAGGTCAATACAAATATAAAAAAATACAATAAAAAAAAATGTAGAAAAAATAAAATAAAAATTTTAAAAGAACTTTATTCATGTAATTAATTACAGGTCATAATTAATGAATCTAAAAAAAATATCTCATGACAGCACTAATTTTTATGTCTATGTTTCAGATCTTTAAGTTCATCTAATGAAAAATGGGAGAAAAAAAATTGCATTTATATTTTTGTTCAGTGTATACACGCCAACACCATCTTCTCTTTGCCAATTTTTTGCCTTCTTTTTTTCATGACAATGAAATAACCATCACAATCACAATTTTTAGTTTAAACAAAGAAAATGCGATGGTTATTGCTTAGAAAAGGACTTGTTTTAACTGACTTACCAAGACAAAAATGTAATTTTCTCTCCTTTGGCAGGTATGTCTTAAACATGAGAAACCAATACTTTCTGACGTTAATTTTGAGGCGCTACACCTAGATTTGCATGTAAGCAACCACTTAAAAAGGCACACAGAAAGTGAAGAAAATCCACAGCATCTCTGAGCTTACAAGTGGGACACTAATTCACTGACACATGCAGAAGTCAGTGCCTGCTCGACTGCCAGTGGGGTGCTGCTGACACCCAGAGAGAGGAGGCGAGAGTCTGGGTAATTGTGCCGCTCATTTTGATGACTTGCTTTTTATGCAAAACAGGAAAAAGACAATGTGCAATTACGCTGAGGAGGGAACAACTGAATGTGGTTGATGAACAGTCTGGATTCAATCATGCTCTTAGTGTGTTATATGCAATTAAACTGCAATATAGACAATGACCTCCATTGCCAATTGTGTAATAATCCCAGTCATAATCACATCCATTACTTTTATTAGGCTTGCCATTGTCATCATCACTCTCAATATTATTTTTTTCTCAGAAAAAGAAAGTGTTTGACAATGAAACCTTAGGAGTAGAAGGTAAGACAAACACTGATGTTTAAAACATGAGCCTGGAAGGGAAATGCTTCTGATTGAGCTGATTCTGAATTTGATTTCTCAGTTAGAGCAGTTTGTCCTTTCTCTTTATTTAAATTTAAAAATTAACAACTGTCAACTGACTCATCTGCTTAATGTTACAAGGGGGAGGGGTTACAATGACGGGGAGGCATAGGTGTCGCAACCACTATGTCAGGAGGGGACGTGTCCACCCCACTTTTTAAAATGACGCACGGTGCGGTGATAACTGCACGACTCCCACCCTGGATAAACTTTTTGCGCAACAAAAAGAGGATTCGGCAGCGCTCCAGGATTTCCTTAGGTAACTGATCATTGATACTGAAATCCTTTCCTTTAAGTTCTCCCCCACGGCTCTTCACAAGTTCCTTCTGCTTGTAGTGTTCAAATTTATTCACGATGGGTCAAGGTCTTCTGCTGTCCATTCAACTGGCTCCACGTTGATACACCTGGTGAAAGGTGATTATTTTAACAGTTTCTATAGGTATCTTCATGTGGGTCTCTGGAGGAAGTCCTTGATCCTCTGTTTGAAGTCCTTTGGCTGTCCTCCCATTTGCTGTGGCAGGCCTGCAAACACCAGGTTGTCCCTCATGCTGTGGGCTTGAAGGTCTAAGACAGCTTCCTTGAGTGTCTTGTTGTCCTAGGAGAGTCGCGTCATTCATTCTGTCAGAGAAGTCACAGATTCCCACAGGGACACATTCTCTGTAGCAAGCCACTGCTCCTGGCTAATTTCCAGAGACTGTTGTAGATTCTGGAATTCTTTCTGTAGAATTTCTAGCAGGTGGAGACGTCCCTCAAATCCCAAAAGCCTTTTGTCTATAGAATCCATTGATCACATATTGCACCCACTATATTCCAGAGACTGATCAATAAAGTCATAGAAGGACTCCCTGACTGTAGCGCGTACTTTGACGATTTAGTAGTGTACAGCAAAACTTGGGAACAGCACAGGTCTAGTCTACGTCACATATTTGCCCTTGGCAAAATGTGAGTTTGCCAAAGCTACCGTTACTTACTTGGGACGAGAAGTAGGACAAGGACAAGTACGTCCCATTCAAAGTAAAGTTGAAGCTATTCACAGTTATCCACCCCCTACAACATGGATATTATCACAACTTCTGTAGAAATTTCTCAACCATAGTCCACCCCCTGACAAACCTACTCAGCCCAGTCTAGTCTGTTGAGTGCCAAACTGCGTTTGAGAGCACAAAGGCCATGCTCATTCACTCTCCTGTACTTGCTGCTTCTGATTTAACTTATCCATTTTCATTAGAGGTTGATGCTAGTGGTGTTGGAGCTGGAGCAGTTCTAATCCAGAAAGACGAACAGGGTCTAGACCACCCTGTGTGTCATTTCAAGTTCAACAAACACCAACTCAGCTATTCAACTATAGAAAAGGAAACAATGGCTTTATTCTTGGCTCTTCAGCACTTTCATGTGTACCTAGGATTCAGTCCGCCTCCGATAATGGTTTATACTGATCATAACCCACTTGTTTTCCTCTCGCATATGTTCAACCACAACCAGCGCCTCATGCGATGGGCCTTAATCATGCAGGAATACTCATTGGACATACGTCACAAAAAGGGACGAGAAAATATTCTCGCAGATGGTTTGTCCAGATTGTGAGTATGTGTTTTGCAATTTCTTCTTGTATAATCATTCAATTCTGTTTGTTTACCAAATGTTGCATTTTATAACTTAAGGGGGAGGATGTTACGGCCACCTGATTTAAAGCATTTAGAAAAGTCTCTGTACTTAAGTTTGTTTTCTTTGTAGTCCGTGTGTACAGCCCCGCCCTCTTCCATTTTCTTCAGCCTGCAGCCAAACAGTAGACTTTATTCCTGGTTCCTCCACCAGCACCTGGGACCAGCTGTGCATCATCCAGCAATCAACCAGATGGGAGTTGCTGATTGGCTGAATGGCAAATAATAGACTTCCTGTTCTGCTTGCAGTTGGGGAGCAGCTGATTGTGTGCTGTTTCCCCCACTTTGCTGGCTTTGTGTGAAATTTGATGGATTACTGTCCTAGAGGTGTTGCTTATTAGCATCATGTGTTCTTAGAGCTATAGTTGTTGAGCTTGTGAGAGATCTTATTTAGGTCATTTGTTATTGGTTCTTACCGCCAAGTTAATGAGGGTTTGCTCTCCCCTTTTTGGTTGGGTTTAGTTAAGTGACTGCTACTGCCATCTAGTTTGTAGAGTTTGAACAGCCTTTGTGTGTATTTTTCTGGTACAACCTCAGCATAGAGCGCCTTAAGTACATTCCTTATTTCGCCCTGTATGTTTTGCCTATTTTAGGGTTTTCTGTATAGTCTTATCTATGTCATTCTGTATATTGTATTATTTTTGCTACCTTTGTTATTAAATGCATGTACTCCCCCATCGTTCCATCTGGTCACAGGTCTATGTTACCTCCTTACATCCCTAGTATAGCCAGAACGTAACAAAAGTGTTGGAGTGATTGTTGATTATTGATTATTTCTTACCAGATTTGCATTGCCAGTAAATAAATTTGGCAAAGTTGCTGTCATTTTTGATAAGTGGTCATTCATTTGGCAGTATGATGGTTCACTGGATTATACTATGCCACTCAGGCTGCTTTAAGCCAAGAAGCTCCAATATCCAATAGGGCTCAGAATAGGGCTGGGTGGTAAACCAAAAATTTACCGTTACCAAAGTTTCTCTGGTATGTCCGGTATTTTAAAAAAATTATTAAAAGATGAGAAGGTTGTTCACGTGTCTGTGAAGGCCTGCTTTGACGCTTGCTTCATTTAGCAGAAAACCATGTGACTGGTGACAAATGAGGCCTTGTTTTACCTGGGTCACATGACTGGTTTGTTTTCTGTTACTTTTCAAAATAAAAGCTGACAAAACTCACGGTGCTTTTTGGGCTGTTTTAGATTGGTCCATGTGTCAGAGTTTCAAGTGGTTGAGCTTGTAGAAAAATTGCTTTATTATTAGTGAAGATTTCTTCTCTTCTAGGTCCCCCTCCTGCCCTTGGACAACAGATCCATTTGCGCCCCCCAGTTGGTATGTTGCTCTTTTTCTGAAATGCACTATTAGTTTTACACCAAATGAAATGGGACACACACTGTCCAGTAAAGAAAATCGTTGGTTAATGTTTTCCCAAATGTCTTGGGGATGATTGAGATGTCTTTTGGGGGGATAGGGGTTGAATGTAAGACTAGCCTTTGTGTTGTTTTTGGTCAGGAGAGGTTTTGGCCTTGGAAGAGCCCCATGGATGTAAATTTTGCTCCCCAGTCCAGGCTACAATGCTTTCAGTTATCTCTGGCTTGACCACAAAAAAAACTTGCCCTGATCAATAGTTCCTGTTTGTGTCCAAGTAGTGAAGTGCAGTGTTAAACTTAAAATTTACACTAACCAGATTGTTTAAATGTTTCTGCAGTTGGGATTTTGCAATGCTGAATGTTGGGTGTGAACCACCCAACTAAACCATGATGGAGGCAGCAGCTGAAAGCGTTGCAATCCCTGTAACTTTTTATTGGCCCCTCACTCACATGTGCTGATTGGTTCAGTCTTAAGTGACATTCCTGCTGACATGAACTGAATACCACAAGATTCCTCAGCTGAACTTTTGACTGGTTGTATCCATAACCTGACATGATACCCCATCCCAATCATTTCAGGACTATTTTGGTGCATAAATAAAAGAGTGGAAGCCTAGTCTAGCAAGTCAGACAATTACAAGCTGTACTTTAGAGCAAAGCTTAAACGCTCCCATAAGAAACAATATCAGTGAAACAAACCACGTGAACCTCTGTCCCACCTACTGGCAAGATGATATCACTTTGCTCAGAGGATGTGGTCAGGTAAAGGGTGAAGCTGAGGGTATGTGTTCATAGGTGACGTACCTTCATGGGAATGAGGAAACCAGATTTGCGAAGCACTGGAGTGAGGTCCACCTCTAAAAGAGGGTGAAGAGGGCGAGGAGGGTGGCCGGGATGGGTGAGGTGGGTGAGAAGGAGTAGAACCCAGACTGCTGGCCAGGAAGGTCCCCATGAAGGAGGCAGAAGAATTACCCATCAATCCACTGCCTGAATCACCAAATGGACAAAAGGCAAAGAGAGAAAAACAAGGTTAGAATTACAAGAGAACATTTTAACCATGAGTGTAATCAAAAATGTGAAATTATAGCACACTGGCTTTTTAAAGTGGAATCTATGGAGGTCATTACATTTCAAAATGCACAAACTTGTAGATCTGTTGTGTGTGTTTAAACAACATGATGTGAGCATGAAAATTGTGTGTGTGTGTGTGTGTGTGTGTGTGTGTGTGTGTGTGTGTGTGTGTGTGTGTGTGTGTGTGTGCGTGTGCGTGTGTGCAGTAGAATGTGAGAAGCTGCACACCAACACGCGTAAAATGTGCAAAGATAAATGTGTACTTGTGAAAAAAAACTCACATGCATGTGAAATAAAATATAGTTGTGTGTAACATTTTCAACTACAACTCTGTGAACACAAGTCTACAGATCTGTTTCTGTGCATGCTCAGCTCTCCTCTCACACGTCTGAGTTTTAAAAACATTTTATGCAGGTTGTTTGTATCAAAACCCAGCTGAACCTATCAGAGGTCAGAACGGAGCGGGGGAAGGAGGGGGCAAGGGCGGGGAACAGAATCAACCAATCAGTGAGCGCTACGGTTCTCCCCGTTCTGTTTCAGCCTTTGTTAACAGACCAAAAGTCATGTGACAGGATAATAATCATAAATCAAACCATCACTTTTTAATACTTGGTTGCAAATCCTTTGCAATCAATTACAGCCTGAAGTCTGGAACACAGACATCACCAGACGCTGGGCTTCATCCTTGGCGATGCTCTGCCAGGCCTCTACTGCAACTGTCTTCAGTTCCTGCTTGTTCTTGGGGCATTTTCCCTTCAGTTTGGGATTCAGAAAGTGAAATGCATGCTCAATCGGATTCAGGTCAGGTGATTGACTTGGCTGTTGCATAACATTCCACTTCTGTGCCTTAAAAACTCTTTGGTTGCTTTTGCAGTATGCTTTGGGTCATTGTCAATCTGCACTGTAAAGCACCGTTCAATGAGTTCTGAAGCATTTGGCTGAATATGAACAGTGTCCTTTTGTTGCTTTGTCACAATAGCCTATATTTTTCCTATTTTGACAAGCAGAAATACACCATGTCCTTCCTTTCCCCTCCTCTGAGCCTGTTCTGATACCTAGCATTGCTTTGCTTTGTTCTTCACTGTAATGATGCGACCAGAAGAGCAGAGCAATCTGTCCCTGGCTGGCTGAACCTTGTGTTTAACAAGACTATGATGAGTAATTGACCATTTGTAGCAACGCCCATGTGACTGGGCGTTGATTGTCTATTTAGCATTTCTGGGCAAGTTAGAGAAACCACACTGAATAACCACCGCTCAAATTGAATTCCCATTACGCGCCTTTGTACATTCATTTCCCCCAGGTGACACCACCATGAAGTCTCATGCATATGTATGAAGTTGCCTGGATGAAAACACACATGCACATATATGCTTACACACACACACACACACACACACACACACACACACACACACAGGTGTAGCATTCAGAGGATTGATGCAAAAATTATTTGTCCTCTTACTGTATGAGAGTCGGTCATTCAAGTAACTTGTCTTACTTAAAGCATGAATCAACTATTATTTTTGGAAAACAGTTGTCTGGAAGTCTTAATCAAGCAGGAGGTATAAACTCATCAGTCTGCCTCTTGCAAAAGCACAGAAAAACACACAGTTATAGTGAAAAGCAGAACTTTTGTTAACCACAGTTTCTAAAGTTGTTTTTAGAAGGTCAAGTGTCCTGAAAGCACACAGATGGCAGCTCAGGGTATGAAAAGCAGATTCTGAATTTATGAAACAAGTTAGTGGAAAGTAAAATTAAGTGTTTTCATTTATGTCTAATACAATACAGAATAAATATTAGTATGCTGAGGAAAAGTATTTTAACATTTTATTTATAATTGATAAATGCTTTGGGAAACCACTAAGGCACCGGTCCGTGACCATGGCCAGATGGAGGATAAAGAATTAGTGACTAAAGAAAATGAACAATAAAAATAATCAGGTAAAGAAAGAAGAAAAAGTTTATTCATTCATAACTGAAAGTCTTTTCTTGCAGTGAGAGAGAGGAGCTCCTTTTGCAGCTGAGAGCAGAAATAGAGAGACATGCAAATCTCTGAACTACAATAAAAGCTGGTTAATAAAAATGTTTACAAGTTGAAATTTTTCAATTTTGACTTTTTTTTAACTAGAACCTGTTTTATTGTGGCAACCGCTAACTCACCCATACAATAACACACAACTTTAATCCTGTTTAAGGCTTCTTCTTCTTTAATTCTGTTCTGTCTGCATCTAGTGTAGAATTATGGTCACAAATTTAATTGCCCTATTTGAATAATTCAGTTCAGTTTGAAGTGTTTAAATATTGTAGTTTTTGAACTGGACCAGTTGTAATGTGGTCAAGATTCAAAAAAAAAAAAAAAACTACAGCAAAAGCTTTTCAATAAACTCTCACAAATTAAGTAAAGAGTTCACAAATCAGAAACTGGGGTTTCAGCACACTGCTATAAATGCAGAATAATCTAGTTTAGGTTTGAAGAGTTTCAGTATTGTAGTTTTAAAATAAGAATTTAGTAAAGAGACTCAAGTAATATAATTATTTGAAATTTCCCTTTATCCATTTTCCAACTCAGAAGCCAGAAATGGAACTACGATAGTTGAAAATATACATTGTTCCTTAATTATATTTTGTTTTAACAATGTTTGGAAAATTTTGTGTTGAAAACAATGTGGAATGAAAGTAAAACGACTGAAAAAACGATAGTTTAGTTTTAACTATTTAATGTTTTTTTAAAAAGCAACAAAAACAGTGAGATACTGCAATTGGCACAGGAAATAGTGCCCTCTTCAGTTCCAGGAAGAAATTCTGCCATTTCCATATATGGTATGGTCAGATCTTGTTGGGTTATATTGTGGTTAGTTAGTTTTTGTAAAACAGACAACTGCCCCTGAAAGAGGATCAGATATGGTATAGGTGTACGCATATAGCACCTGTCAAACAAGAACTGGGGCGAGGGGAAATAAAGGAGAACTTATGCCATGAACACTCCATGAAACCAACTCAAACCAGTTAGGCCTCGACATGTAACTAAGTAAGGGTGTGGTGTACGGTATATAAGAGGTAGGGGTGTGTAAAGCAGCCAGTATTTGTAACTGTATCTGTATTTGTTAAGGGGGAAAGTATTTGTATATGTATTTGAGTAAAACTCTAAATATGTATTTGTTGCGTTACACTTCTAATTTATGTTATAGTGTAAAATGGATTTTTACACTATTTTGAGTTTTACTCGAATACGTATACAAATACAAATATTTTCCCCCCTCAACAAATACAGATACAAATACTGGCTACTTTGCACACCCCTAATAAGAGGACAGCATTTTTGACTCAGGACTCTTCTCTGTCTCTTTTCCTTAGAGGAGGTGAACCTCTGAACGATGATTTTTTTGCCTTCAGATAATAAAGAAAACATAGACAAGAACAATCTCTGACTTTACTTTGGCTCACAGGCCGTGCCGTGTGCCCCGTCCCTGCCTTCATGCTACATGCTGCAGCCAGGTGTACTTGAGAGGAAAACGCAGCTTCTTCAAATTTCAGTTTCTTTAAAAGAAACCTAATATAAAATCTGCCGTTATTCCTAAGAATGTTCTTATCAGATACTCATGAAAGCAAGTGGAATTTGATTTAGCCATATTTCATGTATAGAAATTAAGAGGATTTAACATTGTACATGCGAAACCATTGTGAAGTAGCACAGTAATGTAATAAAACCAGTCTTTTCTCCTTTTCACCCCTATCCCCCTCCTCCCTCTGCTGCCACCTCCTATCACCCCGTTCCTGTGGAGCGCTCCTGGCACAGCTCTGTGTACTTTGGGACAAAGGGTTTGGTGCAGCTGAGGGGGGTGGGGTGGATTAGGGCTAGCATGCTCACCGGACATACATCCAACTCTCATCATCCAGACACCTTGGGCTCCTGTATGCTACCACCATACACGCTGCACACACTTGTGCCCTTCTCCTTTTTTCTCTCTCTTTTTTCCTGTTGCCCCCAGGAAGCTCAGCTTTCCTCATCGCCTCCAGCTCACATAAAGTCAGCTAAGGGGAAAGAGAGAGTGACGGAAAGAGGTTGTGAACTCCTGTTAACAAACTCAGAGAGGGAGAGTTTCTGAATGAGAGACAAGAAAAGACAAACATAATGTAACAAAGGGATGCCCGTAATATTGAAAGTTTAAGATGGTGTTGGAGGTGAAAGGGACTTAAAGCAACCCTTTTGAGGGTCTTGATAGAAATTATAGTCAATCAGTGTGTTTACATGCACATCAGAAAACTGAACTTTTGCCCTAAAAAGACTAACATTGTTTTTTTTAAATGCATATAAACGCGTTAGTCTGGCTAAAAGTGAACTTCTTCTAATCGGGCTGAAGCACCAAGATAATGCGGTAGTTATCTGACTTCATTCTGCATGTAAACGGGTCAGCCGAGCTGACCCGAGTGGACACTCGCGTTCCGGAAGTGACGCAGCCGCAGTAGCGCTCGTCTGATAATATCACCGCCACAACGTAACATGCGTAACAACATCTAACAGCGCAGTACGTACCAATAAGCTGTGCTGCAGTGTTGTTGTTGTCCATTCTTTCATCCACGGTGCATATCCTGTTTCAATTCCATCTCATACAAGCCTCTTTTATAAAACAATGCCGCCAATTTGTCGCAACGTTGAGGCGGCATCTGGGAGCCTAAGGTCGTTTATAAAAGCTCAGACCGTGGCGGTAATGGCGCGCAATCATGTCAGTTTTATAAAAGATTACGCGATGGCGGCAAAAAGGAGGTATGGGGGCAGTCTCTACGCTGTCGCGGACTTCCGTGTATTTTGGACATAACTTGCTTTTTATTGCGATCGAAGCCGTGCTCCTTAAGTTTTTTTCCCCAGTCAGCTACAGGTGTGTGTGCTCCACCATCCCTGTGAGCTGTCAGATGATCTGAGCTCCAGATCTAACGGAGAGAAGCTCCTGGAGCTCCGCATCGCTCCAGTTTGTCATCTCAGCTGATTCTGTTTACAAAAACAAAACTTAAGCACGTGTTTACTTTCATTTTCAACATAGTTCCCGGCCGGAGCTCGGCATTAATTCATCGCGTGGTCATGACACCACCCTCTTTTGCGCCAAGGCTTAATGTGCGTTTATAAGACCAGCTAAGCCGCAATATTACCGCAATATTACTACCAAGCGTGGCGGCACGAATGCCACAAAATTCGTAATATTACGCTGATTTGCCGGCACAGTGTGTCTTATAAAAGAGGCTTTACTCCCGCCAGCGTTTGTTTACAAGTTGTGTTGCTACAAGCTAACCGGAACAATGCCCGACATGAAAGGGTGCATGTCGCCCCCTACTGTACCAGAGTGGAACAAACGTCATTTGAGAGGTCAGTTTTCTAATGCACATGTAAACGAGGATAAAGACTCCCAGCTTATTATCATAAGATTGACCTGGATCGACTTAGATGTTGATACTGCCCATGTAACTGCACTGACTGTCTTTTCCCACATTTTGGTAATAAACACTGCAGAAGGTGTACTAAAGACTAATGTCTGATTGGTGGCATGTTTGCCTCCTGCAAAGAAAATGCATCACTCTGCCTAAAGCTAAGGAATTTCTCTTTCTATATTTTGAACCTTAAAGGAAAAGTTCGCTTTTTTAGACATTAAGTTTTATGTGTTCCTTCACCCACCCAGTGCTCTGTAAACTTTGACCCATTTCACACACACACCCCTGCTCAGACATTTTCAGGGGAGAAGTGATTCATAAACGTAGTTCTGGCTAGTTTCGGGGGCGCTTTATCTGCGCCGTTTAGCCTCACAAAAGGATTAGCCTCTGAAAGCATGGCTAATTTACATCTCACAAACAAAGAGAAAAAATTTACAACGTCACCTTACAACGGGACTATTTTTTGTCATTCGTATCCCTGCGCCGGTCCCCGCGGATATTAAACAGCGCTTCGTATGTCAGCTGTTTCACTGCCGAATGCCGAAAACATGTCAGACTCCGTCTCATCTGATGACGAATTTCATTTTAACACTATATCAGATGAAGAAGAAACTTATTTTACTACTAGGATATCTTTATGAGCCAGAGTACACGGATGAAGAATTGCATTTGCTACACAAAACACACACATCAACACAGATTGTTGACAAAGCTACTGCAGTCTATGATCAACCATCGGTGTAAAGATGATTGCATAAATAATGCGCTAAAATGCGAAGATGATTGCATGAATACGGCAGACATAGCGGAATAAATAATTTTTTAAAAACAAAACTTACCCAGATTTCTGGTACGGCCGAACTCTTCAAAAACAGTCTTTCACTTTTCCCGAACTTTTTCCTGATGTAATCATCCTCTTTGAAGTGTGCACTGCACAAACGAAAGGTTTTGACTCGTTCCAGCCGAGTATCCTTGGAGTAGCCGATTGCTAAAAGCCACTGATGCCTTAGAGAAACGTCCTTAGCAGGAAAAGTGTCAAACCGAAAAGGTGATCCTGTAACATCCTTATTGTTACAACCCGGGAACCTGCAGGTACGCACCATGGCTCGATATATTTAAGAAAAACTACTTTTAAGTGACTTTAGAAGTTGTTGTTTCACTCATACAGCCAGGATTAGCAGCCAGACACGAGCCCGTTCTAGCTGCTGCGGTGACCGGCGCAGGGATACGAATGACAAAAAATAGTCCCGTTGTAATGTGACGTTGTAATTTTTTTCTCTTTGTTTGTGAGATGCAAATTAGCCATGCTTTCAGAGGCTAATCCTTTTGTGAGGCTAAACGGCGCAGATAAAGTGCCCCCGAAACTAGCCAGAACTACCTTTATGAATCACTTCTCCCCTGAAAATCTTTGAGCAGGGGGGTGTGTGTGAAATGGGTCAAAGTTTACAGAGCACTGGGTGGGTGAAGGAACACATAAAACTTAATGTCTAAAAAAGCGAACTTTTCCTTTAAGTCATGATTTAACGGAAGTTGCTGTTGAAGTAGGCTGGTCGGTTTTGGTGTTTGGGAAGATTCAATTTGGGTGCCAACTAAAGCAATGCTGAACAACTGTATAGGAAATCATGATGCCAGTACTTTATTCAGTACTGTAATAAGTTTGAAAAATCTACCAGTGCTACACATGTTCTGTGTCACGTTCTGGATTCTCCTAATGTTTTTTAGTTGTTTTAAATAGAACAGTTTTTTTTATGTTTTATGCCTCCTAATCAGTGTTAATCCGAGATAGTAAATGAGATTTGTCCTATAATGGATTTAAAGCAGAAGGCTTGAATTGGGAAATCTCACACACACACACACACACACACACACACACACACACACACACACACACACACACACACACAAAGACAAAAAATAAAAAACTGAAACCGTTGCAGTGAGGAACATAAGTATGAACACCCTGCGATTTTGCAAGCATTCCCAAAATTATGGAGGGGTCTGAAATTCATATTGTAGGTGCATTCCCACTGTGAGAGACAGCATTTCAAAAAAGTTAAAGAAATCACATTGTATAATTTTTAAAGAATTCATTTGTATTTCACTGCTGCACATACGTATGTGAACACCTGGCAATCAGCAAGAATTCTGGCTTTTCAAGACCTGTTTCTATGCCTTTAAAAAGTTCACCTCTACTCCACTTATTAATCTAAATTAGTAGCACCTGTCTGAGCTTGTTAAAGACACCTGCTCATCCAGAGACAAGATGGCAGCGAGTGAGTAGGACACACGTGTTAGGCTCCCAGCGGGTTTTCCTTTTGAAAGTGTTTTTCAGTCCAAATTTTGCATCAAACTTGACGCATAACGCTTCGCTTTGGTTCCGGCGTGCTTTGATGGCTCTGAAAGGTTCAGTAGAATAGCAGCAAATGTCAAAAAAAACAAAAGTAATTGCACTGTGGCCTCTGAGGCAAGTGAGTTCTCGAGGTAGAGTGACTCTGTTACCACTGAAGATTCAGCTTTATCTACACAGAGTTCTAGCCTTAGCAAGACACGTCGAAGCTGAAGGATGAAATACTCATGCCACTGAAGTTTGAATTCCTGGAAATGTTTAGAGCAGAACTGAAAGGTGCTTTTGTGGAGGATTTCAACTTTATTAAAGATGAGCTATGGGCATTGAAGACCAAGCTACAGAATATCACTGCTGTGCTCCTATCTGAACATTGAGCAGGTCAGAGTGAGCATAGGGTGGATTGTCCACCTGGTCTGATGAGGTTATCTCCCTGCAGAACACTGTGGGAGGACTAAGAAATTTTGCACTGTGCTTCTCTTTTGTCTTTGTAAAATGCTCCCAAACTGTTGAGCTAAGTTGCTGACTCGCCATGTTTTCTTTCTCCGCCACTAGTATGTACCTCAAGGAGAAAGCAGCGACTGATCCGGATGGCCACTACTGTGCATGAGCCTCAGGCAGAAAGCAGCAGAAGGTGCCGCGGCAGGTGAGATTTAAAAATGCTCATAAAATAAACGACACTTCGACTATTACATTTATTGTCAACTATTTTGTTTGTTAACGTCATCGTGACGCGTCGACTAATCTTGGCTGCACTAATCCCTTTACAATCCTTTTAAGTAAAGTCATGATGCATTTTAAGCAGATATTGCTTTTTTGCAAGAAACGCATATATGCTCAGCAGACTAATCATATTTTGAGAAAAAATGGTCTCGTCAGGTGTGTCAGTCAACTTATAGTTCTAAATCAAAGGGGGTAGCAATCTTAATTGGTAATCATGTACAATTTAATGCTTCTAGTTTACAGTGCTCAGCATCAATGAGTACACCCCACTACATTTGTCAGAAAACGAGTTACGTATGTAACTATGATTCTATGAATTCTGGATGACTGCCAGAGGGCAGTACAGAGCACCTGGATATCTGTGCACACAGCACAGAGGTCAAGAAAATATACCAACAAAGTCACGCCATTGGATGTGACCTGGGTGACGTAGTGGTAGTCTATAAAAACCCAACGTACCGAGTGCTCGTTTCTTTTCGGAGTGCTCGCAAGGAATGACAAACAACTCTGGCAGTCATCCGGAATTCATAGAACCTTAGTTACATATGTAACCCTCGTTCTATTTCATTCCTTCTGACCACCAGAGGGTGGTGCAGAGCACCTGGATGACTTAATACCAACAGGGTCACAAAGAGTCCACACTCACCAAACATCAGCCATGGAGAGATGAAGCAGATAAAACCACTGAAGCCACCGCATGGGGAGCAGCCACATTCACTCTGTAGAAACCGGCAAAGGTAAAGGACGAAGCCAAACTCCTTCAAGCACAGCCCAAGAGGCGGACATCCCCCTGGTGGAGTGGCACCTGACTTTGGGAGGAGGGAGACCCCTAGAAGTGTATGCCTGCAAAATTGCGTCAACGACCCAGTGCGAAAGTCGTTGTTTTGAAACAGCACAACCTTTCTTGTGACCACCATAGCAAACAAAGAGGGCATCTGTTTTACGAGTTTCAGCAGTCACACCGATGTACCACTTCAGCATGCGAACAGGACACAAGGGACTGGAGATAGAAACATCTAACCCCGATTGTGGGGCAAACACAGCCAAGGACACAGGCTGGTTAATATGAAAAGCTGAGTCTTTTAGGCAAAAAGGATGGATTGGGCCACAAGGTAACCCCAGACCTATCTGAGTTCCATCGCAAACAGTACTCAGCAACTGACAGGGCGTGGAGTTCACCTACTCGCTTTGCAGAAGAAAGTGAGGAGAAAGGCAGTCTTGACCGACACCCACCGAAGATCAGCACTTTCAACAGGCTCAAAGGGTGGAGAACATAAGCCCTCCAGAACCAGAGGAAGGCACTCATACAGGCGCAAAGCTCCTTTCAAAAAGTGACACACTAAGGAATGTGACCCACAGCACGACTATCTACAAAGATGTGTCGGGCAGAAATTGCAGCGACATATACCTTAATAGTGGAGACAGAAATACCTCTCTCCAGTAGCTCCTGCAAGTAGTTGAGCAAAATTGGTACTGCGCAGCATTCCAGATCAACTTCTTTACCCTCACACCAACTGACAAACAGTTTCCACCTGTTGTCATAAAACATCCTGGTAGACGAAGCACAAGCATTAAGGACAGTCTGAACAATGGCCTGGTCACAAGAGTTTAACAAGGAGTCCGGCCCTTCAACGGCCACAGGTGAAGACGGAGACGTTCTGGATAGGGTGCCAAATACTCCCTTGTAGTTGCGAGAGCAGGTCTTTCCTCTGAGGAAGAATCCAAGGGTCCCTGTCGAGGAGCTTGTGAATCATAGGGAACCAAATCCTCCCTGGCCAAAATGGAGCAACCAGCAGCACCTTGTGATTGCTCTTCTCGATCCTGTGAAGCGTCAACATCAGCAGCGAAAGATGAAGGAAGGCATACAGGAGGCTGTCCGGCCATGGAAGCGCCAGAGCATCCTGCCCCAATGGACTGTCTGGTTCTGACAGAGAGAACCACTGTAGGCACTGCATTGTCGTGCTTGAGACGAAGAGGTTCACTTCGGCTTCACCATACCTCTGCCAGATCATTTTGACAACGGCCGGGTTAAGTTTCCACTCTCCCAGTGGAGGTTTCTGTTGGGAGAGTAGATCCACAGCACAGTTCTGCATGCCAGGCAGATGGGCCGCCTTGACATTTTGAAGACGGGGAAAAGTCCACAAGAGGAGCTTCCAAGCTTCTATCAGTGAGTGAGTGGACCTGGTGCCCCCCTGATGATTTATGTGGAAGACTGCAGATGTGTTGTCCTACCGGACAAGGACATGTTTCCCTACTAGAGCAGGCAGAAAATGCTCGAGAGCTAGCCGAGCAGCACGCAGCTCCAGCACATTTATGTGCTGAAGTCACTCCTGGGGGTTCCAGACACCCCTGATCATTCTGTGATTCCACACAGCCCCCCAGTCTGAAAGAGTAATCTCTAAGAGTAGAAAGTATCTAAAGAGTATCTGTAACAACCACTTCTCGACGAGAAGGAAGGGAGCCTAAAGGGACCCCCTCAGGTTTTTGTCCAGGCCGTGGAACACTGGACCAGCTCTATACCTTTGGGGGGTTCCTGGAGGGTGCGTGGGAGTTCACCCAACCAATATATATTTGTTTTGTGGACTTGGAGAAGGCGTTCAACGGCATCCCTTGGGGGGCCCTGTGTGGGGTACTCTGGGATTATGGGGTACCAGGCCCCTTGATACGGGCTGTTAGGTCCCTGTACGACCATTGTCAGAGCTTGATCCACATTGCTGGCTATATGTCGGGCTCGTTTCCATTGAGTGTTGGACTCCACCAAGGCTGCCCTTTGTCACCGATTCTGTTTATAACATTTATGGACAGGATTTCTAGGCGCAGCAAAGGCGTTGAGGGGATCCGTTTTGGTGGCCTAAGGATCAGGTCTCTGCTTTTTGCAGATGATATGGTCCTGTTGGCCTCATTAGACTGTGATCTCCAGCTTTCGCTGGTGCTGTTCACAGCTTAGTGTGAAGCAGCTGGGATGAGAATCAGCTCCTCTAAATCCAAGACCATAGTCTTGAGTTGGAAAAGGGTAGAATGCCTTCTCCAGGTCAGGAACAAGGTCCTGCCTCAAGTGGAGGAGTTCAAATCTCGGGGTCTTGTTCACGAATAAAGGAAAGATGGATCAGGAGATCAATAGGCAGATTGGTGCTGCGTCTGCAGCGATGCGGGCGTTGCACCAGTCTGTCGTGGTGAAGAGAGAGCTGAGATGGAGGGCGAAGCCCTTGATTTACCGATCGATATACGTTCCTACCCTCACCTATGGTCACAAGCTTTGGGTAGTGACTGAAAGATAGAGACTGTGGATACAAGCGGCCAAAATGAGTTTTCTCCACTCCACTTGCTGTGTTTGGAGGAACAAGAAGTTGCATCCCAAGAACACTATCCCTACTGTAAAGCATGGAGGTGGAAACATCATGGTTTGGGGGTGCTTTTTTGCAAAGGGGACAGGACGACTGCCCTGTTTTAAGGAGAGGATGAATGGGGCCATGTATTGTGAAATTTTGAGCAACAACCTCCTTCCCTCAGTCAGAGCATTGAAGATGGGTCGTGGCTGGTTCTTCCAACATGATAATGACCCGAAGCACACAGCCAGGGTAACCAAGGAGTGGCCCCATTTGAAGCATATCAAGGTTCTGGAGTGGCCTAGCCTCCAGACTTAAATCCAATGGAAAATCTCTGGAAGCAGCTGAAGTTCCGTATTGCTCAGCGACAACCTCAAAGCCTGACAGATCTAGAGGCCAAAATTATTTTTGCAGTGTGTGCAAACCTGGTCAAGACCTACAGGAAGCGTTTGACCTCTGTAATTGAAAATAAAGGCTTCTGTACCAATTAATATTGATTTTCTCAGGTGTTCAAATACTTATGTGCAATACAAATCAATTCTTTAAAAATCATACAATGTGATTTCCTGAATTGTTTTAAATGCTGTCTCTCACAGTGGAAATGCATCTACAATGTGAATTTCAGACCCTTTCATGATTTCTAAGTGGGAGAACGTCAAATACTTGTTCCTCACTGTACCTAGTTTTACTGTTTCACTCTGGTGTGGGTGTGTAGGGTGAAAGAGACCATTTTGTACCCAACAACAAAAACACACACATGCAAACACATGCTTTAATGTGGGCCCAAGCAGAGGCTCCAGAGAATAGCAAGGAGTGAGCAGCAGCCTGGGAGGCGGAGAAGGAAAACGAAGGCACGGTTGTCATGGGAACCAAAGAGCAACTGAGCTCAATGCAAGCAGGCATTACACGATAGTGGGCAGATGTGCTTGGTCAGCGGGCTGCTCAGCAACAACAGCCATCCTTTCCCACATTGAAGCCAATCTTAACAACCCCCCCCCCCCCACACACACACACACACACACACACAAATAAACATTCACGCTCACACCTTACTTGGAATTTAATCTGGCTTCAATTGTTAGGCTGTGGTGTGGGTCTTTTTGTCCCATTTGGGGATCTAATTTGATATCTTAGCAACCCTACTCATTAATAAAACTCAAGGCAGGGCTGTTGTTTAGGTGCCTTAACAAGGAATTACGTATTAATAGGATGTAAAGGGACTTATCAAACTGTGGGACAAGTAAGGTAAAAAAGTTGAGAAGACAACAAGCATCCACCCACAACATGTTGGACTTTTCAACACTTGGAATCTGACCAAAACCAAAGAAATGCACACCATTTTACACAAAATTTTGCACACACAATCACACAAAACTATGTCTACAGTTATTTCACCATGCATCATATTTCCTTATATGCTCTTGATAAATGAGCCTACGTAGCCTTCAGCTCTTCATCGCAGCTTATTTGCCTGAAGGAACGAATGGACAGGATGTCCAGATAAGGACACTAGACAGACAATAGTAGGCAAGAGCATTGGTGACAAGAGAAAGGAGACAAAGAGAAAATTGCAGGTGTGGTTGAATGAACCTGCTCTCGACAGCTCAGTGATCGGTGAGTGTCAAGACAAAATGAGGCTAAAAGCAATAAAACCACCAGTGAAGATAAACAATTCACCACTAGCTGATAGGACCTCTAACCGTTTGAAGAGTTAGGACACAGGAGACAGGTAAGCTTGGATTAATAAGTGGTTGCTGGCAGCCGAACTTTACAACACACCCCACAAAATTGCTATATTAGACCAAACATCCTTAAATTAAAAAAGAAAATCAATCAGTATAAAATAATTTATTGTAAGAACTGCATAATTCCAACAGTTAATTGAGGGTTACCCATTGATGACATTGTTTTACCAACAAAAGAGCAAAAAAAGGAAAAAAAATGGTTAAAGCTGTGGTCCGTAGCATGATGTCATCAAGGAGAGAAGGAAAAGATTTTAAAATTTGAACGGATGTAGCTCTCCCTCCCCTTCTGGATAGAGCCAAAAGTCACGCCTCATACTACGACGATGGGCCACTGTGGCCACATGATTTTTATATGCTCCTACTTAGACACACCTTATTCTAACTGCTGAATTATCCCCTCAGACATCATCGGATTCTGCAGGAGCTGCTAGACACTCATTTTAATCAAATCTGCAGTGTTCAAGAAGGGAACCCGGTACAGCAGGCTAAAATAATAGTCTGATGTAACGTAAGGTTGAATCCTAATCACTTAGTTCCAATACACTAAAGATAAATCTCAGTGAATATTGGAAATGTAAGATGTTTTAAGGTGTGATGTTTTGTCGTCGGTAGAAAGTTGCAGGCAGTATTCTTTATCCATGTGAACTTTATTTATTTAACTTTTATTTATCCAGATGAGTGGATTCCTTATTAAAGGAAGGAGGAACAAACAGCATGGCATTCATCTTAGCTTCTCTGTAGCAGAACTCCTAGTAACTGCTCTTGAACTCTTCACTGCACCTTTATACATACACAATACTCTGCTGCCACCTAGTGTCAAAACACAGCATTTCTCCTTTTTCTTAGAATAAAACACATCACATTAAGTAACTTTGTACAAGTCATTTAACCATCGTGGAGGTCTTCTCACACGAGCTGAACCAGTATCAGGAGTAACCAGGAGTGTTTGGTTTAGTCACCACCGGTGACTTCACATGCAGCAAGTCCAAAACATCATCATCAGGAAAATTTGAGTTTGCACAGATATTTGAACAAGTAAAACATGAAGCATGACACTTTCGACCATCTTGTAGGAAATAGGTTCCTTGAGCTGTTTTCCAATGAGCAATGGTTCAGAGAATCTCTGATGTGCTTTTTTAACCCGAGCACTTTCCAAGGAAGGAACGCGCGCGCCGTGTCTCATATCTGTGTACATCTTCATCTTGTTCTGTTTCATAACAACTCTGTTAGATATGATGATAACAGCAATCTTTTCACTTTTAATGGTAGACTTGTATGACATTGTGTCCACGGTTTGTTTTCAATAATGGCAGACGGGATACAACTCTTGAGAACTCTGTGAAACCTTTCAACTGCACCACTTGCAGCAGGGTGGTAAACATACATTTGAATGTGCTGTATGTCTTTGGAATGTAAAGCCTAATTTATGCTCCATGAGGGAGAGACGCACATGGATTGATGGGAGACGTTTTGCTTTCGGACTTCTCCGTCACCTGGGGAATGTTGCAAAGCAATTCCCCGCCAGGACAGCAGAGGGCGTAGCGCTTTTCTGAGGTATCCTGTTATGTATCCGGTCCAAGATAGTGAATTTACTATTGTTTTTATATTGTGTTTTTTGTATTTCAGAGACATTTTAACACGGAAAAAATTGTACCTCATTCTCCTCTACCTCTTCATGAGCTCGCCAACCTCTAAACCTGCATTTCTCGTTTCTCCCTCAAACGACGGATAATGACGTAGTCTGTCTCCGTGCCGACGCAGACAGAGAAGCATATATTAGACTTAAACCTGCAGCAAACTCAGCAGAAGTAAACTGACATCCATTATCAGACACACCTGCTAAAAACTGAAGTGGGGAAGCAGATCACCCCAAAGCCACACTGGAGGCATCAGCGGTGCAGAACAGCAGCAGAACGTCTGGCAATTTACTGTGATAGTCCATCAGTGTGATCGCATATTTACAGTCCAAAACAGCAGAATCAAAAGGTCCTATAATATCCATCGCCACTGTTTCCCATGGCTGAGCTGGAAACTCAACAGAGGCAGGGACTCTGGGCAGGACGCAGCTGCAGAAGGGAAATGTGCAGGTGATATCTCAGTCACAGCAGTAGACAACATTGCAAAAAAACTCAGGTGCTGAGTTCACACAAGCATCAGCATCCTCAACAATAGTCCCAGAAAAGCAAAGTCCAACCGTTTAATCAGATCCCTGCCCAGTACAGTAGTGCCAGACTTCTCAACAAACAACTTTGTAGAAAAACATGCAGAGTCACACGACACAATGGCAGGAAGACATTCTAGAAACGGTTTAGCAAAATGAGAGTATAACTAAAGTAACATCTGGACCCTGCTGTACATCAGTGCTGAAATGTGCTTTATACACATTTCTTAAAATAATAACAAAAGAACCAGAAACCACAATAAACTGAATGAGCACCTCAGTAAATGAAGTTTTGATGGTAGCTGTACAATGAATCCGCTCAGAAGAGTCAGTAGTATCCAAACAGAGAATCTGTATATGACAGAGTGGGTCTGTGTTGAATGACCCACCTTCTGGTAGTTTTTACATCTTGCAGCAGCACAGCATTTCGGGTTGTTAGCCACATGTTTATAAAATCTACAACTGAAGCAGGAACGTGAAGAAACAGAAACAGCAGTAGTAAACTTCTGTGAATCAGTAGAATTTTGCGCAGCTGCAGTAGAATCCTGCATAACAGCAAAATGTTGCAAATACACAGCAGAAGCCGGTGAAGGGAAGAGCGTGGTCTCATGGCACACTTTCTGGCACCTTTTCTGGTTGGTCGGTGGAGGTTTTGTGTGAAAATCCACAACAAGAGTCATCAGGGTGGACGCAGAGATTGTCTGAGGCTGCTTCCATTTGTGTTGCCAGCGAACTGGCTTTTTCCAGCATCAAGGCAAGTCTTCCACGTATGCGCTGACTTTGTACATTTTCAACAAGTTGATCCTGAATCATTTTATCCTGTTTATTCAGTTTTATTATATTTCATAAATCTTGCACCCAGGTAAGGCACACATATGTTTAGCATTTATACTCTGCTTTAATAAGATAACCTCAATGCTTGAGAGCCAACAGATATAAATAAAATCAATCCAACAGTGTGATAAATGCAACATGATTTATTGCAAGTTCACATTTTTATATGTTGCAAAACAGGACAGAATAGAAAAGAGGCGCCTGAAAAAAAATTATTCATGTCCAAGGAGCCGTCCATGGCCTCCACAGTGGAATACAAGATGAAGGTCAGCTTCACCAACATCCTTCTTATCACACACGTCCTCAACCGAATCCAGTGGGCAGCCCAGAACCGAGCTAGCTTTGTTAACTAGCTTGTTCAGTCTCTTCCTGTCTCGGTCAAAGCCGCCTGCACCCCAACAGACCACAGCAGAATGAATAACAGAATATGGTAACAGAATGGTAAAAAGAGTTTAGCAGATGGGAATTAACTCTGAAGGACCTCAGCCTCCTCAGGAAGTAGAGGTGGCTTTGGCCCTTCTTATACAGAGCATCTGTGTTATGGGACCAGTTCAGTTTACTGTTGAGGTGAACACCCAGGTACTTAAGGTAGGTATTTGAAAGGTAGGTATTTTTATAACATCTATTTCAATACCAATTAGAGCTGAAACAACTTTTTGGATGGTCCATCTCTAGGCTCACCATGGAGCGTAGGTAGGTGAGGATGAGTCTTTCCATGGTCTTCATCAGGTGGGAGCTCAATCGACTGGTGTGTAGTTGTCTGGTTCCCTGAGGTGATTTTGGGTACTGGAACCACACAGGAGGTCTTCTACGGGATGAGGACCTGCTCCAGACGAAGGCTCAGGTTGAACATGTGTGTGACCACTTCACAAAGCTGGTCAGCACAGTCTTTGAGTAGTCTGGGGCTGATCCCGTCAGGTCCTGCAGCTTTACTGCTCTTAAGCCGCCTCAATTCTCTCCTCACCTGATCAGATATAAGTGAGGGGGGGAGCAAGGAAGAGTGTGGTGCTGTGGGGGATTGATTAGGGGAGGTGTGTGTGTGTGTGTGGGGGGGGGTGATGGGGGTGGTGCCTGTTGCAGATGGGGGGGGGGGGGGGTTAGAGTCAAACCCATTGAAGAACAGCTCATTGGCCCAGCTCTGATCCCTGTCGACTGTCCCACTGCCACCACTCCTCTCACTGTGTCCAGTAATATTTCTGAAGCCTCTCCATTCACCTTGAGCATTGTTGTGCCACAGCTGTTCCGCCAGCTTCTTTCAGTAGCTGTCTTTTGCCCGTCCAATCTTGTAATTGAGCTCCTTCTGGACTCATCTCTGTTCCTCTTTGTCTCCAGCAATAAAAGCTTTCTTTGTATTGTTCAGCAGGGATTTGAGCTCAGGGGTCAACCAAGGCTTATTGTTGGAGAAACACATAATTTCTTCGTGTTGGGACAGTGTTCTCCACACAAAAGTTCATGTAGTCAGTGAAACAGTGGGTCAGACTCTCAATGTCATCTCCATGAATGCTGAAGATTGCCTCCCAGTCTGTGGTTTGGAAGCAATCCTTCAGTCTTTCACTAGCTTCCTCAGACCACACTTTCACAGACTTCCTCTGTGGAGGCTCTCTTCACAGGGAAAGTGCCAAAAGCGCACGCCTCTGACACTCTCCACACTGCGTGCCTGTGGATGTAGTTTTAGTGGATGTGGTCAGTGTGGGGGCAAGAGAAATGGAAAGGAAGAAGCAGTTGGAAGGATGGATGGAGGAGAAAAGTAAAAAAAGACTAACACAGGCAACATCCAGTGGAGGACTAATAGGTAAGAGTTTAGAGTGGATAAGCGTGTGAGCAACTGTGAGAAATGTTTCATGTGAAAAAGCAGTTGGGAGCATGTGGGAGCTGCTGAGCATATGCAAGCATCTGTGCGTATGTGTGTGTGTGTGTGTGTGCGTGCGTGTGTGATTGTGAGTCCATATGTTGGTCGCTCTGCTGAAGATGACAGGCTGTGTTTGCAGAGAGGGATCAGCCACTCACGCACTATTAAAGTGATGACAGAGTAATGGAGAGTCTGGACATTTATTATATTATTATGCTGAATGGGTTTGGAGATGTCAGCTGTTTAAAACAATAAGACAAATCCGAGAAGATAGGATTAATAAACTGGAATACCAAAGAAATCTGCACTAATTGCCTGTTCCTTTTTTAACAAGGTCTTTTTATTAACTTTTAGTAACATTTTCTTCGAAACACACAAATCAGACAAACAGCACATCCTCCCCCCACCTCACCTTTACCCACCCTGCTGCACTGGATCGAACATCAACCAAATTAAAAAGAACATAAAACCAACCTCACAAGAAATCAACAGAGACATCCTCAAAAACAACAGTAATGCTGACCATTTAGCTGTAAAGTTCCTCAGTGAGCCCCCCAGAGCAATTCAGATTTTTTCCAAGTGAGCATGGGCCATAATCTCCCTCACCCAGGGCCGGCTTTGCCGACAGGTGACCGCATGGGGCGCAATCTCTGGCCAGGGCGCAAAATAGCAGAATAAAAAAAAACGTTAAATATATGTCTAATATTAAAATATCAAGCCCACATCAATGTACCTCCTTAGAAAATGTTATTAAGTAGCACAGCATGTGTGTAGTGTTATATTTAGTGAATTTGGCGACACTACAGTGTACAAGTGTGGAGTTTTTATATCTTTTCAGCCATTTCTAGTGTTTATATTTGCAGACGGTCCCTGAGCGCTGGCAGCAGTTTCGTGGGCTAGCTGCGTCAGGAGCAGAGGACAGGTGGTTGTTTAGGGAAAAAATGAGGTTGTAGCTTTTTCACTACCTTGCCACAATACTACAGAGGTATGTTATGTTTCATAACGACATTCTGATCAGAGATACTGAACTGTAAATGTTGAATCTGTCAATATCTTGCCAACTTTACTGAAGTAAACGATACGTAAACCTAGCGCCCCCGGCGCCCCCTCCTCCGTCTCATTAGCCTCTACCTGCTACTTGGGGAGGAGAATGGTCATTTTTGATGACTCAGCTAGCTCAACATGTCAAAACGCCCTAAATGATCTGGTGCCCAGAGGAGGAAATAAAAATAGAGGATGAAAAACGCGAGAAAGACAGAGGTATGTTACAGTAATGACGATGTTATCATGACATCATTTGTTAGCATCCTGGGGAGGCTTAACTAAGCTAGTTTCTTAATGTTGTAATGTTTGTGCAGCACTAAAGCAAGAGACACAATCATATTTAGCTCTTCCCTGCTGGAAAAACCAGCATAGGTGTTCCCAGCATATGTTGTGTTTTGGTGCTGGTCCAGTATCCTATCACCAGCATCCTATACTGGACCAGCATCCCAGCACTAAAACACAACATATGCTGGTAACCAGCTATGCTGGTCTATGCTGGTTTTTCAGCAGGGTTACCAGGGGTTTATTAAAGCTGTTAAACAGCTGGAATGAGCTGCATCTCACCAGCTGCACATGCAGCTCTCACAGACTGTAAACATTACCTTAAAGCAACAGTAACAGAGCAGCAGCATCATGAACACATTACAATAACCTCTTAGGATCATTTCAGTGTTCTGGAATATCTTCAGATGTTTTCATGCTTTGTGTTCTGAGAATTCGGTGTTTCATAATAACTCCTAATAATGATATGATGATCCTTAATAATTTTCTGATCATTTATTATCAGTTCTGTCTGTTTATTCTATTTTTCTGGTCAAAGTGGTTTGCATTTAGCAAAAATTCACATTGATGGTTTTCATTTTTAAATTATTGCAACAGATTATTGTTCCAAAAATGATAGTATATAAATGTCAGAGGTCACTACAAAACCCACTGTTAGATACAAATCAGTCATCAGAGGACATTTTAAAAAGCAACTTAAAGTCTGTCTTTTACTTGATTCATTGTGTTTTATGTTTTGCTTTTATTGTTTTTTATCTGTTTTTCTTTGCTTGTTGTCATGTACAGCACTTTGTGACTATTGCCTTTAAATGTGCTCTATAAATAAAGTTTTACTCACTTATCTGCTACTATGTGTGAACTTGTACAGTAACACAGGGTTTCCCCCAGCGCTATTTTAGCCTGGCGGGCCGCCAGGCTTTGCGTGCCCCCCCCCCCCCGCCAGGCTAAGCGTCACTTATTTATTTATTTTAAAGTTTTTTTAATGCACCAAACTAACATTTAAAATTAGGGATGCACTGATATCGGTATCGGGCTGATAGAAAAAGTTCACCGATGCAGGTACCGATACCAGTTGCCTGAAAGTGGCTTCACTGTGACTTGTCATTTCTGTTGTAGTTTTCTATATTGACAAATAGTGGGAGCTGTTTCAAACCGTGTGAATGAAAGTAGAAACAGGCTCACACCTGAAAATGCAGAGATGACTATTTTCTTCAAAAAGAACCTGCTGTTCGTGTTTCCCAAAAAATCTTAGTTCAGAATCCACACTATTGCATGACTATAGTTTTTTTTATTTAAAAAAAGTGGTATCGCTGCATCCCTATTTAAAATGTTAAATTTAGCGCTGAAACAAATACTCGAATGTTTCTATTAAAAAATTCCTCAAATCATTATTATTTACTGATTCGAGGCGTTGTTAAATGCATAAAGGTTGGTTTATGCTTGACGCGTCCGCGAGGTCCGCAAGGCTCCGTGCGGCAAAATTACGTCATTTTAGCAACCACGCCCCTCCGCGTGTCCTCCGTGCGGCCCAAAGTTTCCGCACCGCGCACCTAGGAAATTTTCTAACTACGCGGACGGTCCAGTGCGGAAAAACATGGTGGACTGCAAGAGCTTGTAGTGGCGGACGTTCGTAAATACAAACATCTCTATGATTCGGCCCATAAAGATCACCGTGATCAAAATAATGTTAATAATTTGTGGAGTAAAATTGCTGTCACACTCGGAAAAGACGAGGAAGCAGTAAAAAAGTGTAAAACATCAGTGATTTCTACTTCTACTATGGTGTAGTGTTTTAATGCATGCCGTAGAGCCTCATGCCACCCCGCACTCTGGGAGAATATTGGCTCACAGCGGAGGCAAGCCGCAGAAGGTAGGAAGGAACTATAAACGCTGCAAAGTCCGATGCGCGTTCCATCCGTGCGTCTCATTTCCGCATGGAAGGTACATGCGTCAAGCATAAACCAAGCTTAACGCAGCCAAACTCTAATTTACACGGCACATTTTACTGGAGCACAACGTTGGATATCATTGGTGATCACGACAGCATGGAGGACAATGGAGAAAACGATAAAGGCAAAAGGCAAAGGCGGTCCAAAGTTTGGGACCATTTTAAACTCAGAAGAGAAAACACGGTCGAGTGTCTCCACTGTAAAACGGAGTTGTCTTACCATAACAGCACAACTTTATCCTTGAACAGGAAACCGCTTCAGCCAGCCAATCCACGACCAGGTAGGCTAATGCTAATACCATAGACAAAGGTTAATACGTAGCACGCACGCTAACTTTCGCGTCACGTAGGGACCGGGAAAAAACACGTTAATCGTGTTCACGTTAAACTAAGACTGAATAAATTCTACAACTGAAAGAAAAATCACCATCATCCTGTTTATGTAGATGGCTGCAGCAGCTGCAGCGGTGTGGAGCAGGGACGCAGCTAATACCTGGAGTCATTACTGCGGCTCAGTGTGACGCTGCACATACGGCAGGCCGTTATAGCATGTAATTTACTAACATATCTGTCTTTGAATATAATTTTAGGTTGAATTATTGCCAATCTGTGTATATTTAGAAAAATCGGACACCATTACATTGTTACTAGTAGAAATTAGTAACATTTCTACTTGAAGTTTGATTTTGAAACACAAACTCAGAATTTTTTTCCTCGTTTTGAAAGGTCGTCAAATAGAATATTTGATTGACAGAGGATTAGATAGAATATTAGAATACTAAAATATTAAATAGCTGTAGCCCTTGTTAATGCAGGAGATAGGTGTAGGAGACTATTTTCATGTTCAGCCTGCATGAAAAACTCGATTATAATCAGAAATAATCATAAAAAAATGTTTGTTCAGTTAAGCACAGCTTTAAAATGAATAGGGGTCTTTAACCTGCAAGTCTGACTTTAACAGCATCTGGTGATACAAAAGCACAATAGCAACATCTTACGATGGATAAGTGAACAGGGTGAGAGGTCAGGTGTATGTTCAACGATCTGAATTGTATTTTTTTGTGTCTGGTAAAACCATATTTCAAGATTGTGCCTTTTTATAAGACAAGTATTGTTAATAAATGGTTAATAACACCACATACTAGTCATACTTTTAAACTTCCTGACAACTTTTTTTTTTTTTTTACAAAAACACCATGGGTCACCCGTGGGCTTGTCTACCACCGGGCTTTGCGAGTTTTCTGGGGGAAACCCTGGTAACATATATATCTGTATCTGTCTAGATGCAGCCTAACAGCTGCTGGAGCTTCTGATGGAACATCCACACCAACACCACCCTGAAGCAGGTGAGTCCTGTAACAGTGTGTTAGAGTTGAAGTCCTGTTACTGAACAATACTGTTATTCATACTTTATGCTTCAGGTGTGTTTATTACCTGATGTCCTGTCATTTATAAATCACTGTGTGACCTTACTGAAGGATTATTTATATTTACACGTGTTTGATTTGCTTCCGGCTGAAGGGACAGACACAGCAGCACTGTTCAACAGCCTGAGGACACAGTCACCCATCAACACATCCTAAAGTTCAGGACGAGTATTTAAAGGCTCCTTTAGACCTGCTGACTGACCTCACCTGTCTGATAAGATGAAGGTGGAGTTAGTCCACAGAGGGCCTATCAGACTTTAAATTTCCACAAAGAGGAGATAAACTGAAGAAAGTTTACTCTAATATGCTGGTGGCCCTGAGGATTGCGGCCACAACGCCAGTGACAGTTGATGCTGCACAGAGGAACTGCTCCTGATTGAACCTGATTAAAATATACCTGAGATCCAGCAGGTGTCAATGGACAATTTTTTATAAACATCAATCCTGAGATAAGACCACTGTCGTTTGATTCTATGCCTTTGAAGCAAAGAATAGAGCTGCTTGAAAGATTGTTCTTGCTGCTGTTGTTCAAATATTAAAAATGAACTTTTGTGATAATTTAGATGGCTGCTGTTCTTAAATTTTGTTTGTACAGGGGGGATACTGAGAAAAAGGGTGTGTGTGTGCGGTGGGGGGGGGGGGGGGGGGGGGGGGGGGGTGGCAAGAAGTAATCTCGCCTGGGGCACCAAATTCGGTAGAGCCGGCCCTGCCCTCACCCAATGGCCAAACGTTGGTTAAGTCTGGCTTAATTTGGAACAATTTCTCCCTGGACCAATGTAGACGGTGCACCACCTGAAGTTGAATCACACAGATTGAGGATTTGTAGATGTTACGCAAAATCCTGAGCCAAATCTCCTCTGACAGTTCAGCATCTAGGTTCAGTTCCCATTTCTGTTTCAGAATGTCCAAATCGATTCAGTGGTGTGAACTGAGTCAGATGTAAACCTTACTTAAAACACTTATAGAAAATGTTCGACAGGTCAGAATATCATCAAGTAAAGTCCGAGAGGGGCACAGAGGAAAACATAGAGTTAGATTTAACAAAAATTCTCAATTGCAAGCATCTAAAAAACTGTGAATTGTGGATGTGAAACTTGGCTACCAACTGTTCAAAAGAGGCAAATGTACCATCAATATACAAGTCATACCAAGTATTTATGCCTCTGGTGGCCCACCTGTTAAATGCATCATCTAACATGGAGGGAAGAAACATATGGTTTTGTGCCACAGGGGCAGCAGATGACAATCCAACTAGTTTAAAGATCGTCTGCATTGAGTCCATATAATAACTGACTGAACTACAATGGAGTTGGCCGAATAAGAAGATATTGGGCGTGGAAGGGACAGTCGAGAACAGCCATGGGAGAGCCATTGATAAATTAATTTCTTTTTCTCTTCTTCAAGAGGACCTAGAATGTAAACCAACATTTTCCTTGTTGTTGAATAAAGACAGCTTGGGTGGTCAAAAGCAGCATGCCAAAAAGTCAAAGCCGTGTGTGACCTACTTTTTATGCAAATTAGAAAGTTGAAAAAGGCGAGAGAAAAACGTCTGTTATGAGAAAGGCTTCCTTAACACGTGACAAGGTAAGAGCCCTTCATCCTCAAACCTGCACGTCTCCACCCCCTCCAGTCTCGGCCATATATAAACGCACCCGCAGGTGAGACAGCATAAAAATGCTAGCTCTAGCTACAACTAAGGCCATCCTGTTACCGTTGTTTTGTTGTTTTTAGAAGAAGAAAAATGTTGGGGAAAACTTGAAGTGATAGTAGGAATTTGCACAAGAACCAAAATGTCAGTGGGAATAGCTGAATTTCATTTTTAACCATGTCCCACAAGACTTCAATCCGAATGTGGTGGTTCGCTCCAGTCACTACTCTTTCTCAAACCTTGGACATTATGAATTCGGCTTTACACAGTGACTCAAACGCAACAGTGAGGCTGTACCAACTACTATTTTGTCATCTCAACCATCATCTGTAAGTAAAGTGCATTGTTATCTGTGCTATGATATTACTAGCAGTTAGCACATGCTATCACTACCTACCATAATGATTAACTGCCTGCTTTCATTTAATAACTTTCCCCGAGCAAATTTGTGCTTCTTTTTTTTAAATTAGAAGCTGTATTGTCAGCTGAGCACATAAAATGCACTCATTACCCAGATGTGAACACAATTATCCTACAAGGGCAGGGCCGGGCGACCCAGCTGTGAAAGCCCTATAACTCAGCTCCACTCCACTCACCAACACTCGTCTGTATGAGCGTGACAGTCAGTACGCTGGTCAAATAACCTGTAAAATAATTAGTCATGGTGCTAGATGAGCAGCCTTCATCAGTAGTGGGCGACACCGAGTTCTGCCCACTAGGAGCCGCTACGGGTAATAAATCTAATTATAAATCAATTGAATCTCCCAACACACAAAGTTGTGAGATTACTTTTTTGATTTTTCAATAATTTAGTCTGTTGAAAGTTTTTAATATTTTAAATATGTTAGGTTGTTACTGATAGCAGCTGCGTTTAAGTGTTTCCCTTTGGACTGAATCGTTGGTGTAGATTCTCATTCATCCTGGACATCATGATGAGAGTTTGAAATGAAAACAACTGGAATTTTCTGGTTATTTTTAAGATGTTTATCCTCTCATCCAAGAATCTTCAGTTCTGAAACTTGGGTTGTGAATACGAGGCTTAAAAGTTGTCGTCAGAAACAAACACTGACTGGGCTGCAAGTCTTTTTTCTCTTAAAAGTAAAAACATGTTTCTGTCTACATTAAGGTGATGTTGATTGTTCATATAATTAAAATTCATGGAAAAGTTCAGACTTTCATCAAGTAAGACCTATAATATAATATACGGTTAACTGGCTTAATTAAAACACGCTAAGGTTTTTTGATCCTGCCTCTTGAAAGAATTGGAATCGAGAATCGATAGGAACCGGAATTGTTCAAATTCAAACGATGCCAAAAACCTAATTGTGAGTCCAAACATTGGTGAGAACACATTTACACTTATGAACACACACACACACACACACACACACACACACACACACACACACACACACACACACAAACACAAACACAAACACAGTCATAGCACCCAAACACAAAAAGAGCCACCCACAGCTGCGTCAGACCATCTCTCTAACAGTCAAATCTGTTTTCTCTCTCAGTGATGTTTCCAGTTGGGACAGGGAGGAGAGAATCAGATTAACTCCCCCACAGGGCCCATGCTGTTGCACTGATACGGAAAATGATTTCAGTGCTGCTTGAGCCCTTAAACGTTATTTTGGTCTTCCCTGTTAATGACACATTTCTTCCCAGCATTGTGGCTCTCACAGAGCATGAGATGAGTTTAAAACAGGAAAGGGGGTGGGGGGTGTGTGTGTGTGTGTTGAGGGGGTGGGGGGTTAAAGAGAAGGGCAGAGAAGGAAGAGAGGAAAGGGAGATGAATCCTCCTGGGTCTCACATAGACTATAGAGTCCTTCACCTCTCAAACTGCATCCCACATAGCAGATTCAGTCTGGCCCAGTTCTGGCCCACAATGGCGGCCACCTCTGGAAAACCAGATCTGGGCCACCACAGGGCCGTCATTCTTTGCGGTATGTGGGCCAAAGACCAAATTTGCTATGTGGGATCCTGACATCCCATCCCAGACTGTTCTCACTCCCACCTCTTTCTCACACAGAAACAAACACAAACAGCTCAAGAAACCTTGGTCTTGTAACACTCTCACACACATGCATGCATACACACACGTGTGCACACAAGAGCGTGCATACACACACACACACACACACACACAAAGAAGAAAAAAGCGCTAAAAGTTTCTATGTTGGAATAACGAGCTGAGTCTTAAGATGGACTTCTCACCTATCTTTTCTGTTCATCAGCCTGATTCTTGCTCAAAGAAGCTCCACAACCAATTTGTCACTCAACCTTTGTACATTTTATTGGTGGAAGCAGACAGACTAGTCTTGATTCTGCTCGTTAAATCAATCATAAACTTTATCCTTTTTGTGGTAAGTTACAAACACTTTCAGCTGGAGGTGTACCATCAGTGATGGAAGCACAATGTTGCCTCTAGTCTAGTGGTAAAAAAAAAAGAGAGAGAGAGCCCTGAAGGGTAAAAAAGAGGTGCTAAACCTTTTATATGACATGATTTAAAACCCAAGTGAACAAGAAATAACAAGGCTAAAGGAGACTTTTTTGAAAATTCCCTCAACGACAGATCCTAACATTAGATTCTCATGCTTCTATAATTCCACTGGAAAATCTGAGGTAAAGCCTTATCTGGTTTGTTTGACAGTCAATGTTCTAAATCTGCAGGTTTTGTTTTTGTGTGGATAGACATGTGACTAACAGCAGTTTGTGCACCATGCCCCAGACGATGCTCATGGACACAGACTGCAATGGTAGAGCGGAAAAAATAAAGATTAAAACAAGCATCTAGAATTAAACTCTCTAATTAGTCCCCTGATAACTTTTGAACTTAATTGCTTAATTGATATGTGGTTAGACTGAGCAGCTTTCCCCTCCCTCAGGGTGCCCATATGGCTCCAGTGTTTTAGTCTTGCTCTGCCTTGCACAGTCGGTGCTGTCTTTGTCTTTTCAAGCATCCCACCACTCCAGCGATAAGGAGTAATGATACTGCACAGGAGGCAGTAAAATTGTGTTTTGCGAGTGTGTTTTTCCTGCTATTGTTCCCATGCACTGCACATATGCTTGTGCCACTTCAAAGTGGAGCTCTGACTACCCAGTCCTGGGTGGTCTAAACCGCTCTCCTCTCGATCAGCAATGGTAGGTAGTTGGTGGAGAAGTGGAGCATGGATGTGGGTGGATGTTGCCTCAGCACAAGCAAGTAGTTTCTGTTAAACTTAGAAGTCAGTTTGCTTTGGAGGAGACATGAGCTGCAAGAATAAAAGTGTGTCGCAATACAAATAAACACACAACCTTAGAGGCATCACAGAAGTTGAGTCTCCCTATCCACTCCAGGTAATGTATAATGATACACAGAACAGCACATAAATCTGCAAACAGCTCAATTTATTCATTTGAGCAGATTTTCCTACTGTCTTTTCATTTTCATCCTCTCACCTCCTTTCACTCCTTTGAGCCCCATCGCTCATTCTCCTTCTCAGTTTCCCCATTCAGTCCTCACACCCTTGCCGTCACCCCCCCTTCCCCATGCTCAGCTACATATTTCTGTCCTCCCTCATCACCTCACTTCTTTTCCCCCCTCAGTTGGCATCTTTCACATGCTTGAAAGTGAAAATGCTTTCTCTTTACTTTATATATTTGAAAATCCACATTCCTTTCCTCTCCCTTGTCCCACTTGTGCTCTGTTTCTTTTCTCGTTTGTCTATCAGCTGTCCCAAAGCATGGGAGTGTAGTGGATGTCTTGTTTTATGAGGAGTCAAACTACTTCCATCAGCACCACCTGTAAATCAACACCCCAACACTCACATGGCAAACTGGACTTGTTGGAATGTCCTATCTGTCCTGAGATCAGTGGACTCAGTGGTCTCCTTTAAAAAACAGCTGAAAACTCACCTGTTCAGGCCGGGCCTTTAGTGGCCTTCTGTTGATTCTTCATTCTGCTCTTTCTACCAATTTCTGCCTTTCCCAGGATCCACTAATTACCATTTTCTTTTTCCATTTCCTCACATTTTTTTTTAAATCACAATTTTTACTTTTTTATATTTTTTAAAATGTTTTAATTTCTTTATTTTAAAATCTTTTGTTATTGTGAAGCACCTCATAATTTTTATCTTGAGAGGCACTATATAAAAGATCGTTTCTTCTTCTTCTTTTATCTTCTTTACGTCCTCCTCCTATCCCTAACCCAGCGCCTCCTTTAGGTCATGCAGAGCAGTGCTCTGCCTGCTTGTCCTCGGAGTTCTGTAGGATCAGCTTGTAATATGATAACGTTCTAGAGTCCTAGGCAGCTTGCAGCTCTGGCTTCTCTCTGTCTGATGTAGCATGTCAGAATCACAGAGGCAGAACAGTGCAGATAACAGACCAGAGAACCGCTGTGCCAGTCAGAAACTCCAAGGCCTTTCTGCAGCCCTGAATGTAAGTTCTCAAAAGGAGAATGTTTAATTCTTGTAGCACTTGCCAAGACAAATGCAAGCATTTTTGCTCTGAAAACCTACAGATGAGGCACCTTAGAGGCCAAGGCCAAACAATGTAAGCGTAAGTACATTCATGTGTGCATCTCCTTGACTTCTTTTGTTGCAAAATCGTCCGGCCATATGACATTACTTCAGCAGGCTCATGCAGATAACTGCATTCCTCCCACTTTTCTCAAATGTGTACAAGTTCAGTTAAATCATGACATAAGGTCTTGTCTGCAGACCTCTGAGAATGGTCATATGTGGAATGAGCTGCTGTTGGAGCCTGCTGAACATCTGCAGCTATACACATGAGCAGGAAGTCTAAAATTAGGGGCATTTCCTGCAATATGCACATGTGACAGACAGTCATCTTAATCAAAATAAGAACTGTAACAGAAATCAGGGAAAAACTGCATCTTTCACTGGTTGCCTTGATGGACTCTTGTAGTCAGTAGATGAAACAGGTAAAACCCAAAAGGAAATCCCTAAAAAAAGAAAAACAAAAAAAGGAGGGGAGTATATATGGTTGCTCAGGGATGTACGTTAGCATTTTTAGCTTATAGCACTGGTGCAACAAAGGTTGCAAGTTTTGTAGCACAGAAAAAAAATTGTAGCACCAGCATAAAAATTCTGTTACAATCTCTAAAAATCAAAAGTATAATTATAGTGCATATAATGAAAACACAATAACAACAAACCACCGGTGCAAATTCCTGGATAACGTGAGTCTCACTCACGTACTTGGAAATAAAGCTGCCACATTTTACCACACTATGGCAGCCACATTTGCAGAGTCTACTTTTTATAACGTCTATGGTTAACAGGATGTTTTAGCTAAGGCTTTAGCTCTGTGGAGATCTGAAGCTCTCCAACTGCAAGAGAGCACCGTTCATAAACCCGTTTACACATCCCAGAATGAGTGCGCTCACTTTAACGTTCATCAGGCAAAATACGAGCATTCCGTTTACGTTTACAAAAAAAATGAAGTTCACGAACGATCGTTCAATGAACTCGTTCATGAACGTTTCCCTTCTCAAACGTACCTTGGTTTGGTGCAGGTTGCGTTTTTGTTTCTTCTTGTTGGCATGGTTTGTTTTTCTGTTCTGTTAAAGGTCTAAAAAGGGCTGCAGCTGTGGAATATTTTAGTATTCAAACATTCTATCAAATCCTCTGTTGATTAATCGAATATTTTATTTGACAACGTTTCAAGTGAAATGTGGTCTGCTGCTAAAAATATGAAATAAAACAACTAAATTATGAGGCTGAAATATCACTCTTGTTAAAAAAGGCTCAATAATAATGTATTAAATTGTTGTCTAGTTCCCTCTTTTCCATGTGATATTTATAGTTAATAAATATTTTATGGACAAAATTCACCTATATTTCAGTAACATTTTAGGTTTGTATTAATGTCATTCATCTTAATCAAAATAACATATCTAAATGAATCCACAGTTAAACTATGATCAATAGAATTTATTGTATTTCAACACGTTTAGTAGTACTGGAAATGCTAATAACATTTAATTTCTACTGGTAACAATGTAAAGGTGGCATATCTATTATATACGGGTTGGCAATAATCCAGTTTTAATTATGTTAAAAGATAGAAGCATCTGTGAATTACATAGTACAATGGCTTGCCATAGCCTTGCAGTGATATGGAGCAGACTCGTAACAGCAACGTGACCCCAGATATCTGCTGCAGCTCTGCCCCACATCGCTGCAGCTGCAGACAGCTAATAATACAGGATAGTGGGGATATTTCTTCTGCTTGTAGAGTTTAGTCATTCTTAGTTTCACAATCGTGTTTTTTCGGAACCCCACTTAATCATGAGCATGCTACCGTTAGCATTAGCATTAGCCAATCTGCCCGTAGTTTCACTCTTGATCTCAAACTTTGGACCGTTTCTGCCTTTTATGGCACTTACACACTAGCACCGGGTCGGCTCCGATCGGTCGGCCTCAGTCGGCCCCAGCCCCGCCAGGTTGTTTACACACGTCGTCCAGGACACCCTTTGGAATGCGGACGTGATAGGCGGTCTCAGAAATGCGCGCAAAAAAATTGGCGCGAATATATCAGTGATGTGGGCGGGTCAAAGGAGCGCAGAGAAGTTTGTGCGGTGTCTTCCTTATTAGAAAAGGCTGTGTGTGTGTGTGTGTGTGTGTGCGCTGCGCTCCTCACAGCCGACGGGAAGAGAGAAACGGCTGGGTGGGTCAGAGGAGCGCGGAGAAGTCTGCGGTCTCTTCCTTATTAAACAAAAGGCTGTGGCAACACTGTGTCAGTGTGTGTGCGTGCGCGCGCTGTGCTCATCACAGCAGACGGAAACAGATAAAACAGCTTCAGTCAGAGGCTTGTTAACTCCTCCGCATTCAGAGTGATAATGAAGCGCGCATGGGGGAAGCCCCTGCTGGCGATTCTATCCGCTAATCGGAGGTTCCCCCTAAAGGTAGGCGTGAGTTTGAGCCAACCAATGAGTAGGCAGTGGGTGTGTTGGCCCGGTTTCGACAAAAAGCAGACCTCCTTCGGATGAGGGCCGAAAAAATGTACGGTTCAGCTCCGGAAATCCCCGGGCCACCCGGATGTGAAAGGAACTTACCCAATCCCGCCCGTTCCGAGCCGGTGCTAGTGTGTAAGCGCCATTACAATGGTTTGTGTCTTTGCTGGTATCTCTGTTTTTCTCCACAACACCTAGATGACCACATTGTGCGCCAGTAAAATGTATTCAGACTGTGATGTGCACATTTAATGAAGCCTTGAGTCAGTAAAAAATTATTTGAGGATATTAATGAATCGCACCATTCGAGGATTCGTGTCAGCCCTACCACTCCAATTTTCCAGCACAAAAGTCCACCTTCTCAATTCCTCCTGATTCTCTGAAGCTGATGCGTACACCGTATACAAGTAAACATTCGAGAACATGCAGGCATTGTGGGAATTGTAGTAGAATATAAGAGTAACTATACTGATGAGGTAACACTTTGTTATCACAATAGACTACAACCACTATTTGGCATAGTGGCGTGTCATGGCTTTGCCTCTTTACACAAAAAACTAGTAACTTGCCTTTGTTCAATAAAGTTCTGGGGAAAAAAAGTAACTTGAAATGATGTTGCATGAATGCTACATCTAAAAATTCTTTATCGCACAGAGTTTTTTTCTCTCCACATGCAACATATATGTTGCACTGTAGCCCTGTTGCTGCACAGCCATCCATCAATTCTTTACAAAGATCATATTAGGTCTTCTGGCCAACCAGACCCCTCCTCTCATGCTCAATTTGTCTACAGATTGTGCAAATAAGTGGAAGAAGGGAGAAAGGGAGACCTTGTAGGGTTACAGGAGGATTGCATCATCTGATCGGACCAAACAGATGTGCTCCAGCTGCTCATTCGATTTGCTTTCACACTCACTGAAGAAAGCTCAAAAATACCACACATACACACATTTAGTCAAATTTAAACTATACACATTGTGACTGGCTATATTCAGTAGTACTATTTAGAGTCTCAAATTAAAATGTTATAGTTCAAGGCCAATATGCAAGTTTTTTTAACTTGGATACACATCTTCCACATTTAGCGTCAAAAATGACCCCGATTAAAATCAATGCATTTTTGCAATAAAGTGGTTGTTATTCTTCAAAATCTTTAAAACAAACAGTTGTAATATTTTCATATTCCAGGTATTCCTCATAAAACATGTTTGTGACATGAGGAAATTTGCATTTTTAGTTATTTTTTTCATTCATTTTAAGAAATTGCAGTTTTTGTATCACTACCCCACTCTTCCACAAAATCAATGTGTTTTTGCAATGTGTCTCATTTTGGTTAAGATGGTATATTTTATTCAAACACGAGTAATTTCATTTTTGACATGTACATTTTTACTTTGCATTCACATTTGACCACTTAACAATCATTCAATCAATCAATCAGGTGTCAAAACATGTTTGTGTGTCCCTATGTCTGGAGCACCAACAGAGAACATTCAACAGGTCCGGATACCAAACACTGTCCACGTATATGTACACATGCAAACATCTTATCTGTGTTCAGCTGTCACAAACTACACTGAACAAAAATATAAACGCAACACTTTTGTTTTTGCTCCTATTTTTCATGGGCTGAACTCAAACATCTGAAACTTTGTCCACATGCACAAAACACCCATGACTCTCACATATTGTTGTGAAATCTGTCTACATGTGTGTTAGTGAGCACTTTTCCTTTACCAAGATAATCCATCCCACCTCACAGGTGTGGCAAATCAAGGGGCTGATTAGACAGCATGAATAATGTCCAGGTGTGCCTTAGACTGCCCACAATAAAAGGCCACCCTGAAATGTGCAGTTTCATCAAACAGCACAATGCCACAGATGTCGCAACCTTCCCGGAATAACAACCTGTGGGGTCATTTTTGACTCCACATGTGCGTCTAAGGGTTAAGCTGTATTCTAATATCTCTATAACATGAGTCTGAAACAGTGCTGCTATGTCAAGTAAACAGACTTGAGTCATATCAGTTTGTTAAGTGAAAATTAAAAATATGTGAAAGGGAAAACATCAGCGAGGTGATGCAACAAACCTCAGCTGGACGTCTACATATTCACAAGAGAGCAACAATTTCTAACAGGTTGTCACAAGCCAGAGAAAGACGAGCAGAGGATAAAAACAGAAAAGCAGCAGCTGGGAAGGAGACCAGAAGAAGAGTTATTAGGGTGAAGTGAGGCAACAAGAGCACTGATATGTTTTGACACAGAAAGAAGCAAATGTGACACAGATAACAAAGGTTTAAGGCCAGAGACATCTGTGTGTCCTTTGTCCTTCATTTCCTGTCTTTCATTTTATTTATTTTGACACACACTCACACAAGTGGTAATCAGTGCTGCAAACTGCTCATTTTGATTGAAAAGGGTGTCTCACGGCCAGGCCTTCTATCTAACCTTATTTCCTCCAGGGTTGAGCTAAAGACGTTATTGTGTGAGTGTGTGTTTGGTGAGATCACTTTTACAAGCTAACATCGGCATCTACCAAGCAGCTGTTGAGCCTGATTATGCTGCTGCACAATCATCCTTTGTGCATTTTTTTCTCCACGTTACAGCCTTGACCTGTAGAGCTGATGCTTATTCTCTCACAGCGCTCATAGAAAATGAACGAGTGTGGTTTTCTAACTTTTACTGTATTTGTTCTGGCACAGTGGTCTGTTGTGGCGTTTGGCTTTACGCGCCTCAGATAAGAGAACAGTTACTGTATGTCAACAGTGAGTGTTATGAAAGAGCCGCCTGGTCATGTTGACATTCTCCAACTCCACTTATTTACTCTGACCACAGAGTTCAGCCATCATCAAGGCCCTAATACACCAGGGACCTCATTTAAAAACACTTTGCGTAGAATCCTTACTAAAACCCTACTTAAGCCTGGAAAAAAATTACTTACACAAACTAATTTTCTAACCTATAAAACACTGCTTACACATACAGCTGAATGCAGTTTCTACTTTATAAATCACACCTGTCCTAGAAATGTGCTCAGGTGTTTCTGGATCACATCCCGCCACCTACACACCCACTTTCTGCCATAAATGGACAATGCAAACTACAGTATGAATATTATGTATATAAATAAACCTGATCATCAGTGGCATTTCACAGGTAACCATGATCACCGAGACGGAAATCCAGGCTCTGGTGCGTGACGTAGACATGGAAAAAAGTTTTATTGCTTTCGAACAACACTACGCTGTTGCAGCAGTGAGCTGTGGATTGATCACGGCGGAGATAAAAAATAAGAAAAAATAAATAGATAAAAAATAAGTGGTCAGGTTATGAATCACAAAGTTTGCGTAGAAAAACAATTACGCAGTTTTCAGACCCCGTTTTGTTGAGTAGGACCTGGCTGCAGACATCAAGATGGTGTTCTTTACCGTAACCAGAAATACTGCTATCAGAAATATCACTACCACAGACAGAAGTTGACCTTTTTTAGGCGGCTACATTGCTTTTTTTGTTTTTTTGTTTGCTTCCAACATACTTGGTAAGATTTGAAGAGGAAAGGTAAGGATGAAACTTGAATCTTTTTATACATTCTTAGTTCCCACATGTAATTGCTATAAGATGCATTTAAAGCTGTACCAGAGAATAACAAAGACACCATGTTTAGTAGCTGTCTGTATTAATATTAATGTTATGTTTAATCAGCATTCTTACAACTAATGCAGGGAAATCCATAGGCGAAGCAGTGCCATTGCATTTAAAACACAAAATTACACTTAAGCACATTCACCTGACTGAAACAAAGGAGCACACACACACACACACACACACACACACACACACACACACACACACACACACACACACATATAACACACAAAACATGTTCATTAGGTGTTTTTTGCACAAAATCACTCAAAGCAATCTCGGCAGCTGTAATCCCCTTTAAAAAGGTCTATATTATATATTATGGACAAGTTTGGGATGCCGAGGAGCTGCTCAGTTGTAAAGCTTAATGATAAGAGTAATTAAAAGTAATTAGTATGTAAGTAATTTTAGAAAATATTTGACAGTGTGTGAATTAATATGGGCTGCACAGTGGTTAGCACTGTTACCTTGCAGCAAGGAGGTCCCAGGTTCACATCCCAGCCTGGGGTCTTTCTGCATGGAGTTTGTATGTTCTCCCTGTGAACGTGTGGGTTCTCTCCGGGTACTCCGGCTTCCTCCCACAGTCCAAAAACATGACTGTCAGGTTGATTGGCCTCTCTAAAATTGTCCTTAGGTGTGTGTGTGTGTGTGTGTGTGCGTGCATGCATGTGTGTGTATTTGTTTGTTTGTCCTGTGTGTCTCTGTGTCGCCCTGCGATGGACTGTTTAAACTGTCCAATGTGTACCCCACCTGCATGCCCAGAGACTGCCGGAGATAGGCGCCAGCGGGTATAGACGATGGATGAATTAATCCTTGTGTGCATGTTATTCAGGTGACAAAGTCTTGCAGAAATTGGAGGGAATGAATCGCTAACAGCAGAGAAAGCCATCCTGCACTGAACTAATGCACAAAATAGAATGTTTGTGAAATTAAGTGTTTTTGTACTTTCTTTCATTCCACATAATACTGAAATTCTAGCCAGTTAAATTGTTCTCAGCTGTAAAAGTTAAATTCAGTTCAAATGAGCTACTATGATACACATACAGGACAGTGTTATGATATTTTAAAACAAGTTTTTGATGCAGGTGAGGGAGCAGGAGTGCTGCTGAAATGTTTTTCACTGTTGCTTCAGTGAGTCCAGTATGTTAGTAATTGGTGTAGTTCAAAACTTCCTCTTGGGCTTAACAATAAAACAGAGTATTTCAAAAGTACTATTTTGTGTACACATCTTGGAAAGTTTGCTAGTTTGCTAGCTACCAGCTCCGGTGGCCTAGTGGTAGAGTGTCCGCCCCGGGACTGGGAGATCGGGGTTCAAATCCCAGTCGGGTCATACCACAGACTTTGAAAAAAATGGGACCCAATGCCTCCTCGCTTGACACTCAGCATTAAGGGGTTGGATTGGGGGGGTTAAACCACCAAATAGTTCCCGAGCTCACTTTCCCCACCACGGGGATGGGTCAAATGCGGAAATGTAATTTCACCCGTGTGTGATGATGACTAATGGGACTTTAGTTTAATGTTGTTCATTTTTTACATATATATTTTTATTCACTGTACAGTCTTTTATTGTTTTTTGTTTTGTTTTGCCACAGTAAAACCCAATTTTCCTGTCTGAGGGATAAAGGACTTGACTATTCTATCATAATGCAAGATTTAAATGTAGGTTAAATATAAATATGTTCTACTTGTTAAAAGCAATTAAATCTTTTCAAAATAAAGATATTTAAAAGTTCGCCAGTTAAAAAATTTAAGTTCTCAAGTCGAAATAAAGTTTTGAAGAGAGAAAAAAAAACTATGCAATTCTAAGGTTTTGGTGACATATACTACTACTGGTAGAGGTAATGTCCCGCCACCTTGTGCTTTCGGGTTGAGTTTTTCCGGTTACAGTAAAGAACATGCCATCTTGATGTCTGCAGCCAGATCTTCTTGCTTTTGTTTGTATGCTAGCTTTATAAATGAGCCCTCTCCTGGTTCACTTTAGAACTACTTTTCTGACTGCTAATGGATTTTGAGAAGAAAAAAAACAGCTTCTCACATCACACACAAACCCTTATGGAGAGTATCTTTGTAACTAGGGGAGGGGGTTAATTGACTTCTCTGAAAAAGATCTCGATTTCTATCAGCCATTCCCATAATCACAAGATCCAGGGTTTTCATTAAAGCCCCTCCCCCTTTCCTCACTGATCTTTCCTTCCTCCCCATTTTAGAAAAAGGGTGAAACTTCAAATGCAGCTGCTCTGTCCTCAACAAGCCAGGGAAAGGTGAGGCAGATTTATAGCTTCTACTTAAGTATACGGTACACCATGGCACATAAACTGATGCAGTCTTTTATGCATGCACACACTCACACACACTCACACTGAAGCTGACCTGACTGTGACTTTGTGGCTGAAATTTACTCCCTTGCAGGTATAGAAATCTGATTACTCATGTCCCGTGGCTAGAAATGTTCTGAATACACACAAAAAAACACTACATCACAACTTCAAACCTATTTTTTTATTCCCAGCAATAACAGTGTTGTTGCAAGCAGTTTGACTTGAGGGGTATACCACTTAATAACAGGACATTCTTACTCCAAAAACAACATTGACCATGCCAGCTTAAATGAAGACACACTAAAGAGGAGAGGAGGGTTTCTGCTGGCTGATGTATTTTTTCTCTCTGATTTTGTGAAATCAATTTAATATTTGGTGTCAAACCCACTGAGAAAAAGTGAGAAAGGGAAAAAGGAGGGATGGCAATAAGTTAAAATAAAAAAGAAAAGTGAAAAATGAGAGATTTCTTCACCCCTCCCGTCAGCCATCATTACTAGGCCATGTCCACCTAGTTCCAGAATGTGCATTGCCAGAGTGTAGAAAGATTTGTCATAAGATCAAACAAATAATGGACAACCCTTAGTATCCTCTTCATGACACCATCATAAAAACAACACAGCATCTTCAGTCAGAGGCTTCTTCAGACCTGCTGTAATACAGACCACTACTAGAGATCCTTCTAGTCCAGCTATCAGCATAATAACGACTCTTTGAAGAATACGAACTAATATGAGATCATCATTGTTACTATTATTTTATTGCTTTCATTATTGTTTTGAAGAATGAGTTACAACTCTTAACTAGAAAATTCCTGAAGAAATTTTGAAAGGGGGCTGCCAGATAGGGCGTGAGATTGTAGGATGCAGAAGAACCAGCTTAAAGTATTCTGCTGTGCCACTATGAACTAGACAGGAGTGTGATCAAACTGAACAAAATGTCCTTAGAATAAGAGCATTTATCCCCTATGTATATCAGGGATAGATTAGATAAGATAATCCTTTATTAGTCCCACAAGTGGGAAATTTGAATGGTCACAGCAGAAAGTGGACAGTACAGGTAAAACGCAGCAAAAGTTTAAAAACAATAGAATAGGAGTTCAGTTCAGTTAGTTTATTATCCCTCTTGGGGGAAATTTGGAGCACAACAGCATTCAGGATGAATAACAATAGGAACAATAGAATAAAAAACTATACCGACAAGCAGTACCCTGTAGTACTGATTCAAGCAGTCTAGAAATATGAATATAAATATGTATGAGTGTGGAGAAATTTCAGGTTTATATATGTATATGTAAACTTTGAGCTTGATAAATGTATGTATGTACACAGAGTATATGTATGTATGTCTTGAGTATATATATATATATATATATATATATATATATATATATATATATATATATATATATATATATATATATATATATATATGGTTGCACAAATTGTACTCAGGTTTTACTGAAAGACTCAAAGACTAAGGCCTGGATTCCTGCAGCAACGGACAGTTTGTGAGGCTCCTTTGTTCATGGAAAGTCCTTGTGACTCTTTGTTAATTAGAGAAGATGTTTTTAAAAGTATTCATCTTTGTGTATTTTTAAATCCACAGAGTCATGTTGGTTTTGCGTTCTGATTCTGGGGTCTCAACCCGCAATCATTATAATAAATAAATAAACAAATAAATAAATTAATTAATTAAAACACTGATTAATGGAGACTTACCCAGCTTTGCAGTCACATTGAGGATTTATCTGTTTTCTTTGAAAATCACCCACAGGTGATGTGAATCACGCTGTGACTGCTCGCCGTGTGCATTAAGAAAAGCACTTACTCCCTATGTATTTCAGGGGCAGGCCCCCCAATTACCCTCTGGGATTATTAAAGTATTTTGAATTAGAATACATATAGTTAGAACGTGAAAAAGGAACGTTTGTCGTGAGACATTTTGCCATATCATCTAGTCCTGTAGTGACCAAAAATACAAGAGTTTTTGAGGGAATCCTTTTCCAATATGTTCATGTTAGCAAGCCCAAATGAGAATTTTGGTTAATTAGGAGTGATATTTACCCAATTTATTCAATTCCACCAACCATTTGGAACACAGAATTTGTGTGAATAAAACTGAAAAAATGTGAATAAAACACTCTAAAATACAGCACAAAATCTGAGGCACTCTGGTGTCAGCTGTGATTAAACCTCTGAGTAATCAGCAGAGATAAAACCACCAAAATCCAATAAATTCCTGTGAATATTTTCCCTGACCTCCTGAACCCTTGTGCAACTATAAGTGACTGGTTATGAGACACAACACAGGCCTGAAAGGTTGATAGAGAAGCACTCCCATATCTGTAATTACACATTTTATCAAAAAACTAAAATATTTTTGCAGAGAACAGCTAAATAAATGCACTTATGTCGTTATTTTGATTACTGTCAGAGATACTGGCAAAGCAACATTGTAACTGAAGCAGGTGGATGGCAGATGGAGGTTACAAACAGCCTCATAGTGAAGTGATGGAGGGAGAGTTGGTTGCAATGTAAAACACAGAGGGATGAGGTAGAATTAGACACCTGAATCAGCCCCCATCCACCCTTACATGCTGCCCTCTAAGCTGCCTGCCACTTTGTTTCTCCTCTCTCATTCCCTTTATACAAACTCTCCACCACACACTGCCTCAAATTGCCATTTGCTGTGAGCAAACACACACACACACGCACACACACTGAGCTGTATAACAAAAAGGCATTCAGCCATTTCAGCAGCGTTCTGAGAGCCAGCCAAGAAAGAGGTTTGTCAGTGCATTAGCCAGCATGTAATCATAGCCCAACCTCACTGCAATTAGAACTGGTTCTAATTCTTCACTGGAAGCACTGCCTTGTTCCACCACTAATAGTTTACTCCATCAGCTGACAGACCCAGCCCTGCCTCTCCTGGCACTGCTTTTAAACACACACACACACACACACACACACACACACACACACACACACAGCTGTACCTCGTCTGTGAGTATAGGAGATCAGAATGGATTCTGGTAATTGTCCACAGTTATGTCTCACTTGTGCCACATCAATTCCACGAGTCTTTCAGTTGGACTACACTTCACCTGCGTGGTGAAGCTCTAACTACCTCCCAGCTGCTTTAAAAAATCCAAAACATGATGGCGAGATATGACAGAAAATCACGAAACTGAGTAAAAGCTCTCTGAGGTTTGCTGTAGACAAGGCAGTCGTTTAAGCACCAGGTGGTGGGATAGCACTTGGACGACCACGGAGAGGGAATCCTCACTGTACTGATGCTATTGCTAGGACTGTGAGCTGGTACACTTCAAAGCATTCCCGACTATTAATCAGAGTAACCAGAGACATTCCAGCGCTGCAAAAAAGGCCCTGCTGGCTGTGCTGCTAACTACTCCTCTAAACATCAACACGGAGCTATCACCACAGTCGTTATGCTACACCTCGTCCAGACAATAATCCTTTATCTCTGCATTTATGTTACATACTCGCAGCCAATTAATTTACCTGCCACATGTCAGAATAAAGCGTTTGGAGTCGGTGGCGGCAGCAGAGTAAATATAATCGCAAATGTGCTGCGGTTGTGTGCACATGTGTGCTGTGGTTTATGCAAAAGGGTGGGGGATGGGGGGACACTTGGCTCAGGTTGCATCCAGCAGGCTGTGTGTTTAGCTTTGGGGAATCATTATGAAAGATCCCCCAAGAAGCTGCAACCTGTCTGGCCACGACACCACAGGTCTCTTCTCACCTGGCACCCCCAGGCGGCAGATTAGCGTCTAACAGCTTCCCCCTCCAGGCACCGCTGGCAAACAACAATATCTTAGCTACTTGGCTGGATATCAAATCAGCCATCAAGACCAAGGATTAACTACCCCAATGTCACTGTCCTTTAAACTCTAGATACAACACTAAACACCAACATCAATGTCTTCCATTATTTGGTCCTGACTGTTGGGTTAGACAGTCCCTCCTTTTAAGTCAAAACAAGAGCACACAAGATGGGTGTATTTTCAATAATTATATTAATACGATGCCTTATTTTGCACGTTCATGTTACACTCAGCTTGTACATTACAAACACCCCTCCTACCTCTGCTTGTACTGTACTTAGAGGATGCAGAATGTAGCAGTGCTGAGGGGATGAGGTAAGCGTTCAACATAGTGAGAAAATGCTGTCAAAGCTTTTTCCCTGTTTTTCTTTCTTTCTAAAGGGTATAAAATAGGAGCAGCGGTTGCAGAAATAGTCTTAGTTCTATAATTAGATGTAAACAGATAAACCACACTCTCAAGCTTGTTCTGTCCCACTGGCCCCACGGCCTTCAGAGAGGCAAGATGTGTGAGTCTATGTGACGTGCTTGCATTGTGTGTGTGTGTGTGTACCTTTTCATGTGTCTGCTTGAAATGCTCCAGTAGGTGTATGACAGCATGTGTGTGCATCTAGTCTTGCTGTCACTTTCCACCATCTGTCTGTCTGTCTGTCTGTATAGTTGCATGTCTGACTTTTTTTTTTAACACTTTCTTCACAAGTCATTTCCATTCCCTACATCACTTGTCCCTTCCCCTGTAGGCCAGTGGCCATGCATAAAATAAAGCCAATGTGCAGCAGCAGACAACTGCACATCTGTTGCAGTGGAGAGACATTTGTCCCAGATACTGAGGATGGATGTTGGACTTCAAAGAGGATGCAGTGTAGCCGAGTGGTCATAGCAAGTGGAGGGAACCAAAAATAAATAAATAATAAATAAATGGGAGGCACAAGTCCATATTGAATTGAGGACTGTTTAGATAAAAAAAGAACTCTAATTTGTTTTCACATAAAAAAGAGCTGACACCTTAATACAGGTGAGGTTTTTTTAAATAATAGAGGAGAAGCTGTTCACCTTGTAGAAGACGACTACATTTTTGAAGAGCTGATTGGTCATTGTGTTGATCCCACATAGGGCCTTTCAGGATATTTCAGGTGCAGCTTCTTTCTGCATAGGAACTTTCTTGCTTTTATTTATTTTTCTATTTTTATCTGTGGTTAATATTTGTATAAAAAATTTAAAAGCATTTGGCATTTGTAAAAAAATAAAAAGCTTTTATTAGCTAACCAACACATTGCAACCAAACCAGATTTTCATGACGATAAAGATCCATTCTTGCAGTGTCCAATCCTGGACACAGAGGACCACTGACATGCATGTTCTGATGTTTCTCTGCTCCGCTGGGCCTCATTTAAATAAATAGTTGACATGCTTCAGAGCATAAGGACACACTGAGGAGGTCATTCAACTGCTGAATCAGGTGTGTGTGTGAGAAAAACACCCAAAACTTGCAGTATAGGGATCCAGATTGGATATCTGTGATCTAATTTACTGGTCCATAACCCTGATGAAGGCCTGGGCGGGTCAAAATGTGTTGGTTGTACTTTTTTGTGCTTTTTTTCCCCCCACGCAAAATAGTCATTTAAATAATATTTGTGGCTTTGCATTTTCCTGTTGGGTTTTTAAATTATCATTATTTTAAATTAACACCCATTTTTAAAGCAAACACCTTTCAATATTGTATTTTTCAGAAGAAGATAATCTACAAAGCAGTTATAGAGATTAAAACAGAAATAGCATTATTATCAAACGGAATGTTATATTTTTGCAACAAATGTTGGTACCAGAGCAGATATTTGCCCTTGTGCAGGCACTCTGTGTGCTTATGTATTCCCACACAGATGACAAAAATGTGATCCTATAAATTAGAAAGAGAACTATAACTACTATAAAAGCAGCATGACCCAAAACAGCTAAACAAACTGCTTCTTGTCTGACACTGTGACATAAAGCCCAACAGGGACAGCCTCAGACATTAGAGGGTTAATATTGCACCTGTCTGTGCCTCACAGTCAACCACAGGGTGCCTCAGCTGTACAAAACAGGGGACAGATGTCTAGAGAACATAGCCTACAGAACCCAGCCACACACACACACACACACACACACACACACGCTTCCAAACCCACCCACCAACCCAAACAAAACCACACACATCAATATACGCTAACACGCATACAGTATTGTCACTGACCGCAAATCATCTGACAACAATAGGGCAACGGCTCTTTTTTTTGTTCTTTTCATTGAATGATTACAATAATACAATTGAAATAAAAAAAAGAGTAATCTGGATTTTCTGCTTGAGCTGGTAATAATGTCAAACAGCTTTCATAGTCCACACGTCCATGTGCTCAGATGGGCCTGGGGAGGTCTGATACTGAAAAAAAGGTAGGGAGAGGGCAGATGAGGGGAAAATAACAGGAAGGGAAAAAATTAACCTGAGACTCCAAATCACAAACAAAGTGGTAGAGGATTTTAGGTAAAAAGCCATTGGATTGTTAATTCAACTTCTACTTCCTTGTGGTAAGTGCAAAAATAGATGAGAGGGTTTAGAAATCCAATACAGGAAGGTGTTTCCCTGCCAGTCGCTCTCACCCGTGGACCTCCTTTGTGCTTGCCTTGTCTGCTAGAGGCAAGGCCTTTGTGAGTCACATTGTGTAGTTTGGATAGAGGTCTGTTAGAAAAGCCTAGATGGTCAAAATCCAATACTCAAGTTACCTGAAAGGAACATATCTGAATTCAGTCAAAAGAATTAGAAAGATCTAATTTTTAATTATACTTGAATACAGCTAAAACATGCTGCTCTTGTGAGTAAGACTATTTGCAACTATGCAAGGTGCTTACTCTGTCAAAGACAGCTGACTGCCTTTGCCCTTCGTTTGGGTTTCCAGGAGGGAGAGTGCATGGGGCATATGGCAGCAATGCCTGGCAAGATACTGTTTCAGCCAAGTGTAGGATGCCAACGCCTCGACCATTCAAAAGGACTCCACCATGTCATCAATGAGCCAAACAAGTCCTGATTCTTGATCTTGCAATAGTAACCCACAAACACTAAGGCTGTGCCATATGGAATCTGACCACTGACTCCTTTTCTGTCAATGCTCTTCCAAATGTTTGGTTCCCCAGATTCCTAAATGTTAAGTACATTGTGCCCCAGAACCTTTAGACAATGAGCCATTAACACTCCACTGAGGTCTGCGCTAGAGGGTAGATCAGAAAAATTAAGCTGATGATGTGTTACACTTTGTCAGGCAGAGACCCAGTTGCCTCAGTTGTTTGAAATGCACATTTCTAATGAATTGTCAATGAGAATTCATTCATTTATTGGTTTTATAGCCCTTTAAAACAGTCAACTAGACAGCCAAAGTGCTTAACAGGTCGCATAAAAGCGAAAAAAAACCAGGATAAAACATAAAAACACTCAATTCAGATAAAAACGTAAATAAGAGAAAACTATTATTAAAAAAATCAACATTACTGTGCATTGAAGGCTTTTCTATAAAAGAAGGTTTTGAGTTTAGATTTAAAAAGGCCAGGGTCAGAGATGGAGCGTAAGTCCAGAGGGAGCTGGTTCCAGAGGGATTGTTAGGGATCCTCCAGCCAAACAAGAATTGTTGAGTATTGAGTGTTGTGGATCATTTCAAAAGCACCACCTCTCTGCCAGGGCTGTTTTGTATTGTAACTTTTTACCCAGGTGACCTGCTTTGAGCCTGGTTCCTGTAGTACATTCCTGCACAGGGGTAAAGAATGGTCCAAGAAAACGATTCTTGTTCCTCAAGTGAAAAAGCTCCTTAATAATTACACAAAGCATCACACAGACTGTAACAGCTGTTCTTGGCTGGAATTCTCAAGAATGTAAGGTAGGCAAGCAAGGCCAAGGTACAATCTCTCAACAACACAAGAGCAACAAGTCCTTGAAGAAGAAAACAGAGGTGGAACGTAATAAATTACATTTCCTCGCGTTAATGTAAATGAGTAGCTTTTTGTGTATTTATACTTTTTAAGTCATTTTTAAAGTCTGTGGTTTTACTTTTACTGTGTTTCTAATGTTTGTGAGCATGTGCGTGCGAGTGTGTCGTGAGCTGGTGTTATACCATTTTTTATGACCATCAGATTCTCTGTCTCTTGGACAGTCGTACTCACTCCTGGTCCTGGAGAGCTGGTATCCAGCATGTTTTTATTGTTTCTCTTTTCCAACACACCTAATTCAGTGGTTGAATCACCTGTGCAGCAGCTCATCAAGCTCTGCAGAAGCCTGTTAATCACCTGATGATTGAAATCAGGTGTGTTGAAGCAGAATTAAAACTAAAACATGCTGGATACCAACTCTCCAGGACCAGGATTGAGTACCACTGCTGTAGAGGGAGCCTGAAAAAAGGGGTTCAGGTGTTTGAATGGTTTCTTTCATAATGTAACCTGCTTGAACTCATATTCCACCTTAAAGGCAGGGTACGTAAGTTGGAATTGTTAAAATAACTTTAAAAATGCTTAAATGTGATCATCTGACCCTGTTCTATGAGAAAAAGTAAGTCATCTTTAATTTAAAGGTGGGGTGGGGGTGGGTCTCAGATACCCAGGGAGGACATAAAACCAAGGAAATGACATGGAGACATGAACATCCTACCAGTAAACAATAAAGGGGTTGGAAAGGGCTGTTTTTTATCTTTAACAGCAGCTGTAAAACACACAAGATGAGGTCTGCAACAATGACCCAGAGGCAGGGGGGTGGTTGGAACAGAAGTAGCAGGAAGACCACTGCTTCCCAGACACAAGAGTCTTCCTGCTGGGAGGCAGAAAAACCGAGGGGAAACTACATGAAGGAGGATGGTTTATGGAAGGAGAGAAGGGCAGATGTAAAGGAAGGGGAGAGTGAGAGAGATGACACAAATATTACATGGTGTGTTTGTGTCTCTCTGTCTCTTTGACCCGCTCCCATCTGGCAGGAGGTTCAGATCCATTCGGACCAGAACCTCTCGCCACAAGAACAGTTTCTTCCCCTCTGCTGTTGGACTCATGAATGTCAATCCTAGGGCTGCCCACTCCAGTCGCTTGGTCCCAGTCACATGACCCGGTGTTGTGTTTGTACCTGAAGCTGATCCACTCTGATTAGTACCTGCACTGTGTATATAGTAGCTGCTTCTCTAATTATTGCCACTTTTTAGAATAATTATTTTATCATGAGTATATTATTACTTCCTATATTTGCGTATCTCTTATTTTTTATCTTTGTTTTTGCACCAAGTACCGCAGCAATTTCCTAATGTTGTGGTTTCTCACACATATGGCAATAAAACCCTTCTGATTCTGATTATAGGGCTGTGTGATCTGAAGATATAAGATCGTTAAAGAGGAAATTGCAAGTTAGAGACTCCCTTAAACCAATGTTTAGAGAAACATAATAGGAACTCATTCCAAATAAAAATGTACACACAATTTAATTATTTAAGCTTTTGGAGTCATTTTTGTGGGTAAAATGTTTTTTTTTCTGCCAAACCGGAAGTGACGTAAGCAAAGGGAGACCAGCTCTAACACAGAGGAAACTTTAGATGTTTTATAATTATACTTATGATAGACCATAACCATACAGTTATGAGCCTGCTGCACGCCAGAGAGAAGAGACAAGCAGTGTAGAGCAGGTGTCTTGGTGAGAGAGCTATGTTAGCTTAAACTCGTGTGCTAACATCACAATATTGTACAGATTACTATCATGTAGCAGACAATTAAAATAGTATCGGTCAGTTAATATAATATTAATACTTGACAATAATAAACAATAATGAGTGTTTGTAAGCCGTCTTATCCGTTCACGTAACGTAGTTTAGCACTTGAGAGAGAGCGAGAGACAGAGAGAGAAAGAGAGACTACACATTTTCCTGAGACCCCTTTTGTTTAACAGGTGCTTGTGTGGGAAATGTGAGCCCATTACCACAGCTGAGGAGAGTATGTGATGTAGGGAGGTAGATGCCTACAGGAGCTTAGTAACTAGCATCAGCTCCAGGCTCGAGGTGTGGGTCTGACTCAGTATCCAGGCTTTGAGGCATGCTGCCTGAATCCGTATGTGCTGCAGATAGCCTACATGCACTACAGGCGGGAGCATGGACCTCTGGACAGACTTGTTGATGTTTCAGGCAGAAATCATCTCTAACCAAGTTTTTTAAACTTGATTTAATTTTTGATTTTAGTCATTTTAAAAAAATGTATATTACAAATATAATGGAAGGTGTTGGTACTGTATAAGGGTGCAGTATATTTAAAGATGTTCCTGCGTGTTGTATCTGACATTCTGCAGTAGTTTCTAGAAGCAGGAGGTTATAAAGGCTTTGAATGGCCTCATTTGGGTGAAAATAAATAAAAACGACACCCAATCACAAAGTGTCTCTGTATAAAAATTTGTTTACAAAGTCTAGAGAAAATCTATATCAAGCAGATATACATTTAAAGTTGTCTACATGTAGCAGCAGCAGACTATTAAACATCCACTTCATATATTAACACCTTTATGAATAAAGACAATCAGGCACTTCTAGTACAACACATACAAATTAAGAGTTATCACCAAATTCAAAACCTCACATTTAGCTGTTAAAATACATATGCTGACAAAATTAATGATCAAAAACATATACAATTGACCAATCTGAAAATAAAAAGCACTCAAGTGCACACTTTTGACCAGAACTGTCTTATTCTGTATGCTAATATAGAGACAAATCACTAGGTGTGTGTACTTTTAGAATAAAAAGCATCTAAAGGTTTCACATTAATGTCCTTTATTAAATCTTAAGGAACACGCCAACAGCTTCTTCCTCATTCATCCTCTGGATGGATCTGGAAAGGGGAGCCGGAGCAGAGGAGGACAGGAGCATACTGCTCTCTTGTAGAGCCTGTGGTGATCTGGAGTATTCCACTCTAGGAGACTCCATGAGGGCTGAAGCATATGCTGAGGAAGGAAACAAAATTCTAGATCACAATCATTGCCACTGCTGTTTATTTATTGACAGATTTATTTATATTAAAGAACTGAGTGGAACTGCTGACCGTAGGATGGCTTTTCCTTGACAGGACGCACTACACAGCTGCCTTTTCAAATCCTCGTGTAGAAAACAGCGTAACACACTTCACCCTCACTGGTTCGAGCCACCTCTCTGTTGCCATTGTTGTTAAAATGCAGAGCAGCCAACAGAAGTCAAATGAATAAATCAGAAAGTAAAAATATCATGTAGAAAAACTGAAACTTATTTTCTTACGTAGTGGCTGATAGAAATATTACAGGACAGAGAGAACAACAATGTTTCTTTCACTATAAAATACCTGTTGTACATCCAAAGGAAGGAGAAGACTGTGCTTTGGAGCAACGTGTAGGATGAGGGAGTGAAACGCCTCCAACAAACAGGTCTGATGCTGTGGGGATAGCTGACCTATGTCCTTTACCAGAGCTGATCTAGTTGCTACATTCTCCAGTTTTATAGCAACAGATCCTGCAGAAACAAAATTGTTGTAATAATGAGGCAGAATGTATGATCTTTATCAGGTGTGATTTGTATTACATCTTGTTTTTCTTCATTACTCCTTCATGCCAGGCTGACACACCACTCGCCAAACCACAAGCAAGCACAAATATTCTGTACCTGGTTCCAGCCACTCTTTGGTCCTTGCTTCTCCGTCCAGAGGTGGATGTTCACAGGTTGGAAAAGCAGGTGTGTCATGTTGGTGGATGTCCTGAACATGGTTTACCACACTTTTCCACTTGGCCACCATCACATCTGGATCTCCATCAGGAGTTGAAGCAGCAGTCCAGTAGAGGCTGTTTATGAGAGCTGGCCTCCACACTCCCTCTCCTTTGAAGCAGCATTCAAAGCTTTTCTCAGTGCCTGTTTCAGAACAGAAACACAAAATGTAAAACAATAGATGTGATCATAGAGAACCCAAACAAAAGAATCATCATCAGGATACATAATTTTGCCAATATGCCAGATGTCAAAAAGTGACGTGTTCCTGTTGGACACAATTCCTCCCACCCACTTGGCAACTGAAATAAGGGACATAGCACATTAATTTTTAAGATTTTCATTTAATTTCTGTTTTACACAGAAAGATTGTCTTTACCTGGCGATTTCTGTCTATGATGAGGGTTGACACTGCCATTTTGCCAGCCTGCATTAAATCCAAAAAATGTTCAAATCATTTTCCCTACAAGTTATAAAAACTAAAGTTTGGCATCTACAATAAGTTGTAGATATGAGTGCCTGATGATCGGTCTGAGGTTTCACTGTGAGTGAAAATGAAGCACAGATTGTTTTTTAAGTTGTTTTTTTTTTTTACAAAAACATTGCTAAGCCAAGCTAACTTTAGCTAATATCATTGCATTGTTAGCTTGGTTTTGCAAGCTAGCTTTATTGTTTTTTATTAACCTACATTTCATGTTGCATCTAATCTTTGATATAATATTATTTGAATAAAGTTGGTAATAAGCAGATGTTAGACAACAAGACTTACAACACACAGGTCCCGTCTGCGTGGAGTTGAGCCTCGGCTGGGTACGTGATCATGAGTCCCGCCTGCTGCAGGCCCAGAAGCTGCTGCTGACAGCGGTACCGGTGAAGTTGAATGCATCGAAGACACAATGCCTGTTTTCAGTCGCACCTGATGTTTGCTTCGGTATCCCATGTTGAACTCCATCACATCGCTGGAATTGTAATCCTCCGGTCTGAAGTGCGCACCACAAACGACTGTGTTTTTCATAGCTGAAGCAGAAGTGAAATCCTGTATATTCAGTTGCACAAAACACACCCAGGCATGGCAGATAGTGCCGTTGTTCTTATTTGGAAACCTGTAGACTCGATGTCCGGACAGGCTGGAGTTTGTACAGCCTCCACAAAAAATAGTTTACCATTTTTAAGAAAAATGAACGCAATCCAAAACTAGTGAACACACACACTGACTCTAAAACACGACCGCTCTACCCGAAAACTACCTACCAGCCACACTGAGCTGAGGCAGCGCTTAGCTTATAACTCCCCCTCGTTACGTCAGCAGCTAAGATTTAGAAAAAAGAGCGTTTTTAAAAGCTTTTTGCTGAAAAAAGGCCACTTTTTACTCAAAAAAATGTGACGTTATGTATTTTAATAACAAAAAATAACAAAATACCCACAATAAATGTTTCAAATTGTATTTTCTGGACAGCATTTTATATGAATAACATTAACCTGCAATTTGCTCTTTAAGGATTATAATGTGATGCTGATTACCAAAGCTTGGAGATCGTAGAACCGTCTATTTGCATTCTATCACCCGTCTGTGCCATTATTTCTGGACGCGTCCATGGGCACACAACATTTGTTTTCTCTCAGCCGAGTCACGCCACTAGTCTGCTTCTGTCGGCCATAGCTGTTGACAGGACAGACACACCGATGAACCAATCAGAGCAAGTTTTAGGCAGCATGTTGGTGTGTTTATCTAGGGTGCTCAGTAGAGCTGAGGAAGATAATCTAATAATTGATGCTGACATAAACGATAGTGAATTGTTGAAGAAGCACACCATAATCAGTAGCTAGCGGCTAGTGCTAGCCGCTAACTTGCTCCGTCTCTAAGCAGACATTACATGTATTCTCACGCGTCTGCTCGATCAGGAAACCTCTGGGCCAATGTTCTGCTCTAAACTTTGCATTTGGTTTCGTGGCTTTGTTATTTGGGGACGTTTGTTCGTGTTTCAGTGAACCTTTTCACCAACGACTGCCAACTGGAGTTCTGTTTATCCCGTTTGTGTAGAGAGAGACAGGCCAAACCCCTCCCCCGCATAGTCAGCAAACAGATACAGAGATCAGCAGGGGCCAAAATAGCGGGAGTTCAATCCTCTGGTAGTGGATGCAAACACATCATGAATTTAACTTAACATGATAGATGTTTTCTCTGGACAAGAAATAATTACTGGTAATATTGTGCATGATAGGATATGAGCCACCTCTAGATAAAATTTTAATTATTTTACATTAATTATAAATATATAATAAATAAATGTGCCTGTGAGACATTTGAGACATGTATCTCTAGCTCTTAACTGTGATAGATAGATAGATAGATAGATAGATAGATAGATAGATAGATAGATAGATAGATAGATAGATAGATAGATAGATAGATAGATAGATAGATAGATAGATAGATAGATAGATAAGGATTTTTTTAGGATTCTGAAATCTTTTATCCTATTTTCTGTGAAGGGGTATGCTTTTAAATTGATGTATTTTACTGGTAAATAACTTCTAAAACATCTGAATTGTCGAAACGGACAAAAATCGTAAAATTGTGATATGATTTTTTTTCCATATATCCCACCCCTAGGTGTTTAGACATGGGCAGCCACCTACCCTGCTGCATTCACACTGCTACACCTTAGTGAGAGCATCTTGATCAGAACAATATGGCTGAAAGATTAATCTGCAGCCATAACTGCCAGCAGTGAAGACAGTTTCACAGTGTCTCCCAGCTCTGACAACATCTAAATCCCAGCCTTGCAGCCAAGAGAAGTCTGACTCCAATGCTGTGCTAAAACCAGCACAAAATAAAATGTTCATTTTAAAGTCTTTGTAAATGTACTGGCTGAATTAACCAGATTTAGATTAATGTAGTGGTCTGTGTCTGATTGTATCAGTGAGCACATAGAGAAGGAAGTTAATGCAATGTCATATTCCCAGAACACAGTGCAAGTGTAAACTATAAATCGACCACCTGGCGTGCTTTACAAATGACCGGCCTGTAGTAGGTGCAGATGGACAGAGCCAAATGCAAACTGACATGGTCTCTATCAGTGGTGACATGGTAGAACTGTGGTTTGCATCTGTTGTAGCCTAATTACAGTCAAATTCATGAGTCTGTGCAAAAGACAAAAAGAGGAAATTTTTTTACCAGATCTGTAACTGGTGGGAATGATGCCAAGGGAGAGCGTTGCAACTCCCATTACTCTTTTCAGCAGCAAAAGGTGTCAGGAGAGCTCACGTTAAATACCTCCAAAGTCAGAGGAGGCCTTTCAAGGAGCCACACCAGAAACCTGTCTCTCAATGCATTTTTACATCAACCCTGAAATATTTATGTTCTTTCTAAAGTATTTATGTGAACTACTGTGCAAGACAGTCTCCAGGGGGAAAGTGCACAGAAACTGAACACATTCATCAAACACTATTTCAGTTGTGCTATAATGCTGCGAGCATACAGGTCAGTAGATGAAACACGAATGACCTGCCCCATCAACCGGAACAGCTTCCAACCAGTTTGACATACTTCAGATTACAACCAGCCTGTATTTATTTGGGAGAACTAATAAAAATAACCCTAAACTGGCATCATAAACAGAATTGTTGAACAAAAATCACACTACAAGGGAAAACTGTGCAAATGTATGTAATTTAATTGGTTTTAAAATAAAGCTAAATTAAATAAATTGCTTTGGAAATGACAAATAAATGTAAAATGCTTTTTTTTTTATTCAGCCAATTCAAATAGCCTTCTTTTATTTTTCTCTTTAAGAAAGAGCCTAGTTTAACCAAACATGTGGAGCAATCCATGTTTTGATTTCAACAGAAAACATCAACTATTTCCACAAATTATAATCTTTAAAAACAAAAAATAGGAATAATTTCAAGTCCGGCATCATCTCCCATCAATCCATTTGCTTTATGACACACTTGACATTTTCAACTATTATTAAAAATAATAAATTGTGTACATTGACAGAAAGCAATAACTAAATTATTTTAATGGAGCCTATACAAGGTTTGTAAATTGTGTGAAATGATCTCAAACTGTTCTGTAAGGTAATTCAATCATATAGGTGAAATATAAAGAATCAAATTGTATTTATCTCCAAGATTAGCCTGCTCTGCAGTCCCACACATGTGAGGAGAACAATAAACCACCTCTGCTGCTCATTGATTAGTGGTGACATTTGGAGGTCTACATGTTTCTGTGCTAGAAAAAAGAAAAAAAAACTTAATTAGTCTTCATTCTTTCAACAACACATCTTAAAGGTACCATATCATGAAAAATGCACTTTTTGGTGCTTTTGACCATGAAAAAACGGGTTTTGGCTTCAATCATCCATTTTCCTGTCTAAGCTAATTCTTTCCTTCAGCTCTACACATTTATGCTAAGGTATTGTATTCAGCTGGATGGGTTGTTACTGCATTATCATGGCCCACTTCTCCCCATCCAGGTAGTGTCAAATCTAGATCCCTCTTCCCCTAGACTGTAAACACTAACACCCAGTCTCTCAGTGTAGCTAGCGAGGAGTTTAATCTCCACAGTTGTGAAAGACTGAATTCTTCCTTATCTAGTCTGCATTTTAAATAATGCCTAACAACTAAAAGTGGATTTTTGTCTGCAAGAGGTACAGGATCACTGTCCAGTCTTCCTGAAGAAGAGTTTAATCTGTAGAAATGGTAGGATTTTATCCTCAGACGTTCTCAATGAACAGAGCCAGAATGTGACCGTGATTTCACAAACTGCTTGTTAAACTTCCGCCAGTACCAGAGTGGGTTATCAGAAGTATTATTTCTTAAAACTGACACCATTCCAACATTAAACCCACCCAATGAAGAGACCAGAGCAGTGAATAAAACCAAAATGCTAACCCCAGAATGCTAACCGCTAGCTGAATGGTTATAAAGTTTGGTCGGTGAGTGTCAGGGATGGACTGGGACGAATTCATCCCAGCTGCCTTTTCTCCGTGTGTGTGTGTGTGCGTGTGTGTGTGTGTGTGTGTGTGTGTGTGTGTGTGTGTGTTGGCATGAATCTGGAAACTCCTGGTCTGTAGCTGTACTTTTGTGGAATTCACACATGGGGGAACCCGGAGTTTCATCAAATCCAAGTGTCTTATTTCTGGATTGAAAGAATGGGTTCCAAAAATAACTTCTATTTCATAAAAAATTACACTTCAATAGTGCCAACGGTAACATTTTATCATGGTACCTATCTTTCTTCTGGAAGGTGTAAAATAGCATGATACAAGTCATTTAAAGAAAGCAAAGAGATGCAGGCTCTGTGTGCGCATGTGACGCCAACAGCAAAGACAGTGTTCTGAGATGAATAGTGAATAGCGTTCGTGAATACTCCATTATGCCTGATTTCTTCTTTTTTTCTCAAAATGAATTCAGAATCTTTACAAATACAGTAAAATTGAGAAAGCATTGATGTTAGTCAGCCAAAACACTTCTTAAACAGAACAGTATAATAAGATATGAAAAATAGAAACAAACAAAAACATGTAATACAAGACTAAACAAAGACACATGAGAGGTGCTTGGATGCAGCGAAACACCTATAGTTTACTACTATACTATGCAACTTTTTCATATTTTGAATCATTTTCTTGATCCAGTATGTGCTAAAATGACCATTTACAGGGTTAATGAAATGTCAGTCAGACCCCCACCTCCCTCTGTGGCCAGAATATCATACTTGCAACTTCAGAGTGGCGGGTCGCTCCCTGTTGGACTTTAGTAAAGTGGAGCTGACATGCCTGGTGCTGCAGTCTGTTTCCTGCATGTTTTAGATTGTAAACACAGCTGATTTGTTTGATATAGTGATGAACTAAGGCTGAGGAGACATTTCAGCAGTTAGATTAAGGTATTAAAAAGACAAACGCACTGCGAGGAGATAAGTTTAACTTTTGCTTTCACTAATGGAACACTAGGAGGTGCTAAAAGCAAGCCAAAATTGCGTAGTATCCCTTTAAGCAGAAAAAAAGGTTCAGTAACATATCATCAAAGAAAATTACTTTAGAAATAAATCTGCTGCTTGATACAATCAATAACATTGAACCAATTCAGATTTAAGATGGAGAAAACACAAACATGTGACTCTATTTTTTGCATTTTTAAACAAAAATCAACTATATTATATATTTAATTACAAATATTATATATTTAAGTACAAATAATGCAATGCTGCTTTAAAATAATCATAAATCGAGAGAAATTGTAAATTCAAACATGGACAGCGATTGTGTCTGGAGTTGTTGTTGTGCTTTCCAAGCTACGGTTATTCTGTTTGTAAAATGTCGCTTCACGTGCTACCCAAGTCACTTGTTAAACCTGATGCATGCACCGTGAACACTTTGCATGCACCCCAATACTCCAGAGGCAGATTCAGGGGGGTTGAACGTCTCCCTGTAACCTCCATTAGTCTGCAATGTAACCCCAGCAGACCTGTCCGTGCACTCTTCCTCTCCTTGCATTTTGCCTTCATGCACATGCGGCCCAGCGTTTTAGTTAAATGGTGGCACTGGTGAAGAAGCACTCATCTGTTAAAGTGACAGAATCCCCTTCGTGGGAGACGTGCCCGTCTCCAAAAAGCAGATTTTAATGGTAGGCTATTTTTAATACGTAGCCTAATGCGTTTGACAAACACCCATGAATAACCGTTGGCACTATTCATTCTGATTACGGGTTCTGATCACGTTTCTCATGCAAATGCATTTATGAGATATTTGAACAGCGAATTTCAGCAATGAGCCACACCTGAGCAGAACCATGGGCCTCGTTTATGTTCGTGCAGAAAAACCTGCAATGTCCGACACCACACACACACACACGCTTTGTGCACATCAAGAGCGTTTAAAACAACGACGACGCACATCCTGAAAAGAAATACATTTCAATCTCGTGTAAAATTCACAAAAATAAGCGGTGAGACTCACCTGAGTGTGGAGTCATCGGTATGTGTGAGGGGTAGTATTTCCCCGGCGGGAAGTGACCGGCATGCTGTACGGAGCTGTGGCCCGAAGGAGCGATCCGAGAGGCGGCTCGGTGCACAAGGGCGCCCCGCTCCGAAAGAAGGTGAGCCGGAGCAGCGAAATCCCGTCCATCCATTTCCGAGGAATGTTTAGTAATCCGAAATCCAGAGAGGGGAAGGTCTGGGAAAAATCAGATGCGATCCATAAAATAATCCTCTCCTTCGCGTTTATGTGTTGCATTCAGTCGATCGCAGCTTCTGGAGCCGAACGTGCAGCTCCCGATCATCTTCTCTGTCAGGAGAAATTCAAAGCAGCGATCAGTGGAAAAAACACGAGGAGCTTCAAATACGAAGGTGCAATATTCTGTTTTGTATTTCTGTTTTTATCAAACATATAAACGAAAAATAACAATTAATACGCTTCACGTATTTTTTTCTTTCTGCATATGTTTGCATGTTACAGAAATCTGCAAACTGCTTAATGCAGCCACGGTCTATAGGAGCAGAAAGGCGTGCAAATGCCCTGCAGGCTTCAGTTATCAGCCTGGGGTAAACAGGCTTATATGAAGAGGTGCACTTATTATTCCGCAGCAGTTGCACACACGGCAAGCATACGCTCGCGTATTTCATTTTATTTTATTTTATACACTTTCTGCTCCATCTAATAATGGTCACACAGTTTTAAATGCCACGCATGTGTCACCCAAAAAGTTTTAACATGCAGCGAATCGTGGTTTTTGCTAGATATCAAACAGCGTTGTGTTTTATATGGATGAGGAAGTTTGTGTTGATCTGTTTGGGTACAACTGATCATCAAGGTAAACAGCTGCCTGCCTCCTCTTGTTCGACCCATTGTCTCGAGCTGATGCAAGCCTTTATATTCTGCACCATCCAGCTCTCATCACACCTCACACTCATTTTAAATAGGAGACATCGTAATAGAAAGGATAAAAATATATTTAAAGTGAATATATTTTTAAAATAATTACAAAAAATATTCAACAATTATCATCATTTGTTGTTCAACTGTATTTGTAGAAAAATAGGATTTTAGAAACCTTGGTGCGTTTAATAAGCATGATATTTAAATTTTTTTTTATTTAAATTGATAACAGAGGTGCATCAGCTTCTGAAATTCTCCAGTCTCATTCTCTCAGTGTGTGTGTGTGTGTGTGTGTGTGTGTGTTTGCACACACGCACATGCAAATATCTGCACTCTCGCTGTCTTGCCTTGATCAATTTTAGGTAAGGCAATCAAATGGAGTAGTGAATACATGATAAATGATAAATGACCCGCACTTGTATAGCGCCTTTCAGAGTCAGAGGACTCCAAAGTGCTTTACAATACAGTGAATCATTCATCATTCACACACACATTCACACGCTGATGGTGATGAGCTACAATGTAGCCACAGCTGCCCTGGGGCACACTGACAGAGGCAAGGCTGCTGAGCACAGCCACCACCAGTCCCTCCAACCACCACCAGCAGGCAAGGTGGGTTAAGTGTCTTGCCCAAGGACACAACAGCAGCATTCTCTGCTGGGAACGAACCTACAACGTTCCGATTACTGGACAACCCGCTCTACCTCCTGAGCTACTGCTGCCCGATACATTTGAATACATTAAAGATGACATCCTCTTTCATGACACAAAAGATTATCTAGCTTTTTTTTTATTTGTTAAAAATAAATAAATAAATGGTCAATATTTTACCATTTGAGAGGCTAAGGCTTAACAGCAATCATATAAACGTGACTGTCTGTTTCTTCCCCCAGGAGAAGGCTGCAAAAAATAAATAAATGAATGAATAAATAAAACAAGCCAGCAGAAGGCAGTTTTATACTTTATTAAGTATATATTCAATCTCTGACTTTTGCCTAATATATTAGAGTCTCACATGGTATTTGGATGTGTGGAAAAAAGGTCCTCAAACAAAAATAATCATCCTGTAAATTACCTCAAAATACCTTTATCTGATTAGTAATAAAAATGAGCAGGTATAGGAAATTGAATTTGCGGCCCTATTATCTCCCCATGTCTCCAGTTAGAGCCTACAATTCAGAGCTGCATTAACAATAACCCCCGGGGGGCAATCAGAAATTCCCTATCAGCTGAAGGTTCCTGGGGTAATTTGTGTGCATGCATGGGAGTTCATGAGGTGAAAACGTTTACAAAGCCTCTCCGTGGCATTAAGGCTGCAGTTTGTGGGACTGTTAGGGGATTGAAGGTGAATGGCTGCCCGTCAGTAGGGCTGCCTTTGTCTCCATGCTCTGAGAAAGCGCTTTGCAGTCGGCCATTACCTTCCCCTTTGCCTATAGCTGTTGCATCCAGCCATTCCCTGCGTGCCCACTAACGACCTGGGGATAAAAATCGGGGGGAATTTACGAGAATTGTAAGAGGCTACAGCTCTTTAAGTGGTCGAAATGTAAATTTATGGGCTTTTACATGTGTCGGTGTAAACCTTCTGTTTTATTATTATTTAAATTCCTACTCAAAATGTATGGCTTCCTTCGCCTAAATGTACCCAAACTTGTTTTTTTATTTTATTTTGTTATGTTTTATTTTTATTATGTTTAAAAATTCTAACACTCGACTGGACTAATGGGATTCAAATGCTGTCAATTATATTTGCAAGAAGACATTTAAGGCAGGAAGGAAGCTGGTAAACTAAATAAAGCAGCCTGGATCGAGTAGCGGGAGTCAGGCGGCTCTCCGTGACTGAGCAGGCCGTCAAGGGAGTGTGCCTCGGCCGGGCTGCGTAGACACGATTCCCCTTCTCTCACTGATTCAACTGCTGCAGTCTGCTACAGTCTACACCCACCCTAGTTTAACTAAATTAATTAAAAATGATACTGGCCAATTTAATAAAAACAGTTAAAGATTAAATAAAAACATATATGTGTTTAAAAATATATAATTAATTTAAATTAAACAGCAAGGACTGAAATGAAAAAATGTAAACAAAAATCCACCAACATGCAATAGCCTAATTATGATTAAATCAATTATAATTTTATTTTCTTTTATAGGAATGAATCTCACACATCCTGTTTTGTTATTTTTCTAATTTACATCAACATACTGTGTAACGCAGAGCATCCATCATCTTCCCACCAGCCAGACCCATAAAAGATTTTATTAAGTCAAAATATATCCTGTATATTAAGTATATAAATGTTCTACTTACTGGTGTGTTAAATCCTTAACAATAAATTATAGAATCACAAAACTGGGAGAGAAGGTGCAAGTGCGACGCCCATTTAAAATCAAAATCTGAGGTTAATGTGACTAGAATGAAATCCTGTAATATTTCCATGTGAAGCTGTGCAGCAGTCTGCTGCGTCAGTCTGTGAACGCAGAGGCCAGTGGGACCAGGGCTTCCGGCCTGGCTGGATTGCAGCTCGGAACTCCAAGCAGCGGTTTCAGTCCTGATGCAACTGTGTAGCTCGCTTCCCGGAGGGAAAGGGGTGTGTGTGTGTGTGTGTGTGTGTGTGTGTGTGTGTGTGTGTGTGTGTGTGTGTGTGTGTGTGTGTGTGTGTGTGTTGGGGT
>SSNS01000016.1:1539379-1654697 GCA_006937985.1 Aphyosemion australe | reverse complement strand
GTTTAACACATCCTCCCATTGGTTGGATAGCTGCATGTTAATGGATTCCTGCCGCCCACCCGCAATTATAGCAGGTTGTGATTGGTGGAGAGCGAAAACCAATGACATGGTGCTAAACGGAGTGAAAAGCGCCAGATTTAAACCTCGGGTTACTCACAATAGAGTCAATCAGTCAGGGCACACAACACGGATTTAAAAAAAGGCTCACATAAGAGGAAAAAACGTAGAAAGTGTTTTAAGATGAAAAAATGAAATAGAAGCTGAGGATAAAATAGAGTTTTTATTAAATATATTTAACTTAATAAAAATTAATTGTATTGTATTACAGGCAGGCGTGTTTGAAAATAAAACCTAGCACTGAACAAAATTACACATCTATCTGAGAAATTGGTTTTCTGGATGTAGTAATAAGCCTGATGGCAATAAACTGTGATTTATTTAAAAAAATATTTTAGATTAAATCATTTTATACAAACAAATTCTTTCTATTTCTGTACCCTGGTAGCCTACAACCCATCAGACCTTTTTTATAGCAGCAAATTACTGATCTTGTTTTTATTTCTTGTGGATATATGTTTTATTTCCCTTGTTTGCATTACAACCATTAAATAATTTTGACAAATGCGTTCATCATTTTTATTTTATTTTTTCACTGAATCACATAAACAAAGCAGCCATTTCTAAAATATCTCTTACATGTTATTACCATGCATTTTTTGTACAATTAATCTCCTCTTTTTTGTGTTGGGCTGTGGTTGGCTGGCGCAGCCCCAGAGCATTGTCAGTCACAGAATGTAAACAAGTCTCTGATTGGCTGTTGGCCAGTCCGCATTGGGCTGTCCGGAAAAAAAGGAAAAAAAGCAATAACTGGGTTCACGGTTTCAAGGCATCCTGAGCTCGATGATGAAAGGGGATAAGAAGGGTGGGTTTCAAGGCACCCCAAAGGCGGACCCTATTGGCCCTGAAGCCATTTTCGAGTCAAGCGTGAATCAAAGGGAATATTGCATAGACAGAGACATTGTTGTGTGTGGTTATTAGTTGGATGTTTAAAATAATCCAGGTTATTTTTTGTTTGAATGCATATTATGTTTTATTCTTTATGCAAAGTTAAGAAAACAAGTGAATCAGAAACAATTCAGCAAAGAAGGCTGAACGTGAGGCATGATTATAGTGGTTGTGAGGATGAGAGAGAGAGAGAGAGAGAGAGAGAGAGAGAGAGAGAGAGAGAGAGAGAGAGAGAGAGAGAGAGAGAGAGAGAGAGAGAGAGAGAGAGAGAGAGAGAGAGAGAGAAAGAGAGAGAGACTCCGACTGCATTACTGGAGGAAATCTGGAGGTAGTCTTTCACCGTGTTAAAGAGCGGCTGCACAAGGTTTGTCATTGGAGGAAATAAAAACCGATATAATTAGTTGAGAGTAAATTTCTGAGTTCCCATTAATCAGATGATGGCGTCACATGCTGTTTGTAATAACAGCCTGGTTTGGTTTTTGTTGGTAAATATAGATTTGAGTGTAGAGCTTGTGCAGGGATGGCTAAGACACCGTAGACCAGACAGAATGTTAATGTTTATGGAAGAAATACAAATTTTAATTTAGATATAGTTGTTTTCTGTTAGAAAATGTCTGGGGTTTTTTTGTCAGCTGAAAAATCTAATTAAATAATCTTAGTTTCACAATATAAAAACTGAACAGATTACACGGGAGATTGTGGAGACACACACAGTAACAATAAATTGTAAAATATCTATAATCTATAAAAGTACAGTTTATTGACAGAATTTATTTCTATAACGGTACTAAAAATCAGATAGATATGGATGTTTGATTCAGATAGAATAGAATAGACTTTATTGATCCCTCAGTGGGGAAATTCACTTGTCACAGCAGCACCATCACTCAAAAGGTAATTAGAAGAAGATAAATAAAAATAAAAAAAACAAGGATACATCTATATACACATAGGCAGTAATCTAGTATTGTAATCTAAGATCACTAAAAAAACCACAAATAAAAGATAAAAACAAACTTGGTACCAGCACTATGCAGCATACTGTAAGAGACACAGACAACAATGTGAATCCGGTATTGCACAAGTATAGAACACATGAATATTGCATTGGTGTTATTGTGTACCAGGATGATACCAGACCAGTACAGCCTAAACTGAACAGTTATACACTCTTACAGCAATGGGAATGAAGGATCTGCGATAGCGCTCAGTTTTACATCTGGGATGTCTCAGTCTACCTCTGGAGGAGCTGTTCATGATCTCCACAGTGGAGTGCAGTGGGTGGGAGGGGTTTCTTAAGATGGAGGTCATCTTCCCCAGCATCCTCCTTTCACACGTCTCCTCAACAGAATCCAGTGGGCAGTTGCAGAAAATATTTATAGATTTGTTTTGAATGGAAAATATAATTATTGTCATTTGACTTGTTTGGATAAAAAATGTGCCTTAAAATATTTTATTTTAAGTTATTTTTAATTTAAGCTTTAATAGTTCTAGTTATATTTGTGATAGGCTACTTAAAATGTGCGGAAAAATATAGATATAAAGAAAGTGGATGGATGGATGGATGGATGGATGGATGGATGGATGGATGGATGGATGGATGGATGGATGGATGGATGGATGGATGGATGGATGGATGGATGGATGGATGGATGGAGACAGACAGACAGACAGACAGACAGACAGACAGACAGACAGACAGACAGACAGACAGACAGATAGATAGATAGATAGATAGATAGATAGATAGATAGATAGATAGATAGATAGATAGATAGATAGATAGATAGATAGATAGATAGATAGATACTCCATTGAGTCTATGCAGTATGGATCAGCTGAAGGGTCTCTGCACCCCCCCCACACACACACCACCACCACACACACACACACAAACAATACGCACATGGGCCTGCACGTCCCCAAACACAACAGGTAGAGTGGTAATTAATGCAGAGTGAGTGATTTCTTAAGAAAGAGACCAGTTTTACGACAAGGATTGTCCTCGATCAACGAAGCGTTGATGACTGACAGCCTGTGCCTCCCTCCCACATGAACACACATAATAGGCTCCTGGATTTTAGGGATGGACAAATTCATTTTCCTTGATTTGCAAACAAAAATTGGTTATTGACCATTTGCACGTGTCGTCACGACGCTCATGGGACCGCCCCCTTTGCCATGATGGTTGGCAAAAAGACCATTTACACACGTTGAAACTGCGGTGAAGTTAGTCAAAACAAGCCAGTTTGTAGCATTTTATCGGTTTTATTTAGTTGATTTTACAGTAAAATGATAATAGTTGGCTGCGCGGTTGGCTGCACTAACAGACAAGGATGTAAACTCAACTCGTTTTTTTTTAAACAACTTTGATGGAGACTGAGGACGGAGAGGAACCGCAGCGATCAATAAAATGAACTAGCAGCCCTCAAAGTATTTCTGGGTTTGCAGCGAACATGTTTTACCAGGTAAGATTAGCGTTTATATATTTCTTGGGGAAGACAGGGACTGGGATAAATGTGATGTGTTTATAATTATTGATCATCCTAATGGATGGATGGATATTTCACCATGTAGAATGTGCGGTACCGTCCACTGTAGTGAAATGCGAGATAATTATTTGCAATAATATTGTTTCAATGTAGGATTACGTGTTAAAATTGCGGTATTTATTTAGTATGATGAGCGTAATCGTTATCTTGTCTCATCCCGTGTGAGAGTAGCATCTGAACCCGGTGACCCCACCAGCGACAAAAAGGTACGAATCTGGACTTTTTTAGTTTTTTTCTTAATCAGCTCGAGTGTAAAGTGAAACGCTGTTTATCACATAATGTTATAAATCCAGCGGGGTGAATTCTGTCACACTCGGCAACTTGTTTACATCAGTGAACAGCAGCAGGGAGAACGTAAGCTAGCGTTCATAAGCTAGCTAACACGTAACGTTGGTAAATACTGCTCTCTATGAGCCCCACCTAGTTGCGTTAAATCTTCCCACAAGTGGACTGGGCTTGAACTAGTTGAAGCCAGGCTAAACGTCGCAAAAACATCAATGACAACAACAAAATTATTTCAGGCGCTACTTTGCCCTTTATTTAGTACTTGTGTCGCTGACTGTTTACATGCTTTTGCCCATAGATATCATATGATATCTATGCTTTTGCCAACCAATATGGCGACCCACATGATTAGGTGACGTAGGTGCAAATAGGATGCTGAGAGAATGATGGTTACGAATTGTAACCCCAGATTCTATGAGTATGGGCATTGCCCTTTAAGCCACGCCTATGGGTTATATCTCATATAATCCGTTCAATAGTGAAGAGCTTAATGTACGCCTGCCTATCAGGTGGGCCCTGGTCCTGTATAAAAGAGCCTGAGGACCATAGCTCTTCTCCAAATACTCAATGAGCCCCCAGAACCAGTGAGGCAAGGTCTTAAAGGGTTACGCCCATACTCATAGAATCTGAGGTTACAATACGTAACCATTGTTCTATTTTGTATAGGCTTTGACCTTTAAGACACGCCTATGGGCTAAGGGTGAAGCAGGATGTAGTTAACACCTCACTGGAAAACTAGGAAGATGGCAGTGCGCACGGGTGCAGTGGCTCTCTCCAGTTTGGTGCTTGTTTTTATTACTTTTCTTGTGTGTATTTTTTAACTTATGCAACGCCGCCATCTCTTATAGTCGCCAGAACCTAATTGATCTAGGTTTCAGTTTGTCTGTTTCTGGTGACTATCAGCAAACACACAACATCCAGGAGGACATAGCGAGACTGCAGAGTCTCCGTGGATGGTCTGCCCGCCCAGCAAGCGCAGGAGGCAGCGGAGGGATGCTAGGGCTCAGATGCTAGGCTACGCAAACAACCACACCTGCCAGCACTACCGATCCTTTTCCTGTGAAACACCAGATCCATCATCACCCACAAAATAGACGAATTGGAGCTACAGATGGCCACCACGAGCTTTGTACTGAACTGCAGCATTATTCTTATCACGGAGTCGTGGCTACACCGGCACGACCGCAATATAGTGACTCAGGTAAAAGCAGGGGAGGGGGGCTCTGTGTTTACTTGCACAACGAGTGGTGTTGTAACAGCAGGATCATTTACACCAGGGTTTCTCAACCCTGGTCCTCAGCGCCCCCCTGCCCTGCATGTTTTCCATGTCTCTGCTTCAGCACATGGCTGCAGAAGCCTGTTAGTCACTCACTCATTTGTGTCAGGTGTGTGGCAGCAGGGAAACACTGGTGTTTGAAAGGGCAACATGGAAAACATGCAGGGCAGGGGGGCGCTGAGGACCAGGGTTGAGAAACCCTGATTTACACACACTGTTCTCCTGATTTGGAGGTTCTGGCAGTCTCGTGCAGACCTTTTTATATCAAGAGGGAGTTTACAGTAGTTATTTTGTTAGCTGTTTATATACCGCCAGATGCTAACATTGGCACAGCTCTCAGCCTCTTGCTCAATATAAACAAACAACAGCTCGCTCACCCCGTCAGGGTTTTTACTGTCGTCAGCGACTTTAACAAAGCGTGCCTAAAGACTGTGCTTCCTAAATTTGTCCACTTTGTGGATTTTGCTACCAGAGGGGAAAAAACTTTGGACCATGTTTATTCAAACATCAGGCATGCTTACAGAGCAACACCCTTCCCCCATCTGGCTGGATCTGACCACCTCTGCATGTCCCTCACCCCCACCTACACCCCTCTGCTGAGGAAAACAAAGCCCCAAACAAAGACAATAAAAACCTGGCCTGAAGGAGCCCTCTCTCAACTGCATGACTGCTTTTCAACTGTAAGGGATTTATTCTACAGCCACAACCTCCAGGGGTACATGAACACTGTACTGTCCTACATCAGGAACTGTGTTGATAATGTCACCATCAACAAAAGGGTCAGGGTGTTTCCAAATCAAAAACCCTGGAGGAATAGCGAAGTGCAATCCCTCCTAAAAAGCAGCAAAACTGCCTTCAAGTCAGGGGACAGGGCAGCTAGGGCAGACCTGAGTAGAGGCATCAGGAAAGCCAAGCCGGCCTATAGGAGGAAGATTGATGATCACTTTGCCGATAACCCCAAAAAGATGTGGCAGGGGATAAATCACATTACCAACTACAGAAGCAGTAACCAGGCGACATCTAGGTCTGATGCTTTGCTGGGTGAGGATCTAAACCATTTCTTCGCCCGCTTTGAGACAACTAGGCCATCAGATGTCACACCACTTCCACCCACCCCCAGCACACTGACACTTCAGGAGCATCAAGTGAGATGTTTTCTGAGGTCAGTGAATCCCAGGAAGAAAGACGGCAGGCCCTGACGGAATACATGGAAAGGTTCTCAGAGCATGTGCTGACCAACTGACTGGAGTCTTCACTAAAATCTTTAACCTGTCCTTGTCACCATTCCACCTTGCCTCAAAACCTCCACCATCATCCCCATCACCAAGAAGACAGCTATGGACAGCCCAAATGACTACAGATCGGTTGCACTTATGCCTGTAGTGATGAAGTGCTTTGAGAGACTGGTCTGTCAGCACATCATGGCCTGTCTGCCTCCCACTCTTGACTCATACCAATTTGCCTACAGGGCAAACCGATCCACCCGAGGACGCTATCTCCATAGCGCTCCATACTACGCTGAGCCATCTGGAGCACCAAGGAAGCTATGTGAAAATGCTCTTCCTCGACTTCAGCTCAGCATTCAATTGCATCATCCCGGAGATCCTGGTTCAGAAACTGTCTCACCTGGGTCTCTCCACCCCCATCTGCCTCTGGATTAAGGACGTCCTGACAAATAGACCACAGTCTGTCAGACGCGGCCCCCACCTGTCCAGCACCATCACACTTAGTACTGGCTCTCCACAAGGATGTGTTCTGAGTCCCCTTCTGTTTACACTCTACACATCTGACTGTTCCCCAACCCATCTCTCAAACACCATCATAAAGTTTGCGGATGACACCACCGTGGTTGGACTCATCTCAAGGGGGGATGAGTCGGACTACAGACATGAGGTCAACAGACTGACTGGATGGTGTTCAGTAAACAACCTCTAACTGAACACCACAAAAACTAAAGAACTTATCCTGGACTTCAGGAAGGGCAAAGCACACCCGGCCACACTTTACATTCACGGGGAATGTGTGGAGAGGGTACACTTCATTAGGTTTCTGGGTGTGCAGACCTCTGATGACCATAAAATAAGTAAAATGCAGCACATGAACACACTCATCAGCCAAAAGCTAGTTGAAAAAAGTAAGTTTTTAGGCTGGATTTGAATTGCACCAGTGAAGAAGACTGGCGTATGGACAGAGGGAGCGCATTCCACAACTTTGGTGCAGCGTATGTGAATGCACGTTGCCCCCGAGCTTTATAGGTCATTTTAGGTATACAGAGGAGTTTTTTATCAGCAGACCTTAGTGACCTGGAGGGAATGTAAGGTGAGAGCAACTCTTTTAGGTAGAGGGGAGCAAGGCCATGCAGAGCTTTAAACATTAAAATTTTAAACTGCACCCAGTAGTGCACAGGGAGCCAGTGTAGGTCAGCCAGAACAGGTGTAATATGACAGCGTCTACTTGACTTAGTAAGAAACCTTGCTGCAGCATTTTGGACTTTCTGCAAGCGGCTCATGGTGGATGCATTAACACCAATGAGAACAGAGTTTGCATAATCAAGTCTGATAAATGCCTATGATAGATTCCAGATGCTGTTTTTTGACATTTTACAGAGCCACCATAGAGAGCATCCTAGTGTACGGCATCACAAGATGGTATGCAAGGTGCTCAGCTGCAGCCAGGAAAGTACTGCAGAGGGTCATCAGAACAGCCCAGAAGATCACTGGCTGCTCTCTGCCCAGCCTGGAGGACATTACCAACTCTCGTTACCTCAGTAGAGCAGGCACTATCATCAAGGACTATTCTCACCCCAGTAACCATCTGTTTGACCTGTTACCATCAGGCCGACGGTACAGGTCACATAAAACCAGGACAGATAGATTCAGGGATAGCTTCTTTTCCAGAGCTATCACCATAGTAAACAATCACAAAACCAGATGAACCTGTTAACCCGAACCATACATTTACTGTTCAATATTGATCATGTGCAATAACAATTATGTGTGCTATTTGAGTTCACTCAATATGCTAAAATTCTGCTTACAATAGTGACCTGCACAGAACTCAACTAATGCTGCTACAATATAAATGCTGCTACTGTCTGTGTATATTTGTAGATATTACTGTTGATTTTACATTTATATCATTTCTGCATACATTTTTTTGTATTGTTTTACATTTAACACCAAAGGGAGTGACATTCCAATTTGTGCAATGACAATAATAAAGGTTGGGGTGGGGTGGGGTGGGTGGTTGGTTGGTTGGTTGGTTGGTTGGTTGGTTGGTTGGTTGGGAGTGGCATTCCAATTTTACTGTACCATGTACAACGACAATAATAAAGGTTGGGTTGGCTGGCTGGCTGGCTGGCTGGCTGGCTGGCTGGCTGGTTGGTTGGTTCAAAATAACCAGCAAACATCAAGCATCAACCCAAAGTCACATTCTCTTCATAGAGCTGCCGGCAGGCGTTTAATAAAAAGGTGAGCAGCTGAAGGTGGGAAGTAATGACAGTCGTAATGTAATCACACAGCCGAGAAGCCGGTAAGGGGTCACCCAGAGTTCGCCTGGCAACAGGTCAGGGAAGTGAGGGGTTTGGCTGTCACGGTGAGAGAATACACAAGACACAGGAACAATGGGTGATAACAGAGGGCTTGTGAGAACAACAAGGGGTTAACGGGAGCATGCGCCTCAACAACACGTCCCTGTTATGTGCAGTATCTCATGCAGAGAGGAAATGGGCAGCCACAGAGGCTGTCAAGAGAGTTATCCCTACTGTGCACAAATAGGCACTGCACGCCGCGGAGACTGGTGGTGCAGGAGATGTAACTTCTGAGATGAGATGCTGCCTCCTTGTCAGAGTTATGAGGAGGAGGAAAGAATCCGTCCAGTGTGATAGTTCTAGACCTGAAAGAGCTAGTGAGGCTCTTGGGCGTTAATGTTGGATTGGGGCACAAAAGAGCAGAACCAACATCATCCCGAATCCTGGGACAGGACGGGGTCCCAGAAAGGGCAGCCAGATTGCTCCATCTCTTAAATGACGTCAGGGCCAACAGCAGGGTGGTGTTAAAGGACAGGAACTTAGGTGAGATCTGGTCTAGTGGTTCGAACGAGACCTGAAACAAACCGCGTTTAACCACAGCTAAGTCCCACTGAGAGATTAGTGAATGAGACATGGGTCTGTGTCGCCGAACGCCCCTCAGAAAACATTCAGTGAGGGGATGGCTATAAACACATCTGACGTACTGGGTCCACTTTGAGGCATCCAAACCTGCGCTGGATGCGCCTTATGTGTAGCAGTCTGAGCGGAACTGCTACATGGCCCACAGCCATCATGCCCAGCAGTCTCATCTCTGACAGCGCTGTCACCTTGTTGCATGATTGCATACGGCAAATCATTGCAGACAGATCCGCAGATCTGGACTGAGAAAAACAGGCCCTCATGGTGCTGAAGTCCAGCTCCATGCCCAGGAAGGTGATGGACAGGGATGGGATCACAGAGCTTTTCTTCCAATTCATGAATCTGCTTCAGCTTTGGAGCGAGCCAGGGGATGCATATCTTCCAAATAATCCAAACCTTCAATCCCACCATGCGTAATGGCTGGAGCACCGTAGCCAGGCATTTGGAGAAGGTGTACCCGAGAGTGGAGAGGGAGTACCCGAACGGAAGCCTGCTGTACTGATACTGGATTCCGTTGAACAAGAAACACAGAAACTTCCTGTGTTTCAAAACTATTGGAACGTCTTTAGGTCTATGGAAGTGAACCAATCGCCTGGACGCACATAATCCAAGACCTGTTTCATGGTGAGCATGTGGAAGTGTTTTACCGCTATTGAACAGTTGAACAGGGACAGAACGAGGATAGGTATGACTCCTTCCGTCTTTTTTGAAACCAAGAAATAATTGGAGTACTTGGAACACTAGAGATGGCTTCCTTTGGGAGGAGTTCTCATAATTCCGACTCGAAGGTGGAGGATTGACCAGGTGATGTCAGTTTTGTCTCCACAATTCCCAAAAACATTGGGGACAAGACTGGAACTGTCATTGTAAATGATGTCACAATATTTTTTATTAGGAGATCTTAAAACTATCTGGATGGACAATAGTTGCCCAAACAGAAGTTGATGGGGAACTTATCACAAAACCACAAGATGTTGCCAATTATTTCAGTACACTTTATACTGAAAAAATAACACAGTTAAAGTCAGAAATGAATATTGGTGATAAGGCACACTCTACGTCTCTCATAAAATATTTAATCTTGAAAGATAAGCAGAGTGATTTGATCTAACTACTGTTAGTATTGAACAAGTAGAAAGTCTTTTAAATAACCTTCCGGATGACACATCCTCAGGAGTGGATAACATGGATGGCAGACTATTAAAATTAGCAGTAAAGACTGTCTCGTCCACTCTGCCATATTTTTAAAAATGTCTGCTATCGGGAGTTTTTCCATCACAGTGGAAAGTTTCTAAAAAATTCCTATCCCAAAGAACAAAAACGGTCCATTCAATGGAGCCAATAGCAGGCCCACCAGTACATTACCTGTCTTAGGCAAGATTATGGAATCAATAGTGTGCAAGCAGATGCAAAATTACTTTGTCAAAAATAATCTCCTTACAAAATTTTAATACGCTTATAAACCCAATTATTCCACAGCAACAGCTCTTGCTCATATGACTGACAGCTGGTATCAAGACCTGGACCGTGGTAATTTATTTGGAGTCGTTTTCATAGATTTCAGTGCATCATTTGGTCTGATAAATTATCATGCTCTCTTAGCCAAATTAAAATATTATGGATTGTCAAAAAGGTCTTTGTTTTGGATCAAAAACTATCTGACAGAAGTCAACAAGTTTTTTATAACAGGTTTTTCTCCAACAGATGTGTGGTCAACTGTGGCTTGCCTCAGGGAAGCTCTCTGGGCCCTCTTCAGTTTTCAGTTTACACTAATGACCTACTACTGTATATTCTTTAAAGCAATCTTCAATTGTTATGTATGCTGATGACTCCTATATGTTTTACACTGGTTCAAGTGTCAGTGAAATATTGAGAGTTCTTGAAATGGAGATGGATTTACTCAGTATATGGGTTAACAATAACTATATGATATTAAATATTAAGAAAACTAAATTATGCTTATTGGAAATACACAGAGATCGCACAATAAACCTCAGCTTATGCTCAGAACACTAGAGCAAGTTAATCAAATTGAATTATTAGGTATTACAGGGGATCATCATCTCTCATGGTCATATCATATAGATAATATAGTGAGTAAAATGGGCAAAGGCATTGCTGTAGTGAGACGATGTTCTTTTGTTACTCCTGGTCTGAAAATGGTAGTACAAATCTTTGGTCTTGTCTCATATTGAATATTGTTCAATTATATGGTCTGCAGCTAATAAGTCTGACTTTGAAGCTCGTCCAGAACAAGGCTGCTCATTTGGTCCTAAGATGTTCTGCTACTAGTGTTGCTGAAATGCACCACACATGATCATGGCCTCTAGTAATAGCTAAATTGAGGTACAATCTACTTATATTTATTCAAAAAATAACTTTAACAGGTCGACCAGAATCATTTTTTGAAAAGTTTATTTACTCTGACCAGATACACACTCACTGTACTAGGTATGCATGTGATACTAAACTAATGGTAAAATGGGCCAACACAAATTTCTTGCAAAAATCTGAAGTCTACAGAGCATCTCAGGAATGGCTATATATTACCCAATAGGGTATTCTACAGTTGACGTCAACACGCAAAGGCTTCTGGGAAGGGCCATACTGATAAGCCGCATTAACAATAGAAAATATACAGTTTCAGAGCGTTTTGACATCGATATGAAGGCATAAAATGGAGGAAATTGTTTTGACAAAAAAAAAAAACATACCAGAGAGCTTTTCGTGATGGCGACCCTGCTAATTATCGATCACCAGAACTGAAGCGCTAGCTCAAATGAAAGTGAAAGTAAAAACTAACCCTCGCTAACAGCGCTGTTGTTTTAAATGCCATTATTTCCATCACGGCTCCTTCTTGAGTAATATAAAAATAAGTTCATTACTCACAGTGCTCAAGTAACATTTTCTCAAGGTAGTTTTTTAACTGTCAGGTTATCATTTGTGTCCCTACTTTTTATATTCCACTCACCTCTGGTCAAAAGACTTTTTCGTGGACGTTTGGGCGGACATGCTGTTTGGCCCAGATGTTCAGCTGGACCGCTGCCTCCTTGTTAACTCGCCTCCGGTAAAACCGCTGCCTCCACTCTCCGTTAACAACGCTGTGTCCTGCATTAACTCTCCTCCACTGCTCCTCCTGGATAACCCCACGTCTGAGAGCGTCGTTACGACCGGCGGCTGGTCATTCTCGGATGTAGGACTTTCCCCTCCAGGAAGATGTAAGTAACAAATATACGTGCTTTTCTTGATCTGCTCCACACAGTTAAAATCCGCTCGTCCAACTTAAAAACTACCACCGCTTTGCTTCTTCTGTCTTTAGCTTAGCCCGTGTAGCTTTCCAGCTGTTTCACGTGGTGTCGGCCTGAAACTAGCGTCTCCGGGTCTGCAGCGTTATATTGACTTTACCGGCTTTGGAAAAGGGATAAAAAGTCCTCTCCAACATCCGATCTGGGCGTCTAGAGTCCGATTAGCACCTCCCCCAGCAGCAGCATTAAGTTCCTTGCTGTTTGAAAATCTTTAGGAGACGAAAAAATAACTTTAGCTAGATCGGAGCGCCTCAGTCCCATAGGAATCCATTATAAAATGTAGATTGTTTGTATGACCATATTTCCCAGAGTGCTTTGTGGCAATCTATTTTTAGCTACTGTAGAAAGCTCTATTGGTGATGTGCGAGTCATGAACAAATCGTTCAATACTCGAGAATCACAAGTCACAATCCCAACTGACTCATTTACTGACTCGTCCCCATTACTGTTAGCAAACTAATTTCATTAGTAGAAATATATCTAGCTTATCATTAAAATTGTGGAAAAAAATAACAACCAGTTTCTTAATAAAAGCATTTTCTTACCTGCTCTGGCCTGGAAGCTCATTAGTTCTCAGTAGCATCACTCTGCCGACAGTACGTTTGAATCACTCACGACTCACCCTCTCCCGACCTAAAAGCTAGCTTAAAATGTCCGGTGCTAAATCGTAGCATGAACGAATTATTCAGTTCCTCCATAGTGGGCCTCACTCAGAGGAATCACTCACCCCCTCCCTCGCGGGTTTCAGCTCAAACGAGTCAATCAGTGAAGTGGAGGCTCGCTGTACCGCTAACACGGCTCAGTTCATGAGTTATGACTCACGCAGATCGCGGTACGGATCACTCACTACTCCCAACCGGGTTTCAGCTCATAGGAGTCCCCCAGTGGAAGCTCACGGTATTACATACGAATAACTAGCCCCTAACCTTGCTCAGCTCGAGTCATGACCCACGCAGCTCGCGGTACGGATCACTCATTACTCCCACCCAGGTTTCAGCTCATAGGAGCCACCCAGTGGAAGCACACGGTACTACAAGCTCACTCACCCCTCCTTCCTGGCTCTCAGCTGCAGAAACTCAGGCTGTTACAGGAGAAGAGTCACTCCTTCACCTGAGTTGAACTCCGATAGTGTGACTGACACCATATTCAGTATACACTTTTTTTTGCAAAGATAATAAGCAGACTAAAGAATATATATAATATTTCAGTTCCACCACTATTTTAAAAAATGAATTTCAGTGTATAAAATGAATAGTTTTTTCAATCACTCATCTTAGCAGTAGGATTTACATAGAAAGAGGAGCAAATTAAGTTTGAGTGAAAATGTAGATTTTTTTGCATTCTGGGCAACTGACTCAGTGACTCAAATGACTCGAAAACCCGATTCATTTTGGTGAGTGACTCATTCAAACTCGATTCAGTAAAAAGAATCGAGTTTACCATCACTACCCAAACATATTAGAGAATTGAAGGGCATATATTCTTTTTAAAAAGCATTAAAATTTTATTATACCAGTGGTTCCACCTAAATGTTTTGTGTTTATTGAAAGTTAGAACCTATGAGGTTAATACACTGGGTTCTGTGTGAAATTGAAATGTGTGGTTTGTTTGATTGTATAAAGCCATACATGTAATGTTGATGTTGATATTGTATATTCTGTGAATTGGACCCCAGGAAGATTAGTAACCACTTCGGTGGGAACTAATCGAGATCCTAATAAACAAATAAAAAAATGTCATGGATCCACTTGCTCATATGACACACACGACTCCATTCTCGAGCACGTTCTGAGAAGGGATGCGTGCATGGCACTTGTGCCTGCATCGCATCCAAAAGCCAAGTTCAAGCCCCTGCTGCCGTCACTTGGACCGAGGAAAACTCGGGAGCGACCCATGGGGGGCAGATCACGAAAGGGCAAGTTAACAGGCTCAGACACAGGAAAGGTCATGGTAGCTAATGCTGATGGGGAGAACGCGTGCGTGCGTAATAGCCGGCGCCTGTGGTGCCAAAGAGAGAGAGCAGGGAAGGCGGGGCCATAGCCAACAAATAACTGGGAGATAACTGGGTCGTAGGCTCTGAGACAACCAGCAGAGACCCAACTCGAACCTGTGAAAAGTGTTCGAGAGGGGTGGATGTGCTTGGTGTGGGGAAACAGCAGAAGGATCATCCTAACCATCTGCAGAGGAGGATTGTGTTAGGATTTTGCCCTTTAGAAGATGTAAATGTTTTATTTCAAAACACATTTTGTCATGAACACAATCATCATCATCACACACATTTCCTGCAAGAAGTAATTTCTTTGGCAGCTTCCTGTGCACATCTTGGGACAGTATGGACCAGATCCGAGCCAGCGGGCAGCCTCTCCTGAACCGCTGAGTCGAGGGCTGGCAATCTTGAGGGGCTGAGATTGCTGCTGAAGGCTGTTTCTGTTCAGTACCATGACCAGTCAGGCAGAGGAGTCTCCGCTGGCCATGGCTGTCTTTCCAGGCCCTGGGGGTGCTTCTGGGTTGACGGCTGGACTGAGGCCGAACCAGGTCGCGAAAGGTGTTAGAGCTCTGCAGATTTCTGTGCTTTCTCAACGTTGCGAAATTGGGGGCCAAACAGCAGTTCCGGCCTGATTGGACCCTCCAACATGTTTTTGTGCAGCTGCTCGGAGATGGAAGGCAGAGCATGCAACCAGAGAGCATGCTGAGCCAACGTCTGCCAGGCAGAAACCCGGGCAGAGCAGACCAAGGTGGCAGCACATAAATGGCGTTAGCGGATTTGCAAATAAGGCTTTTAGGCTCATCAGGCAAGTCACATGCTACCACAGTTTTGGAAATCCCAAAAGCGATGAGAGCAACTGGCCGCTCCAGCCTGAACAGCGTGTTTGGAGGCAGGAAGAGCGCGCCAACCAACCATCTTAGCTTTAGCACCGAGCAGTGAAGCTAAGTCGGGCTCCAAGAGAGGAACAGCAGGGTAGCCATGCTCCAAAAAACCCTCCACCTTGGTGATGGGGATGTATAAAGAAACTGGAGCCTTCAACTTTGCAGGTTCCATTGTGGAGTCGTTTCAGTAGTCCATAGCTGCTGGGAAACGTAGAAAAACCGGATCAGGTCAGCAGACCTGGGTGACACCGAACTGGCCCGACAAGTTGTACGACTTAATGGATCTGCATTAAACTTTGTGGATGTCTTCATTATACAGCCTTAAGACAATGATATCAATATGGTAATGACTGGTCAAAGTGGGCATAGTTTATGATTGTCTAAAATTTCTAAATTAAAAAATTTCCTAAAAATCATTAATTAGCCTTTCGCCGGCCCCGCCCCCAGAACGGCTATTGTCCAATCACACATCATAGCAACCCTTACTATCCGACAACTCCAAACAAAATGATGAAGCTAAGCCTAATTTATACTACTAAGCATTAGCCTCAATAGTAGTCATGTCCCTTTCGTTTCCCTTCAGAACCTCCTCATCGAGCTCAACCAGCAACAGCCAAGCATGAGTGCTCCCCCCGCCCACGGCTGAGCGGAGGTCCGCCTCCCAGACTATCCAAGACCCTTTATATGACACACCGTGCCGGCAAATCAGCGTAATATTACCTCAACCGTGTGTCTTATAAACGCACATTAAGCCTATTGGCGCAACAGCGGGTGGTGTCATGATCACGTGATGAATTAATGCCGAGCTCCGGCCGGGAACTATATTGAAAATGAAAGTAAATAAGGGCTTAAGTTTCTTTTTGTTAACAGAACCAGCTGAGATGATAAACTGGAGCGATGCAGAGTGCCGGGAGCTTTTAGAGCTGCCTGCAGCTTAGATCATCTGACATCTGACAGACATCTGACAGCTCACAGGGACACTGCATCACCGCCACCGATCCACGCGTCCCTGGACGCCGCCTTCTCCCGAAACTCCCAACTCCTTGTTCCCTGCTACGCTTCGCTCAGCGGAGCCGACACTAATATATCCCTCCACTGCATACTGTAACCCTTTTTGCCTCGATCTGGATGATATTGAGGAGGAATTGCTCAAAAAATTGTCGCTGACACGCATCTGTCTACTTCTTTCCATCGCGGAAAATTGTGGAGCTGCAGTTTTTGACCCACTTATTGTCGGACTTGGCAACAGTAACTAAGGGGGGCGGGGCTCCGCGAAAGGTCAATTGCATGTAGGAGGCTAAGGTAGTCAGGTTGTGATAACTACATAGTTCTATTTCTATTTACAAAAGTGTTTTTTTAGGCTAGCAGTTGTAGCGCAAATTCCATTAAACTTCTTGAAATCTGGCACACAGTTTACCTTTAGGTGATCCATTACTTTGTTCTTTTTTTAACACAGCATAGTAAAAAGATGTTTTTTTACCTTGAAGCTGACATGTTTTGGCTAGGAACTATAGCCTTCATCAGAGTTGCCGGTGTTGGTGGCGTCACTTCCTTTTATCTGCGGGCAGTAGAGGACGATGTCGCCCTCTACTGCCCACGCCCCCCTTTGCTGATGACACTGTTCCATGCACGGTCCAATGAGTAAACTCCATCATCTCTGTTCATGGTTTTGTGTCCACGTCTCCTCATTTCTATCACTTCTTTGATCCATCTTTTGTATTTTTGTTGTTCTCTGTTTATGATCTGTGTACTGTCCCAGTCCATTATATGATTTTCTCTTGTGCAGTGGTCTGTTACAGCTGATTTTTTTGTTGTACTTTCTGCTTCTTGTTTTGTTGCTCTTGTGTGTCTTCGACTTGTTTCCTTCTCGCACTCCCTTTGATGTTCTATTTTTCATGTGTTGAGTTGGCGTCCGGTTTCTCCTATGTATGTTTTATTGCATAGTTTGCATGGTATTTCATATATGACTCCACATTTTTTATCAGCTGATATCTTGTCTTTTGGGTGTACCAATCTTTTTCTGACTGTCATGTATGGTTTTGTTGGTGTGTTGATATTAGGGCTGCAACAAATGATTATTTGGATCATCGATGGATCGGATGAAGTCTCGACTCGATTAATCAATTAATTGGATTAAACAGGAACATTTAAAAACTGCTAGGGAAACATTTTTTCTCTCATTCCTTTACTTTATTTAACAACAAAACATTATTAGAAAACAGTTCAATAGTGTGCAAAACAACATGCTATCACCTCAACCACAGACATGACTACATAGACGCCCCGTGGACTGGCGCCGCCTATTGGAGCTGCCATAGTGGCCGGCCGTCATCTTAGTTGGGTCTCCATTTGTCCCCAGTGCATTCATTTCTACTGAGGAAGGTGCTTATCCAACTAAAAAACACATTTTATCAAGTTTTTTCACAAAACCAGACACATGATATGGCATGATAATTAAAATGTAAATATAATTGAACAAAATAAATTAAAATATAAAATCCCATCAGGTAGGCTAGAAAAGTCAATAGTAATCCCACGTGATCTGTTGTCAATAGTACTCTGGTTGTTGCAACTGTAGGCTGCAAAAAAAAAAAAAAACGGGCATAGTTGCTCACTCTATTACCTTTGCAGAGTGAGGAGACCCATCCAAAATGGCAACAATGCTGTTACGCTCTCCAGTGCGCGTGATTTGGAATTGTAGGATGGCCAAGGAAAAATCCCGCCCTTCTCGCCTTTGATTGGCTAGAAGGGCTCTCCTACGATTGGCTATTTCATTTAGCAGCAAACCGTCTTCCCTTGCTAAGTGCAGACTGTCCTCCTGCCACCAACAGAACAGCTATTTGAGGGAGTTTTGTAATGCAAACTTAGCGATATAATAACCATTTTGTTCTGTTATGAAAACGTTGTTTTCTGTTCCTTTTATTTAAAAAAATGAAATACGTAAAATGTGAACTTACTATAAATCTAGTTGCATTTATCACACTTGGATTTACTTTATATTTGTTGGCTCTCAAGCATTGATGTTAGTGGAGTACATAGGCTATGTGTGCCTTACCTGGGTATGAAATATAATAAAACTACCCTATTTTGCCCAGCTGTGTGCAGCAGGTCTGTTTCTCTTCTAGAATAATGAAAACTAGTGAAAAATAGGTCTAAATCATAATCAACCTTCCATTAAATTTTGATTAAATTATACACATTCAAACAGATGATGAGATGTGTTCTAACTTGCGAACAGTAGCCCTTTTTATAAGACACACCATGCCGGCAAATCAGCGTAATATTACCGCAACGTGTTTCTTATGAACGCACCATGGTGGCATCACGTTCCGGGAATTTTGCGGCATTCATGCCGCCACGCTTGGTAGTAATATTGCGGTAATATTGCGGCTTCGCCGGTCTTATAAACGCACATTGAGCGTTGGCGCAACAGAGGGAGGTGTCATGGCCACGTGATGAATTAATGCTGCGCTCCGGCCGGGAACTATATTAAAAATGAAAGTAAACACGCGCTTAAGTTTCACGTTTGCAAACAGAACCAGCTGAGATGATAAACTGGACCGATGCGGTGCTCCGGGAGCTTCTCTCCGTTAGATCTGCAGCTCAGATCATCTGACAGCTCACAGGGATGGTGGAGCACACACACCTGTAGCTGGTTGTTAAAATAAAAACTTAAGGAGCGCTGCTTCGATCGCAATAAAAAGCAAGTTATGTCCAAAATACACGGAAGTCCATGACAGTGCAGAGACTGCCCCCATACCTCCTTTTTTCCGCCATCGCGTAATCTTTTATAAAACGGACATAATTGCGCAACATTACCGCCACAGTCTGAGCTCTTATAAACGACCTAACGCTCCCTGATGCCGCATCGGCGTTGTGGCAAATTGGCGGCATTGTTTTATAAAAGAGGCTAGTGTGATAAATGCAACAAGATTTATTACAAGTTCACATTTTGTTCACATTTGACGTTTTTCAGGTTCTTTTATAAAAGAAACTGAAATTGGTTTGTTGTAAAACAGGACAGAATGGTTATTATAGAGCTAAGTTCATATGTTCTCCAAAAAAACTCAAGATCTGGTTGCAGACATAAAAACCCTGCAGTGAGGGAAGATGGTGTGCTGTTACATGAAATAGCCAATCGTAGGAGAGCCATTCCAGCCAATCAGAGGTGAGAAAGGCGGGACCTTCCTTGGCCATCCTACCATTCTAAATTAGCCTTTCGCCGAGCCCCGCCCCCCTTTGTTACTGTTACCAAGTCCGACAATAAGTGGATCAAATACTGCAGCTCTGCGATGGAAAGAAGTAGACAGATGCGTGTCAGCGACAATTTTTGGAGCAATTCCTCCTCAATATCATCCAGATCGAGGCAAAAGGGTTACAGTATGCAGTGCAGGGATATATTAGTGTTGGCTCCGCTGAGCGAAGCGTAGCAGGGAACAAGGAGTTTGGAGTTTGGGAGAAGGTCCGGCGTCCGGGGAAGCGTGGATCCGAGGAGCGGTGGTGGCGATGCGGTGTCCCTGTGAGCTGTCAGATGATCTGAGCTGCAGGCAGCTCTAATGGAGAAAAGCTCCCGGCGCTCTGCATCGCTCCAGTTTATCATCTCTGTTTATAAAATGAAACTTTTTTAGGCCGTGTTTACCTTCATTTTCCATATATTTCCCGGCCGGAGCTCGACATTAATTCATCACGTGATCATGACACCATCCGCTGTTGCGCCAATAGGCTTAATGTGCGTTTATAAGACACACGGTTGAGGTAATATTACACTGATTTGCCGGCACGGTGTGTCTTATCTAAAAGGGTCTTGGATAGTCTGGGAGGCGGACCTCCGCCCAGCCGTGGGCGGGGGGAGCACTCATGCTTGGCTGTTGCTGGTTGAGCTCGATGAGGAGGTTCTGAAGGGAAACGAAGGAGACACGACTACTATCGAGGCTAATGCTTAGTAGTAAATTAGGCTTACCTTCATCATTTTGTTTGGAGTTGTCGGATAGTAATGGTTGCTATGATGTGTGATTGGACAATTGCCGTTCTGGGGGCGGGGCTGGCGAAAGGCTAATTAATGATTTATAAAATTCTGACATACTTTGCAGAATTGAATAGGTTCAAAGTAAAAGAAATCGTTAATGGTAGCTGTTGTTAATCAGCTATGGCACATTCCTTTTTTAGATCATTCTGAGTTACGCTAATTTAGTCATATCTCTCTCTATATATACACGTCTTTACCTTTATTGTCACATTACTGTTAGTGTTGTCCTTTGTTCTTGTTCTCATGTCTCATGAGCCTGTTGGTTTTAGCGTGTCATATTGTGTTTATTATATCTGTATATCTCTTCCTGGGAACTGTACTAAGAATACAGAATAAATGCCACCTCACTTGTGACAACAGTTTTTGTAAATGGAAGATAAGTATTAAAAATTTAACTTTAATAAGTCACTTAGCTTGATGACTTATCTCAAACACTACTAATTGAGTAAAAAAATACAGAAAAATTGCCTTTTTATTTTTTTTAATCATTTAACCGTTTATTAAACAAAAAAAACATTTAGATTAATAATGATTCAAAAGAGAGTCCTGGCCAAGATGGGCAGCAGCTCACCAGCAACAATAATCAATGTGGAAAACCGTTTCCACATCATTAAACAAAAGGACATTAATATAATCAGCCTGAAGAAAAAAAACATAATTTCAGAAACGGCTTTTTTCTAGTTACATATTAACTTACCAATTGTTTTTATTCCAGATGATTGTGTTTGCTGGGAAAATCCCTCGCGATCCTCCTCCATCAGCTACAAACTCCAGTATGAGGTTCGGCTTTAGCTCCCTAGCTCCAGGTTAGCTAGATTGCTCCGTGGTTAGCTCCATTAGCTTAGATGCTAACTTCGGGTAAGCTGGCTATCAGGCTACAACCAGGTTACATCATTTCCGTTTGATGCGCCACCCTCAGCTCCACCTTTTCGCCCATTTTGGAGGTTTTCGGTAGTGACGACACGAATTATACAAATTACACGGCCAAGACAGAAGTGGAGGGAACCGCCTATTTCTGGCTTCACCCACGGCCACGCAAAGAAGTGGGCGTTATCCGTCCATCTTATATATACAGTCTTTGCTTCAAACAAACCTTCCGTGTGGGAAGTGGAACATTTCTGGTTTGCAGTTGAATATAAAGGCGAGGAGAGAAAACGGTGAACTCAGATGCTCACTTTATTTGACGCCACAACCCCTCACACAACACACGAGTCGGGACCTTCCTCGGACATCCTACAATTCCAAATTACGCATTCCTCCTGGTCCCGCTTCGGGCGCCCTAGCGTCTGTTGACACCACATTGAAAAGGCAAAGTGACATTTATGTTGGTCTCTGAACATATTATACACTGGACTACAAGTAATACATCTGAAAAGTTATATTATTGCGTGAATAAAATAAAGTTAGGAAATTTCAGATTTTCTTAAGCTTTTTTACAATTCAAAGTGGACCGAAACCGCGACCCAAAAACCGAGGTACGGAATGGACCGTGGGGAAAGTGGACCGTTGCATCCCTAATCCCTAAGCGGACCACCGTCTCTATCAGCTGACCGCCGTCTCAATGTGGCGCAGGGCATGATATGAAACCCTCCGCTGACTGTAGTGAACCAGGAGTGAATGTCTGTCGAATAACCAACCTCACGGTTAGTTGCCCCCGTTATGGGCAGCGGTTTTCTTTTCTATTGTTGTTTGTAGTTTTCCTTTTTTTCTTGCCCATGTTGGGTATCTGAGGTAATCTTTGTATGTGTTGATCCTCTAGTTTATGATCCTGTTCTGTTATTATACTTGCTCTGTGGTATAATGTTCTGATAACTGACATTTTATGTATGGTGGGATGTTCTGTCCATAATAAATATTGGTCTGTGTGTGTTGGTTTGCTGTATGTGTTTATTTTTAGGGTTCCATCTGTCTGCCTGATTATTTCCATGTCCATGAATGTTATGCTGTTATTTTTTTTCTTCATATGTAAATTTTATGTTGTTTATGATGCTGTTGAGGTGTTTTGTTAGTGTCTCTGTTTGTCCTTTTGCAATGCTTTCTAATATGTCATCTACGTAGTAGTTTTATTTTGCAGTTTGGAGGAGCAGTATTGTTCCAGGTCGTCCATGAAAAACTCACAAAGGGTGCCTGATAGTATGTTTCCCATGGCAAACCCTTCTAGTTGTTTGTAAATTGTTCTGTTATGAATTAAGTGGCGTTTGCTACCAGTTCTATAAATCATGCTATGTCGTCTGCTGTGAGGTTTGTCCTTTTGTGCAAAGTTTTGTCTTGTCTAATCCTGTTGACTGATGGTTTTTTGGGTTGGCATTTTCATGAACAAGGATATGACGTCGTGTGATATCAGTGTGTCATTGCCACAGAGGGCGACATCGTTCTCTGCTGCCCGCGGATAAAAGGAAGTGACGCCACAAACACTGGCAACTCTGATGAAGGCTAGAGTTCCTAGCTGAAACATGTTAGCGTCAATGTAAAAAAAACATCTTTTTACTACGCTGTGTTAAAGAAAGAACAAAGTAATGGATCATGAAGTTAAACACAGTACAAATGTACAAAAGATTACCTTTAGGTGGTTTATGAATCACATAAAATGTTGTCCTGATTTGAGCACCCTCTTGTGTTTAACATTAGGACTAATTTTGATTAAACAACACATATACAAATATTATTGTATTTTGAGAAATGTTTTACATCTTTGATCCTTAGAAAAATATAAGCAGATGTCACACATCATAAAGGTTATCTAGGAATATTCTGAGACTTTTGTAAGAAAGCTTACATTTTTGATGAATTTTTAAATTTATGACAATTTTTCAGTATTGTTAAAAGTTAAATATTTTTGGTAGAAAGTTATTTAGGTATAGAGTAAATATAAAGCATATATAACATTCCACATGTACCTTGTACCGTGATCTGAGAATTCTCTACTTATTTTATAATTTATCATTATATTTTTATGAATATTTTAATTTTGGGCATGGTTGTTAAAAAGACATTTACCAATTTTTCTTGAAAAAAATGCTTTAAATCTACTGATATACAAACAAATGCATTTTATTTTCACGTGCTGACATTGCCACGTGACAATATTTTGTTAATTTTGTGATAATTTATGGATTTTTTTAGGATTTTTTAAAATCAATTGATCAGTAAGTCATAAAATGAAAGTCATATTTTCTATTGAAAATAGCATTTCATCCAGAGACATTTTAAAATGTTTATATTGTTCCCAATATAATCATGTTGCTCAGTAAATTGTTTGGTAATTTTTAGATCAAATATGGATTTTATAATAACTTTTTGTTTCGGTTATTTTAATTTAAAATCTCAATATAATTGTTTTTACTGAAAAAACATTTAATTCAGAAACAAGAAAATTACAAAATATGATTTTACATGACCACGTGATGATTCAAGAATATTTTGGAAATCTGTTGATAAAGATTAAATTTTTTATTAAATTAATAAACATCGTTAGTAATTATTGAAATGTCAGTTACATTTTTAGTATAAAAAGAAAAATGTTGTAAGGTCAATAAAATTAAAGGATCTTATTCCAGATGTAGACATAAACATCCCAAAATGTCTTGTAATTTTCTGATAAGTTATAGATTTTTTATGAATTTATTTATTATTGCACGTACATTTGTTTTTGTTTTTTTCAACTAAACTGCTTGGGTTTCAAAATCTAAAACTGCTATTTAACAACTAACATTGCAGTCAAGTAGAAAAATTGCATCGAAGCCCAGAGAAAAAATTTCATACCCACCAACATCTAGGGGCGTTGTTGCAACAAAAAATGCATTTTGGCTGATAACTGTCAATCCATAACCCCCCTAAATCTTAACAGTTCCTTAATTGTTGGAAGGATTTGCATCACTTGATCAAGGCCGCACACATTTTCATATACCTAGATTTTTTGTTATATCGCAAATAACACAAAACTTGGTTTTGTTGACCAACTCCATCATTTTTTGTTGAATCAACTTGAGACTTGGAACATATGATCTGTGGACAAAGATGACTAAATGTGATAAAGAAATCACAGAAATCTAAAAATTTTGCAAATGATGCAACGCCAAAATGTTTGTGCTAGTTAGCAAATGACGTAACTCTGACTAAATCTGACTAAATGATCTTTCAAGATTAAATTATGAAAATCTGGATTGTAATAGGGATTGTGATGTTAGCCATGCCTATCTACTCAATCAAAAATTTACATATAGGGGATGCTAAAGCGTCAAAAAGTATTATTGCATGTTTATTTAATTGAGTTTCAAGTGTTGGAGGTTTTTGTAGTTTCCTTATTTGATGGAAATTTTGAAGTTTTATTAATTGTATGACATGTTAATATTTATGAGGCTAATTTTGGTGTTTGATTTTTTTTGTAGTCTTTTTAAATTGCTGTAAGTTGGGTTATATTACTACTTATTAATAATCATTACTAATTAATGAATAATCACATATTAATAATTTAGAACAAGTAATGGAAGGTGAAATTTTATTCTAAAGCAGTTTTAGAAGAATACTGGACACTAGAACATACATGTAAGTTGCTAATTTCTGCTTTAAAACATATTAGAATCTACATTTGTCAGTCTTTAAAAATCTAATGCTAGTATTATATAAACATGAACTCAAAATCATGACAGATTTTTTGTTTTTTATATATGTGATGAAAACACATTTAAGTGTAAAATTAATGAAAATGCCATGACAGTTTGGATGTATTTGATTAAATTATTTTACTAATGTTTAAAATATGGAAAAATAATTGTGTGAATGTAATTCTGACCACTGCACAAAGCCTTCTCCAGCACATCCCAAATATTCTCAATGGGGTTCTTAGCCCAATTTTAGTCGTTTCTGCAATCTCCTTAGGTGTCTCTGCTTGATCAAACAGACTAACATCTTTTCCATGACCACCAGATGTGTCTTTCCACATGGTTGTTTAAGAAATGAGAAGCAACTCATTGCACTAGTTGGGGTTAAATAACTTGTTGCCAGCTGAAAGATAATCACTCATGCAGTAATTATCCAATAGGAGGCTCCTACCTATTGGCTTAGTTAAATCCAGGTGACGACTTTTTTTTTGGGCCAAGGAGTATATTTTCTGTAACTGATGCATTGGACAGGAAGATTTTTTCCATTAAGTGGGAGGGGCCTAGCTTAGGGGGTTATTTGAGATAAATCTGGGAGGAGAGCATACCTTTGGGACAAACCAAACTAGCGGTGGATTCAAAAGGTCAAGCCTTTCTGTTTCCTGTATCAGGCTGCATTCACTGATGCATTCAAATAACTTGTTTTTTTCTATTAAAAAACAAGTTACTGAATCATAATCATTATTGGAGTAAAACTATATTAAAGTTAAATTTGTATCAAACAACCCACGTATAGGAATTATTTTTATTTATTAATTAATTAATTTATTTACTTATCTTTTCAGAGGATAAAGCCTCTTGAGATAAAATATCACGTTTTCGAGAGGGTCCTCCTTCCATACAAGGCAAAAATTCAAAGACAGCAAGACAAGTAACTGAAAGAGACGGGAAAAAAAAACCTAAAATGACCTGAAAATATGCAAAACAAACAAAACTAGCCAAACCAAACAAAATTAGCCAATCTCACAAACATTCTAGATGACAAGTAATAACTTAGAAGCAATTACAAGAGGGTAAGACATGTAAATAAACAGTGTTCCTGAATAATCAAAAAGAAATAATTGACCATATGTCAACAGGTAGATTATTCCAGTCAAGTGGGGCTTTAACACTAAAAGCCAGTCTTTCCACTTCTTTCTTAAAAATAGGTACAACAAAAGAAATTTGTTCGTTAAATCTAGTATTATACTGACATCTAGAGCCCACCAAATACATTTTTAAATATGCTGGCAAGTCAAAGAATATACATTTAAAAATAAACAATAACCAATGAAATCTACGTCTGGCAGGTCAAACTTTCATACATACTACAGTGGTGTGTTGTAAAAGGCCAGTGCAAAACAAAATGACAAATACTGTTATAAAGAACATCAAGAGGATGAAGACAGGATGGAGTCGTACTGTTTCTCAATTCCGGTCCCCAGGACCCCCTGCTCTACATGTTTTCCATGTTGCCCTTTCAAACACCATTGTTTCCCTGCACACCTGACTTAAATGAATGAGTGATTAACAGGCATCTCCAGCACTTGATGTTCTCCTGAGGAGGCAAGCATAGACATGGAAAACATGCAGGACAGGGGGTCCTGAGGACCGGAATTGAGAAACACTAAGACGGGGAATAAAAGTTGTTTTGCAAAATGATTACTCACTTTAAAATCAAAGCAATCACGTCTAGGAATTAAAAGACCAGGAATTGGGCGGTCTGCCCAGGTAGCAACCAGCAAAGGCCTGAACCCTTAACATCTAGAAAACTAAGAAACTAGCATTTCATAATAATCTATTTGGTCATTGTTAAAAAAGTTATTTTCTTTATATTCCACAAGTGCCGCTTAGTTTTGGATAGGCTGAACAATGAAGCATTCCCGTTGTTTGGTTTAATATATGTACACAGTGCATTCATGTGGCTACAGAAAGAATTTTTATAAAATGTTGTATGGTAGGATGTGAAACAGAGACCACCTGTGGACATGGGTTATATTTCATATACTACTTATTAATAATCATTACTAATTATTAAATAATGAATAAATACATATTAATAATTTAGAACAAGTAATGGAAATTGAAGTTATATTCAAATGCAGTTTTTGGTGAATACTGGAGCCTGGAACATACATGCCAGTTGCTAATTTCAGCTTTAACCCTATAAGGCCCAACCCATCAAAAAATAGCCAGAAAATTCTTTAGAACTGAAATGTCTACTAACCTTTATAACAAAATCCACAACATTTTTTTTGCTATATCATTTTGTTTATGATATATTTTTTTGTATCGCATTTGATACATTGGGCATTTTTGGTAACTTTTTGTTAACAACAATTTTCATTTTAGACAAAAGAAAAAGTTCTGTTTAACATTTTGAAATTATAGAACATTTCAAAGTTTTTCCTCTTTTTATTTTCACAACACTTTCAACAGCCCTTTTTATTTCACTTTGTGATTGCCAGAAAAATTGTTTCTATCCTTGTTCAGGCAAAGATGCACCTTACACTTCCCACAGTGGACATGTGAAAAGTGATTCCCTATGCAGTGCTTGCATTTCTGTCGGGTTTCCCATGTACGAAAATGGTCAATGCCATCCTTTCTCACATCCAGAGGCACACTGCAGCTTGGCCTTTTACAGGGTGGTGTTGGAGTCGCCTCAGGGGAGGATAGTGGTCTGCCACACTTGGCCTTTCCTGCACTTGTGAGGGAAGTAGCAACCAAAGCCTGAAACCTTCACAGAGCCATAGGTTTCTCCTGGGACTCAAGCTTCTTCTGGTCTCCTCTAGGTTCCACACACTGATGACTGCCACTGTAACGGTGTGCCACCAGATGTACATGTACCATCTTCGTGATCCTGAAGCTGGACTTGTAAAGTGCAGACAGCATATCAAGGAGATCAACACCTCCCATGAACTTGTTATAAGTTTCAACAATGGCTGGCCTGGGAACCATTATTTGAGTTTTGGATTTGCGATCCCAGTGTTTCACATTCCCCACAGGTTCAATGCCAACAAAAGAGGAAATCAGGTTCACTTGTTTGTTGTCGTACCATCTTACAATAATGTTGTTGTCCTGGTTTACTCTGAAGTCCACTGAACCTCTTCCATTTTTCTTCAGTTCTTTTTCATCCATCATGTTGCAGTCTGTCAGCCTGTTCATCCAGATTGTGCCAGTGTAGTGGATTCCTCTCTCTTTTAGGTGTTGCACAAGGGGAACTGATGAAAAGTAGTTGTCTGCAAAGACATTGTGATTTTTTCCTGCTGGAAGTGTTGATGTCATTTTCAGCACAACCTCTCCTTTAACACCAACTTCAGACTTCTCTCTCTCTGGATTTTCTGCACCTTGACAAACATCAAAGTCATAAAGAAAGCCACTTTGTCCAGCACATCCCCACATCTTGACTCCCCAAAAGAGCAATGCCATTATTATTTCAGAGGAAGTGTTATTGTGGAAATACTCAAAATGTGTTTAAAGATGGCACTTCAGTGATTAATTAGCTTAATTAAGTCATCAAAATAGTGTGTGTTTGTATTACGTAGATTAAATTACAAAAATGTCAATTTGGTGAAAAAGCACATTTTATACCTGCAGTATCAAATTTGATACAGACATTTTAACACGGTTTAATTGTAATATAAAGAATGAGTTACTTTATAGATATGCATTTTTTCAATGGATAAATGGGGGTCAGCGATGGGAAGGCAGGAGCCGGCAAAGTCTGAGGGGCCGGCAACGGGGAGGCAAGAGCCGGCAAAGTCTGGGGGGCCGGTGATGGGGAGGCAGGAGCCGGCAGAGTCTGAGGGGCCGGCAACGGGGAGGCAGGAGCCGGCAGAGTCTGGGGGGCCGGCGACGGGGGACCAGGAACCAGGAAACTTTGGGAGGCCGGCGACGAAGGAGCAGGAACCAGGAGACTCTGGGAGGCTGGCGATGACGAAGCAGGGACCAGGAGACTCTGGGAGGCCGACAATGAAGGAGCAGGAACCAGGAGACTCCAGGAGGCCGGCGACGAAGGAGCAGGAACCAGGAGACTTTGGGAGGCCGGCAACGAAGGAGCAGGAACCAGGAGACTTTGGGAGGCCAGAGACGAAGGAGCAGGAACCAGGAGACTTTGGGAGGCCGGCGACGAAGGAGCAGGCACCAGGAGACTCCAGGAGGCCGGCGACGAAGGAGCAGGAACCAGGAAACTTTGGGAGGCCGGCGACGAAGGAGCAGGGACCAGGAGACTCTGGGAGGCCGGCGATGAAGGAGCAGGAACCAGGAGACTCTGGGAGGCCGGCAACGAAGGAGCAGGGACCAGGAGACTTTGGGAGTCCGGTGACGAAGGAGCAGGGACCAGGAGACTCTGGGAGGCCGGCGACGAAGGAGCAGGAACCAAGAAACTCTGGGAGGCCGGCGACGAAGGAGCAGGGACCAGGAGACTCTGGGAGACCGGCGGCGAGCCGGCAGTTTCTGGGGGGCTGTCGACGGGGAACCAGGAGCAGGGACCTGGACTTGGGTGGCCAACAGCAGTGGTGGTGTGGCTGGAGCCCCAGGGGTCAGCGGCGGCGAAGCAGGAGCAGGGACCTGGACTCGAAAAAACTCGTTTAAAATGAGCTGCTGCTAATTTTTCATCTTAAACTCCGTCTCCTGTCTGTGTGTCTTGACTCCTGCAGCAGCAGCAGTCTCGTTTCTCATGCTGCGTTCAATTTACCTCGGAAGTCGGAACTCGGAGCTGGGAATGACGTCACACCCGTTCTGGTTACAGTTGTCGGAGAAGTCAGGATTAAACAGCTCTTTAGAAATCCTACTTCATTATGGAATATTATACCATTTTATATTCTGTCCAGACTGGGTGACATTAACTTTTTTCTGGTATATAATTATAACATTGATAAGATCCCTGTCAAAATGTCTGCCTTTCACCGCCAGGCTTGTCTTTCATGGGCTCTCATTTACAAACACAACTTCTCACTTCATAACTACTTAATCTGGAACAACAAAGACATCTTGTATGAACATAAAACTATTATTTATTTATTTATTTTTCCAAATATTGGTTTCAAAACAACAATGGGTAGATCAACTGTTTAATCCTGAGGTACTTCTGTTTACATATGAAGAGTTTCAACATAATTACAAAATATAATATCCCTGTAACTATTGGAAATTATGTAAAAGTTTTTGGAGCCATCCCATCTGGTGTGTGTATGCTTTTTAAAAATCAACAGAGAGTTGATGCTAATGAACTTACTCTACTATCCCCAAGTGACACACCTGCAGAGAAGATTTGTTTCTCCAGTCATCCTGCTAACAACAAATCTATCCGAGCTTTGTTCCAGAGGAATGTTACAACACTACCCCGTGCCTTATCTTATTGGAATACATTTGTGAATGATATTCCATGAAAGAAGGTCTGGTTACTACCTAATAGATATATGATTAATAACGAATTTAAAGAAATATCCTTTAAACTCCTTCATAGATTCTATCCAGCTAAATGTTACATTAAAAATAGATTCAAGAAAGATATTGACTTGAACTGTAGCTTCTGCAATTCATGTCCTGAAACTGTTATTCATATATTTTGGCACTGCCCGGTAGTTAAAACCTTCTGGCAGAAACTTTGTGATTTTATTCATGTCCATATTGTTACTAATTTTGTTATGTTTTGGGAGAATGTACTGTTTGATCTCTTTGAACCTAGTTTGAACAAAAATTCTCTATACCTAACTAACCTTTTAATTTTGATGGCGAAGTTTTACATCCACTGTTGTAAATATTCTGGTAAAAAAACATGCTTTGCGGCTTTCTTTAATACTTTCAAACTATACATACTTTCTATTAAAAATTCTGACAGACAGAAATCTCTTTAAACTATTGAAATATGTAAATTTTTTATGTTTTCATTTTGAACCCTAACACCCCAATACAATCTAGCATATTTTCTTATCTTTCTATCTTCTTTTTTTCCTTCATTTTTTGCCTCTATGCATTCTTCTAGTTCAAATTTCACATTGTAATTGATTACTAAAAGTGATATGTTTGTATTTGTGAATAACTTCAATAAAAAAAGAATAAAGTAAACAAAAGAACACTGGGGAAAAAAAGGAGAAGTCGGGATTCCAATATGGCGGTGCCCTCGAAAACTGCTGTTTTGGTACCTCTCAACATACACAAACGACTAATAAACACATATAAAGCTCATCTTCAAAATATAATTGAAGAGAGGAAAAGGTGAAGAAGGTAGGTAATCCTCTTGCTGCGTATTGATATTGGTGGAGTTTTTATTCAGGTTTTTCAACCTAATGTGCTGAACAGGCTTTTGGAGGAATAAAGTGCATGTGGAGCTGATGTGGAGGCGTCTCCGACAGTGTTGGGCAAGTTACTTCAAAACTGTAATGCATTCTTTATTACTTGTTACTCTCATTTTAAAGTAATTCATTACATTACAGTATTACTGATTTTAAAATGTAATGCTTTGCATTACTTTAAGTTACTCTCACCAAAATAATATGGATTTGGGAATCTAAATGTAGCTCATGACGCTCAAGTAGCTCATTAGACAGCCAGTGGAAGTTGATGTGTTATTTAACTGGGCTAGGGGTTGTTGTTGAAACAGTCAAACATAGCAAACGGTTATTTAGATGTAGCACATAAAGTGCATTTGACTACAATGTTCTTCATATCCTCATTCTTCACAAACTTAAAGTAACGGGCATATGCCCATCTGGAGAATGTTCTATCTAACCTTAGATCAGCTGCAGGTTCAGTCATCTCTGCTCTGTCTGACTACAGGAAGTGAAACATTTTGCGTGAACATTTCTCTTCTGCTGATATTGTGTAGCCTAGAAATCTAGACACACCGAAGCAGAAGCAAGAAGATTTTGCTCTACAGGTCCTTAATCACCTCCATCAGGGCTGGGTAATGATTGCCCCTGGGCATGAAAGTGCCCAATGCTGGCCAGGACCCCCAGAAAATTATTTTTTATTAAATAAATGCAACAACATATTGTATGCTGCTAGCTTAAATTAATTGAGTGTGTGTGTGTGTGTGGGGGGGGCTCCACCCTGTATTTTGCCTTGGTCCCCAAATGCCTGGATACGGCCCTGGGTGTGGAGTTTTGAAGGTGATCTGAATTTGATCAAATAAATGAATTTTACATGTTTATAAATTATTGCTTTGTTAAAAATGTCTACCATTTTCCTTTTCACGCACTTTATTTAGTTTTTTCATTTTTTATTTGACTATATTCCTGTCCTGTCTCTTTTCAATGAGTTTGTTCATTACAACCTCAAAGCTTTCTTGACCTGTGCGCAGTTGCAGGGTTTCATTATGTCGCCTTGCCTCTCACATGCTTCCTCAGAGTCCCTAAAGAACTGAAGAAGCTCATCCTGGGATTGATCCCTGTGCCGTGATGGTGATGGTGTGTGGGACACAAAATATTTTAAATAAAATACAAGCTAAATGTGATGAAAACACAAAATTCTAAATAATTTGAACTGAAGTAAAACATGTAAAAACAGAAATAACATTTTTATCCTGCTTTCCTGATTAATTGAATCATTTTTATGGGTTTTTTGCTCATGAAAGTTAAGTTTTGCTTTATTAGTGAATAACTGCAGGTAAAATGATGCTTTGCTGCATTTTTTGTTGACAATATTAAAATAAGGTTGGAGGTTTGTCCTTTTTCTCTGCCTCTGGATCAGCTGATCCACGAGTCTGCAGGCTGTGCGCAACACAGAACAGAGAAAGAGACAGAGATTTAAAAATGTTATTTTATCACTAAATGGGACAATCAGCTGAAACTGTTGAGGGAAATTGATTAAACTAAATCACGGGAGATGTCCAGAAAATCTGTGTTTATCATGTGTTAAACGAACGGCATTTAATTTGCGTTAACAGGCTGTTGCCGCGGATAGGACTTCACTGTTGCCCAGAATATTTTACTGAGGATGTTTTTCTGCTCAACATCAGACTTCTGAAACCCAAACCAGGTCTGTATAACTGTCACCCTGTCTCTTTAGAAATGAGTCTTCATCACCGCTCCAGCTGCAGCTGCTGAGATCAAAGTTGACAGAAACGGGGATTCCGTGTAAACCACCGCAAATAATCTGCGTGTTTCCCGTAGAACACGTTTGCCGAAAGATTTGTGCAATAATCAGATTTTTATTTTACTTTCACAAAATGCTGATTTTAGATTAGATATCACGGAAAACAAGGACGGCTTGCCATCAAATTTAAAAGCCGTCCCTTGTTAATTACAAGTCAGGCAGGATGACTTTCTGACTGCATCCTCCTGTGCGTAGCTCGCGAGCGATGTGTTGGAGACCTAGCCTGGCAAGCCATCCTATGTGAATATATATATATACAAACTCTGCAAAACAAGAATTTGGTCTAGTTCGCTAGGCTATTGGAGACCCCTTTCTCATCTTTAATGCTCCTTCTTTCATCCTGAAAGAAGGATGCAAATCTCATTTAACTCAGCCAGTGTTCTTCATCTCCTTGTATAATTTGATGAGACGAGTGGTCCTCTACATCTTTTCACACAAAACTTAATAACTTTTGCCGCCTGTTGAAAACAAGCGTTTTCTTGGCATCAAAACGTGTCTTTAAAATTCCATGGCACATATCAAACGCCATCAGAAATGAACTTTTACATGTCCATAGACTCTCATTCATCTTTTTTGGGCAGCAGGGGACCCATGAACCGGATGTAGATGGGCGTGACTTAGGCGCCCTAAGATTCATCCAGACAACAATTTCTCTTTTATTTTGAAAGGTTTTCATAAGCGAGAGTACCGTAACGCAGCGTGTACTCGCGCATCTGTCAACATCGAGTTTGGGTTCACGTGACTGTCGTTTCCAAAGTGAAGGCTGTCTTGACCGAAGTGTAAAAATAAAGGTGGAAGGAAGTTGGGCTAAACGTCGGTGGGTTAACTGGGAACTCTTCCCGTCGCCCTCCCCAGCCGCTGACGTTATGCACGCAGCCGTGGCGTGCCCGTGAGCTCTGCAACATGGAGTCGTCCGCCTGGCATCTCCTAGGAATCTCAGAAAAAGAACACAGCTCAGAATAAAAGGAGCAAGTTTGTCCGCGGGAGCCGCCAAAGCCTCCCTCCTCCTCCGGCGAGCATCGTTAGCGGGGCAGAGCTCCAGCTTCGTTCGGGAATCATGACGAGCTAAGACGGCCAGTCCTCACTGCGACCCGCGAGGAGCCAGGCCGATTGCTGTGAGTACTTCTAAAAAAGACCGTTTATGGTTTAAAAGAGCATGTGTGCTTGCGAGAGTGTTAACAGTCATCTGACAGCAGCTGGATCGATGTCAGTCACGTCCTCTGAGGGGACAGAGAGGCTTAACCCGGGGGAGGGAACGGATCCAGCCGGACTTACCCTTTCCTTTCAGAGGGGCAGAAGGAGAGGACATTTGGGCCTGATTTTAAAGGCCACTTATTTATGTAACCATCTGGGTGCCTCGTTTCATTTAGAGTAGACATGTTGTGAAATGAGGTCAGAAAATCCTAAATCTGCAGCTGGAAATAAAGAGGAGACAGTCATGGACAGATCCTGCAGATTAGATTAGAGACTGACATGTTTTTAGAATTAAGTTTCCTGATGTTTAGTCTTATAGATGCATGCATGTTAGTGCAGAAACTTCAGTGAGTTCACGTGTTTCCAGAGGAAGAGGATGTGATACAATGTAGGCAGGCTGGTCATCAGTGGAACTCCATAAAGTTCTCTGGGGGAACATGGAGCCAGATGGGAAATCCATAACTCCAGGGACCAGCTATGGGCTCCAATCCATCAGTTCAGCACAAGATCTGGTCACCCCCACCTTCCTCAAGTGCAGCTTAGGGGTAAGGAATCTCCTGCTGTTATTATCATCTAATTATTGTCAGTATTCAATAACACATTTTTTGCATGTTGTATTAGTCGCCAAGTTCTCCAAATTTGAGAGTCGACCCAGTGTCTGCAAAATGCATGTGGGACCTGTCTGAAGAGGAGGTCTTGGATCAGAGTGAGGACTCTCAACCTACCGCAGACCTGCAGAGGGGATCGCAGAGAACGTTCAAGTCCTCTGCCTTTCCTACCTCCCTCAGCTGGGACTCTGACTCAGAGAAAGAAGCACTAGATGGTAACACATGGTTTCATATATTTACAAACACCTCAGATCATCAGTGAAATATGAAGAATAGCTGGTATACGGCCGCTATTGTAGATTGTTGGACTCATCATCATTGTCTCCTTGCTGGTCCTGTCAGAAGTCCTGCATCCTGTTCTTTATAAGTAACCTGAGTGTGAGCTTTAACTGTGGATTTTACCTGTCGAGCTGTGAAGTGATGTTTCTGTTGTGTGTTTTGTGTGCTGTGATGTGTCAGAGGAGGAACTCCAGAACTTTTCTAACCCTCACGGTCTGGCTGTTCACAGTCCAGGATCTCCCTCATTTGGATTCAGGTGAGGATGAGGAGGTACAGGGGATGTCTGGTGGTAGAGATATGTTTATTACATTATCACTCACTGGTAAAGGCAATAGGTGGGTGATCATGTTGTTGCTAATGTGTCTGTTAGCAGAATACCTCACTGACCACTGGACATGTTTTAATGAAAATTTCAGAAACTAATGATTAGATGTTCATCTACAGCTGATTAACGTGTGAAGTCAGCCCAATTCAAGATGGCCACCACAGTTAATTAGTTTGAGCTAAAATGAGAATGGCTTTAATTCTGTAATATGGGGCAGCAGTAGCTCAGGAGGTAGAGCGGGTTGTCCAGTAATCAGAGGGTTGCAGGATCGATCCCAGATCTCTGTAGGGAATTCTGCTGTTGTGTCCTTGAGCAAGACACATACGGTAACCGTTCTTGCTTGCTGCTGGTGGTGGTCGGACTGGTGGTGCATGTGTACGGCAGCCTTGCCTCTGTCAGTGCGCCCCAGGGCAGCTGTGGCCTTGATGTAGCTCATTGCCACCAGTGTGTGAATGTGTGTGTGAATGGATGAATGATACACTGTAGTGTAAAGCACTTTGGAGTCCTCTGACTCTAAAAAGTGCTATTCAAGTGCATGTGACTTATCATTTAACTCTATAATATGTATCAGCTGAGAGACTTTTATGCCATATAACCAAAGGTCAAACTTGTGCTATTTTTTTAAAATTATTTTCATAATTTGGCCAAAGTGGCTATAACGCAATAATTTCTCACCTAAAATTCATCTCAGTTCAACTAATTAGCCTTTCGCCGGCCCCGCCCCCAAAACGGCTATTGTCCAATCACACATCATAGCAACCGTTACTATCCGACAACTCCAAACAAAATGATGAAGCTAAGCCTAATTTATAGCATTAGCCTCGATAGTAGTCGTGTCCCCTTCGTTCCCCTTCAGAACCTCCTCATCGAGCTCAACAAGCAACAGCATGAGTGCTCCCCCCGCCCGCGGCTGGGTGGAGGTCCGCCTCCCAGACTATCCAAGACCCTTTTATAAGACACATCGTGCCGGCAAATCAGCGTAATATTACCTCAACCGCGTGTCTTATAAACGCACATTAAGCCGTGGCGCAACAACGGGTGGTGTCATGATCACGTGATGAATTAATGCCGAGCGCCGGCCGGGAACTATATTGAAAATGAAAGTAAACACGGGCTTAAGTTTCTTTTTGTTAACAGAACCAGCTGAGATGATAAACTGGAGCAATGCAGAGCACTGGGAGCTTTTAGAGCTGCCTGCAGCTCAGATCAGCTGACAGCTCACAGGGGTACCGCATCGCCGCCACCGCTCACCGATCCACGTGTTCCCGGACGCCACCTTCTCCCAAAACTCCCAACTCCTTGTTCCCTGCTACGCTTCGCTCAGCGGAGTCGACACTAATATATCCCTCCACTGCATACTGTAACCCTTTTGCCTCGATCTGGATGGTATTGAGGATGAATTGCTCCAAAAAATGTCGCTGACACGCATCTGTCTACTTCTTTCCATTGCGGAAATCTGCGGAGCTGGGGTATTTGATCCACTTATTGTCGGACTTGGCAACAGTAACTAAGGGGGGCGGGGCTCGGCGAAAGGTCAATTGAGTTTTGACTCAATTAGTTGAACTGAGATGAATTTTAAACTTCCTTCATATTATTAAACGTCCAAAATGTAGGCATTTGTTTTTTTCTGTCACCCACAGTGTCTTTCACTGTTGTAGAACTGTTTTTTAAATCTTTGAAGTAGGGCCGGGACGATAAACAATAAGTCAATTAATCGTACGATAGATGAAAATGAACTCAATCATTTTTCCAGCCTCAATATATCGCCATGTGCTGGATGACAAGAGGGTTCAAGTGCAGTTTTGGTTTTTGACACTGGATAGGCCATTGTATTTATTGTTTTGGAGAGACAGGGTCTATTTTATTGTTTTTGTAGCGATATTTTCTAACAAGCTACGTTTACATGGACACAAGTAATCGGATTGAACGCCCTATCGCATCAAAAATTCGTCATGTAAATAAGTCAATCGGAATATTCTGATCCGATTCGGCCTGATCCGAATGAAATTTCATTCTGATTGAGAGAGGTGGTTTTGTTCGATCGTCAATCCGATTGGCCACACAGCCATTCGGATCGTTGGGGTAAAATAATGCCCACTGCGCAAGTGTGCAACTTCAGCGTGACGTCTTTTCGCCTCTGGGCATGCTCAGGACAGATCAAAAACATGGCGGGCGGTAAACAGAAGTGATCTGTTGCCGACGCTATTTTTTACTGGAAATACTACGGGAGCTCAATATTACTGAACGTCTCGATGGCCGAACAGCTAAAAATGCCGAGTTATACACTCAAGTGCATCTAAAGATGCAGGAAGCAGGAATTCACCGAAGCTAGAGAATAAGCAAATAAAATGCAAGGGAAAAGACATGCGGACAAGATGGTGTTTGTTTACAATTTCTCTTCCGGGAAAGACAAGTCTGCGCATGCGCAAGCTATGGTGCGTGCATCGCAGCATGATCGAATCATTCCAGTTAGTGTCCATGTAAACAGAGTATTTGGGATTTCCGATCAACCAAGATTTGAATCGAATTGGGAAAATTTGGCGCATGTAAACGTAGCTACAGAGAGTGAGAGTCCTTTATAATTTTATTTTTATTGTTTTTGTTTGTTTTATTTATTTATTTAGAAGTTCTGGTTCTTGACATTCCAATGTTAAAGGTTTAATAGTTGCATTTTAAAGGATGTACTTGCATTATTATGATATATTAACATTACATAAGTGGTTATTTTGGTCTAGATAATGTCGACAATAATATCGTTTATTGTCAATAATTTGTTGGACAATATATCATCCAGCAAAATTTGTTATCGTCCCAGGCCTACTTTGAAGTATTTTAAACTCTCAATGAATCAGAGCCCTGATTATTTTCTTCAAAACTGAAAAAAGCGGCTTGTTTCATGAAGAGTGGGAGACAGATCTGTGGTTACTATAATACAGCCTTAAAAAGCAAATTGCAGGTTAATTATTTTTTCTAATTCATATAAAATGCTGTCCAAAAATACTATTTGAAATGTTTATTGTGGATATTTTGTTTTAAAATACATAACGGCACAGTTTTTCGAGTAAAAATTGGCCTTTTTCAGCAAAGCTTCTAAAAATGCTCTTTTTTCTAAATCTTAACCTCTGACATAACCAGAGGGAGTTCTAAGCTAGGTGCTGCCTCAGCTCAGTGTGGAGAGTGAGTAGTTTTAGGGTAGAGAGGTCGTGTTTTTGAGTCAGTGTGTGTGTGTTCACTGGTTTTGGATTGTGTTAATTTTGATAAACTATTATTTGTGGAGGCTGTTGAAACTCCAGCCTGTGCGGACATCGAGTCCACGGGTTTCCAAATAAGTAAAACAACGGCTCTATCTCTGTGCCTGAGGGCATTTTGGGCAGCTGAAAATACGAGACTTCACTTCTGCTTTAGCTACAAAAAACGCCCCGTCGTGGTGCGCACTAGTTTCTGGGTCAGAACCAGCTCACAGCAGCCCGCATGAGCTCCAGAACAGGTTGACAGCATCTCTCCCTCTCACTAAAGTGCTAAACTGCGCTACGTGAATGGATATTAATGAGAATGAGACCGCTGATAAACACTCATTAGTTTATTATTGTCAAGTATTAATGTTATATTAACCGACTGATACTATTTTAATTGTCTGGTACATGATAGTAATCTGTACAACATTGTGATGTTAGCACACGAGTTTAAGCTAACATCGTTAACTCACCGAGACACCTGCTGCTCCCCCGCTGCTTCTCCTCACATCACAGCTCAATTTTTCTCCTTTGGCCGATAGTTTCTCCCTCTGGTTTGTCTCTGCTCTCTGAGGCGTGCAGCAGGCTCATATTTTTATGGTTTTTGTCCACCATAAGTATAATTATAAACATTTAAAGTTTCCTCTGTGTCAGCGCTACATTAGAATCCATATTCTTCTCTGGATTAAGCTAACAGGACTCCCTTTGCTGACGTCACGTTGGTTTGGCAGAAAAAAAAACATTGTTTTCACAAAAATGTCTCTAAAAGCCTAAATAATTTATGTATTTGTAAATTTTTATTTAGAATGAGTTTATATTATGTTTCTCTAAACATTGGTTCATGGGAGTCTCCAACCTGCAGAGCAAGTCACACCCCTAAACGGTATGGCCTGTATTTGATATAGCACCTTCTGGAGTCCTAGAACCCCCCAAAGCACTTTACAAGACAATCAGTCATTCACCCATGCACACACACATTCACATGCTGGCGGGGATGAGCTACAATGTACAGATGCCCTAAAATGCACTGACAGAGACGAGGCTGCCGAGCACAGGCGCCACCTGTCCTGCGACCACCACCAGCATACAATGTGTGTGAAGTGTCTTGCCCAAGGACACAACCGCAGCATTCTCTGCCGGGAGCCGGGATCGATCCTACAACCCTCCGATTACTGGACAACCTGCTCTACCTATTGAATTCAATTCAGTTTATTTATATAGCGCCAATTCACGACAATAGTCGTCTCAAGGCACTTCACAAAGTAAACATTCCAATACAGTATAGTTCATTAAGCCCATCAGTAAAAAGTTTCCAATATAAGGAACCCAGCAAATTGCATCGAGACAATCCTCATACTAAACAAGCATGTAGCGACTGAGCTACTGCTGCCCCAGGAGCCTAAAACTCTGCCCTACCAGAGTCTTACTCCACCCACATTTCCTGTTTGAAAAATGTGGCAAAAATGCTTGGCGGACAGAGAGGGTGCTCTCGAAAAATCTTTGGCAGGGAAATGACCTGCTAGCAAACACCCAACTTAACCCCCCAATCCAACACCTTAATCTAACTGCTCAAATGCCTCCTCAGCCTTCATTAGTGTCTACAGGAGCGGTTCATCACTAAATCAAACAAAGCAGCTGTGTTCATGATCTAAAACATGCAGGAAACATTCTGGAAGCAGACTGCAGCTCCAGGCATGTCAGCTCCACTTTACTAAGTCCAACAGGGACCGGACCGCCACTCTGAAGTTGTAAGTGTGGTATTCTGGCCACAGAGGGTGGTGGGTGTCTGAGTGACTTTTCACTAACCCTGTAAAGGGTCATTTTAGCACAAACTGGCTCAAGAAAATTATTTAAAATTATAAAAAAGTTGCATAGTATGGCTTTAAAGGTGACAAGATTTTCACAAAACTTTATTTTTGTGTAAGTTTCAACTACACTCCCTTCAAATCGATAAAACTGATTTGAGCTCAGAAATGTATTTTTTTCCCCTTTAAGTAGAGTTTCTGTTTTATGTATTATTTTCCTCTTTCCATAGGCTTGATAGTGAAGATGACCAAGAATGTGAGAAGCTGCATCACTTTCATAGTAAGACTGAAATGAATATCCCTGAGGGGGGGCATGGTGCCAGTAATGAGAGCACAAAGGCAGAGGAGCCAAATAAACCTCAGCTTGGCCAACAGGAATGTGAGTACCAAAAGGAAGAAACAAAATCTGCTCTCAAAACTTGATATCTTTCTGAATCCCCCTTCTTCCTTCTCAGTGGCAGAAAGCAGAATGTGCACTGTATCCGAGAGTGCTGAGCAATTTCTGTCCAAAGTAAAACCAAAGGAAGGGTGCCAGAAGGAGGCTGAAGCCAGGAACAGCGAGGGCGAGACAAGGCCTAAGGGGAAGGAAAGTAAGGAGCATGAGAAAGATGTTTACACCTTCCCTGGAGACTCGGACCCCGAGAGTCCCCCCCCTGCTCCCTGGGCTCATTGCACTTTTATTCAGCGGTGCAGAAAGAAGAGAGTGCTGCTCAGGCCCTTCTCTGGACTCAGCACCTTGAAGCGCACATTGCCAGAGGCTGGCAAACAGGCAGCACCCAGCCTTCAAAAATCTAAAGCCACTGAGGCAGCACAACTAAATCAAGGGGGAGGGGTTTATGATTTTGAGGAAGACAGCTTTGAAGAGACGATAAAGTTCAGAGGAAATGCTGAGAAAAGAGATGCAGAAGAAGAAGAAAGTGAGATTGAGTCAGCGACAGAAATATTCACCTGTGTGGAGTGTAGCATTTACTTCAAAAAGCAGGCCCACCTGCAGGAACACATGGTTGAGCACTGTCAAATTGGTGCAGGTGGAAGAAGGCGTTTAAAGGACAGCCGACTGCTGTGCAACGAGTGTGGATGGAGATTGCCGGACCATCTGGCACTGGATGACCACCAAAGAAAGCATCAGCAGTCCCGTCTGAAGATCCTGGAGGAGATCGAAAAACTGAATGAAAACGAAAAGCCAAAAGACCTCCAGTCACTAGATGGTAGAGAGCAGATGCATGCTGACCCGACTGTGGCACAATATCCTTTCCCAGATTCAAGTGAAAAGTCAGGTCCTAAGACTGCCGCATCTCTGGCTTCAGTTTCCGCAGTTGCAGACCCGAATTCAGCTCCTCCAAACTCAGTTCGAACCCCGGCTCAGGCTCGAAACATCTCAAACTATCGCCGTCGATTTGTCTGCGCTGAGTGTAACTTCAGTACCAAAACGTCCCAAGCTCTGGCTAATCACTCCAAGACTCACAACAGGAAAAAACAATCTCGTAGTTCACTGTTAAACTTGACTTCCACCTCACGGGCAAAGGGGCACTGTGCCTTCCTGACCACAAGTCAGACCACGCTAAGGAAACACCAAACGCTTGTCGTCCCAGAACTGGTGTCCATCACTAAGGCCACTGAGACTAGATTGTCTTCAAAATCTAACCTGCGTGCACAAATCTCACAAAAGGATTTCCTCTCCGAGTCTGGATGTCAGAATGATGCAAATAAAACAATCACTGCCTCCGAGAATGGCACAACAACTGATGATGCTGCAACTCAACTGGGCTTCAAGTGTGATGGGAGACTTGGCACAGAAGAAAAGACCTGTACTGATGTGATTGATCCAGTGGTGGGTGAAGACAGGCGGCCTGGGAATCAAGGGGAAGAGCAGGAAGAAGATCACAGCAGTCAGGCTAATTCGCCCCAGCAAGAGGCAAACACACACATGGGAGGGAATTCGAATACCAGAACACAACCCGTCACTGGTGAGACACTGTGTGACACTTCAGTTAATGGTGTTAGACTTTGTGTGTCGGAGTTTTCATCCATGTATATCATCAACCGTACTTAAAGCTGCAATACAGAGTTTTCTCCTTTCATTAATTATGTATGATTTTTTAGAAATCTGTTAAAAAGATTGTCTTGATGTAGGCAATACGTCTTTTTTTTTTTTGCTAAGCCCGTCCCCGCTCCGTAGAGCTCCATGCAATATGAACTGAGCGCCGGTTCAGCATTAACCAATAGCGTTAGAGTACAGCTTACGTACAGATTCCAATCACAGAGCGTGGCACCTGCAGGCCGCGCCTGCACCCCTCCCGGCAGGTACCCCAGGTACTGCACCTCCCGCCGTCCAGCCATGCACTTTTAGGGTTGGCGGTCAACCCGGCCCGTCTCAGCGCCTCTAATACTGCCGCAACCCGCCACACATGCTCCGCCCAGGTGTCACTGTGGATGATGACATCATCCAAATAGGCAGCAGCATATGTGGCATTTGGTCGCAGGACCCTGTCCATGAGGTGCTAAAAGGTGGCCAGTGGAGCCCCTGACGACACCATTCCCCCAGCTGGAGTGGATGACCTTGCATCACCACTTAACACCTCGCTCACCCTACAGCTAACATCCCCACACATTGTTCTACCACCAACAGTCTAAACCCCAATCAGTCAGTTCCCAGAATCAGGGGATGTGACAGGCGGGAGCTAACCGCGACCTGAATGCTATGCTTTTGTCCCTTAAACTGGATATCCAGCTATAACATGAGGTATTTGTGCATGTCACCGTGTATGCATTTAATTAACACCAATAAATGCCTTCCTCATAACCTCGGGGTGAATCAGGCTTTGATGAACAAGATTTTGGGTACAGCCCGAGTCCTCTAAAGCCCGGTGTGTAACTCCCCCAACCTTACTGTCACCAGAAAGGGATCCTGTAGTCTGGTCCTCACTGGTCTGGTCATCCTCGCCCCCAAACTATCTACATAAGGGGACAGTCTGGGCACACATTACCCAAAATTCCAGCAGAAGGCCAGGGTGGCAGCATCGGTACCCAGTGGAATTGGAGGGCTGACTGGTGTGGGAGTTAGCTTTTTCCCTGAAGCCCTGGTCATTGTCTGTGCCTGAGGTCTGTTTGCGCCATTGGTCGTGCCGTCGTTGGCCCCTGTCTTTCCATCTGGCGCTGGCGAAGCTGAACCGCCGGGTGGACTTCTGCCAGGGTTACAGTAGTCTGGAGATTAGTGGGGCAGTGGCATCGAACCCACTACTGGGTTCCTGGTGGCAGTCCCTCCACCACTATCGCCTCCAGCATGAACTACTCCCCGGCAGTGTTCCCTGGTTGTAACCTCTGGGCAAATGCGAACGGATGATCCAGTGCCCCCATTGTGACTGCGCAGAACCTCCGAAGATGATCCTTGGGGGTGCAGCCCAGTTGATCAAGAATGGCTCGCTTGAGGTCCTCATAGTTAGCCCCTGATTTTATATCCCAAACTAAGTGTAATGAGTTTGCATCCTTTTTCAACAAGAAAATCATAAACGTCAGATTAGCCATTCATTCCTCCATGTCAACCAACACAACCAGAGCACTGCTACAGCCACGGAGCGACAGTCTGACTAGAATGCCAGCTTTCAGTGGGTTTAGTGGTAAAACACTGGAGGACATATTTAAGACCTTAAATTGATCTACTTGCTGTCTGGACACCCTGCCGACCAACTTCTTTAAAATGTTTTTAATTGCTTGAAAGCTGTTGTACTGAAAATTTGTTAATTGTTCCTTAATGTCAGGTATCTTTTGTCAATCACTGAAAATGCTGCTGTTAAGCCTCTCCTAAAGAAAAGCAAACAATCCCTTAGTGATGAATAACTAAAGACCAATCTCTAATCTCCCTTTTATTGGGAAAATTATTGAAAAAGCAGTAATGATTCAGCTGAACAACTTTTTTGGAGACAAACAACATCCTAGACAGTTTTCAGTCAGGCTTTAGATAACACCACAGCACTGAGACTGCACTGATTATGGTAAATGATATTCTGCTCAGTACAAATTCAGGCAAAACATTTGCTCTGATGATGCTTGATCTCATTGCAGCTTTTGATACTGTGGACCACAACATCCTTCTTGATAGGCTAACTAAGTGGGACTATCACGCACAGTCCATAGTAGGTTCCAATCATACCTCACAGTTGTTTCTATTGGTGATCACAAATCAAAGCAGATCACCATGACATGTGGGGTCCCCCAGGGCTCAATTCTTGCACTACTTCTTTTCAGTCTCTACATGCTCCCCCTGGGTCAGGTCATTTACAGTAACAACATTACCTATCATAGCTATGCAGATGACACCCAGATCTACCTAGCTCCATAACCTAGGGACTGTGGTCCTCTCTGTGTTTGGAGCATGCAATCTAACTTGCTTCAGTTAAACAAAGACAAGACTGAAGTTATTGTCTTTGGAAATAAGAAAGATAGGATGAAGGTTATTGGCTCAATTTGGCTCCAGAGGAATAAAAACAAAGACTCTGGTTAGAAATCTTGGTGTCATAATTGATTCAGACCTGAGCTTCACTGGTCACATTAAGGCCATAACTAGATCAGCGTTTTCATCTTCATCAAATAGCAAGACTCAGAGGTCTCATGTCCAGACAAGACCTTGAGAAGCTCATTCATGTGTTCATCTCCAGCAGGCTGGACTAAACGCGTGTGTGTGTGAGTCCCACATTGGGCGCCACTGTAGCACTATTCTGCTACCGGGGTTCACACACAACTAGTTCACTCATGCACAAACGTTTATTAGTAACTTTTCTCCGGCTCCTCACACACAAAGGCAGTTCCTGGTCTGTCTCACATCTGATCCTCCTCTGTCTCCTGTATACGAGCACACCAGAGTTCTGGTTAGTGATGCACTCCAGCCGTGCTCCTGCACGCTCCCACTACCCCGCCCACTCTCGTCTCCCATGCAGACATCTGATTCCCAGTCAGTGTTGGGCAAGTTACTTCAAAACTGTAATGCATTATTTATTACTTGTTACTCACATTTTAAAGTAATTTGTTACATTATAATATTACTGATATTAAAATGTAAGGCATTACATTACTTTTGCATTACTTTAAGTTACTTTCACCAAAATAATATGGATTTGGGAATCTAAATGTAGCTTATGACGCTCAAGTAGCTCATCACACATCCAGTGGAAGGTGATGTGGTATCTGACTGGGCTAGGGGTTGTGGTTTAAACAGATATAACAACAGTTCTTTAGGTGTAAAGAGCATTTGACTACAATGTTCTTCATATCCTTATTCGTCACAAACTTAAAGTAACAGGCGTATGCCCATCCGGAGAATGTTCTATCTAACATTAGATCAGCTGCAGGTTCACTCTCTGCTCTGTCTGACTACAGGAAGTGAAACATTTTGCGTGGACGTTTCTCTTCTGCTGATCTTGTGTAGCTTAGAAATCTAGACACACTGAAGCATAAGCAAAAAGATTTTGCTCTGCAGGTCCTTCTGATCACCTCCAGGGCTGGTGGATGATTGCCCCTGGGCATGAAAGTGTCCAAAGCTGGCTTGGACCCCCAGAAAAGGAATTTGTATGAAAGAAATGCAACAAAAAATTGTACGCTTAACATGCTATTAACTGAGCGTGTAAACGGTGTGTGGGGGGAAGGGGGTGGCTCCACCACCCTGTATTTTGCCTTGGTCCCCAAATGCCTGAACACGGCCCTGAGTGTGTACCTGAGTTTTGAAAGTGATCTGAATTTTATGAAATAAATAAATACTACATGCTTATAAATTATTGCTTTATGTTGTTAAACATTTGTAGTGGGTAAAAATCTACCTAGTTTTTCCTTTTCAAGAACTTTATTTAGTTTTCTTGTTTTTTATTTGACTATTTTCCTGTCCTCTCTCTTATCTTGTATCTCCTCTCAATTCTCCAGAAAAACTGCTTCCTGGATTTCTTACTTTTTCCACATAATGAGCTAGCCTACGTTTAAACTAAGCAGCTCTGGGATCTGCACTGCAAAAATAGCAAAATGTGCGCTGCACGCCGCAGGTGTGGTGATGTCACCTGGGCACTGATGAGCTCCGCTGAGGCAGAGTGCGTCAGGCATGAGTAAAAGAGAAAGTGCCAGAAAGCGGACATGAACGATCGTGTGTTAAATGTTTTTTTTTTTTTTTTTTGGTGGCGTGACTTTGAGAATGTTACTGTGGTCAGCTGGAGCGCATTCGATCAGCGGTCTCTGTCCTCTCTGCTCAAAAGAAGTCCTGGTGCGCTGAGAGTTCATATACATAATGTCATGTCGAAACTGGACCTTTATTCAGGCTCCCACGTAATTAGAACCCTGAAGAAAACTCACTAATTGATTCCTGGTTAAAAATGCGTTGTAATGTGCGCGTTACTGACATTGTACCGAGTAAAATATTACTGATTTTTTTTCTGTAATGCCTTACATTACCGCTTTACAGACAAAAGCAATGCATTACAGTAATTTATTACTTTTGTAACTCGTTACTCCCAACACTGTTCCCAGTGCACCACCACAGGCTGGAGTTACGGGCAAGTTTTATTAATTCTTCCTCAATATTTGGCTGGTTAGGAGGAACAACCACTGGCTTCTTCTCTACCTCTAATCCGAGATGGAAACGTGTAAGATGCTGTCGCATGTTGGTAGTGTTGCTGTTGTGTTTTATTTTAGTTTTACACAACTTTCCTTTAATCCTCCTGAAGCTAGGAAATAAGTAGCAGCCATCCCTTTAACTGTCTGGGTGTCATGCACAACTTTTATGTTACTTTATATTTTATGTTACGCTATGCAGCTGTTTTTGGCATTTAATTATAATTGTTTTTGAAAGTTTACAAGTCGATATTAAATTTACACGTGTCACATTGTGATGGATTAATTAAATGGTGAATCGGCACACCCTTATTGCTTTTTTCTTAATGCCTTAGTAGAGCAGCATATCTTGGAACACCCCCCAACACATGCATGCACGCACGCACACACACACACACACCACTTTTCATTGCTAGAATTTCTTCTTTCAGTTTTGTCAATTGCTAACCTGTACAGTAAAATTATTGACCGGTTTAATGCAACTAATGAAATGCACATTTACTCAAGTCAAACCTGTTTTAATAAACATTCCATGATAAAGAGTCTTGTAGTGGGAAAAAATGAAACAAAACTGTTTAGATTTAAATTTCGTAAACATACCAGTTTCCGGAGCAGGGAAACTAGATTTTTTTTCATGGGAAGGTCTGAATGTTCATTAATAAATTATCTTCAACACAGCTGTTTATGATCATTTATGATCCTTTGAAGTTTTGCCAAAGCATTACAACACCTATAACCCTCAGACAAACCTACAACACATAGAATAGATGACTGCCACCAGCACATTTTCCCCAAATAAGCCAATATAAAAAGCAAAAAGGTACAAATTTAAGAAATAATTTTATTTAAGACCTAGTGTGTAAAATCAGAACATTTTCAAAAGTTTGATTTTTAAATTTAAGCCTTTTTTGAACCTTGCCAAAAGCTTGATATTAAAGCAAGGCAAGTCAGCAAGTCATATTGTAAAATCACATTCGTAAAAATAAAACGGTAGATTTTTAAATCTATTTTTTCATTGATAAATAAAATTAGATTAAAAAAGACCAAGGTAAAGCCTGAGCCGTTACAGTGCAGAAGGCGCAGCAAAAGCTTTCTGTGCCACTGTTCCCTGTCTGTGGAATGACCTCCCTGAGAGCTTATGGGCACACCAACCTACAGACAGCTTTAAGAACAGGACTAAAAATGTTTCTTTTCAGTAAAGCTTTTAATTTTTCATAATCATGTTTTGTCCTTTTTTTTCCTGTAAGCGCTCCTGTAAATTTTTAATATGTTATTACTGTTACATCAAAATTCAATAAAAGCTCTGTCTGAATGTGTACACCTTTAAGGCATTATAAGACTAGGCTATATAGTGAAACTTTATGTCCATGTGCTGTTTTAAAATGCTTAAAGACAACATTCAAAAACACCATATTTAGATAGTTATACCAGAGAAATTCTCTCTTGGTCCTCTCAGTATATAGTAATGCTAAACTTCCATCACCATCGACCGAGACACTGGTGCTCAGTTTCCAGTAAATGTTTGACGTGAGTCTTGGTTGTTTCTGAATATTGTGCAAAAGTTCATTAGTTTCAGCAATTCAACTTAAAAGTTGAAGCTAATAGGACAGACTCATTGCATGCAAAGCCAGATATTTCAAGCCTTTATGTGTTATAATTGTGATGATTATGGCTTACAGCTTATAAAAACCCCAAATTTAAAATCTCAGACAACTCGGTTCAATTCAGTCTAACCCATACTTTCGACCAGATGCGAAATGGCCGCAAAAGGATCCTCGCTGCAATTAGCTGCCTTTATAGTGGATGGGTTCCTTTCCACCGGCTGCGAGGCATCAGGTTTTGAATGCATCCCAGAAGCAAAGGGACGCTAGGCTTATGTTTCTAGTCTATTTTTTACGCTGTACGCTTCCACTACACATCAAACTCGGCAGTTCAGATCGGTCCACACAGGAAGTCAAACCCAAAAGCAGTGTAAAACAACCGGACACTTTCTAAATAAATGTCATGTGCAGATTTCCAATTGTTTAATTAGTTAAAAAAATGTACAGAATTTCTTGTGAAACCTCCGTAGCCGAGGTAAACGGAACAGAAAATAAGCCACAGACCTTTTTGGATACATATAGCCATCTTTCTCCTTGCTTGTTATCGTGCGAAATTCTGAACTCACCCATAGTGTTGCAATTTTTCTGTGATTTTGTGACCTCGTGGGACCAGTGGTGTGGAATTCTTTTGCTGCCATTTTGCATCTGAAACACTTCCGGTTGGAAGGGAGCTTGCGGGTAAAATGCCTCTATTATGTTACACGCCATTCACGTGTCTGGTGGAAAGGGGGTGTCAGAAAAGGAAATTTAGCATGTATGATTAAGCATGTTTCACACCAAATGCAGAATTGATACCGTGTGGTTCCCATACAGCTTCTGTATAGACCAAAAATCATTGAGTCCAACCAGGGTATTTACACCGGCTGCGGTGCAGTGAGGATCCAGATGCAGAGCTCTGGAAAGTATTTGCATGGAGTCTTTTGTCTGGACACTGCTTACAGGCAGTCATGAAATTAAAGAAATTACATGAGCCAGCTTTGGACATGGAGGAACAGTGGCTCTACTTCAAGCCCTTTCCAAATATCCAAGCTCCTGATCTCATAGCAGTCTTTTGGGGGATGGGTGGGAATAGCCATCAGCAGCCCTTAAATAGCTCATTCTGGAAGGTACTGAAACTGTCAAGAATAAAGCTGGTGAGATTACTTTATTGGCACTTACACACTAGCATCAGCTCCGCATGGCCTAGTCAGGATAACTTGTGTTCACATCCAGGTAGCCCGGGAAATTCCTGTTCCGAACCGGATGTATTTTCAGCCCTCTTCCCAAGGCGGTCTGCCTCGGGCTGAAATTGGTCCAATACATCCACTGTCGACTGATCGGCCTGCTCAAATTCACGCCTACCATAGGGGGAGCCTCCAATTAGCGAATAGAATCAGCCAGCGGGGGCTTCCCGCATACATGCTTCATTATCATTCTGGATGCTGAGGAGTTAACAAGCCTCTGACTGAAGCTGCTTTTCTCTGACTCTCTGCTGTGAGGAGCACACACACACACGCACGCACACACACAGACAGACAGTGCTACCAGGCTGCCACACACAGGAAAGCAAGATGCAATATCAGAGGAACAGAGTCTCCAAAGGCACAAGACTTCTCAGGATGCCTTTGTTTAATAAAGAAGACACCGAGGACTTCTCTGCGCTCTTTTGCCCCGCCCACATGCTTGGAGATGAACTCATGACATTGCTGATATCTTCGTGCCAATTTTTCGTGCAGATTTTGGAGACCGCCCATGTGCTCTATTACATCCGCATTCCTAAGGCAGTGTGGAACGAATGCAGCCGGGCTGGGGCCGGCGGCGCTGATGCTAGTGTGTTAGTGCCATATGTGAGAGTGATCATGTGCAGACTTCATGAAGCTGTTTTGTATAGACTATAGAACTATAACCTTTTTAAAATGAGGTATGCCATAATGTGTCCCCTTCAAAAAAATTCCAAACTACTTAGAGAGTAGTTAAGATATACTGAAGCCTTTCTTTTAGACTAAGTTTAATTTTAAGATTATTTCTCATTCATCAGTGTTTTTCTTTCTTGATAGATAATTCTTCACAATGGCAGAATGCTACATCATCTCCTCTTGCTAAGCACGATGGAATTGTCAAGGACAAAGGGGAAGCAAAGAAAGATCGAAAAGTTTTCTTTTTACGAAGGAGCAGCAGGATTTCTGCTGCTTCTATGCAAACTGACAGCGATGATGATGACGATGATGATGACGATGATGTTGATGAGGAACATTCAGCCGACTTTTTAGATGAAGACATAGATGAGATTGATGATGACTCAGAGGAGTTGAAGAGCATAGAGAGAAAATGTCCCTACTGCGCCGATCGATTTCATAATGGAATCGGGCTTGCCAATCATGTGAGAGGCCACTTGAACAGGGTGGGTGTCAGCTACAACGTACGCCACTTCATATCCCCTGAGGAAGTCAATGAAATTGAGAAGAAGTTTTTCTACCAGAAGAAGAAAAAAAAAGGTCAGCCTTTACCTATATAACCCTATTTTTAACTTTTCTTAACCCTCCTGCTGTCCTATTGGGTGACCCCACCAGGAAAGGTGACGTTTGAGCAGGGTGTGATTGTTTATCCCTTGGGGTCCATGTGGCAGGGTTGAGGTGGTGCTCAATTCTCACCCCTGCCACGTGGACCCCAAGGGATAAACAATCACACCCTGCTCAAACGTCACCTTTCCTGGTGGGGTCACCCAATAGGACAGCGGGAGGGTTAAAGCTTTTTTGTCTTTAATTGGTCAGTCTAGTGTACATGAGAATACACACTCAGGTTTGTAAAAAGAAAACTTAAAGCTGCTATAGCAAATTTGGAAAACAATTTAGCCTAAAACAGTTTTTATTTCATTCCTCTTAACAACATTCTACCTTAGTGCAGCTTTAAATATATTGTGGACATAAAAAAAGCAACAAATAAAATGAATAAAGTGGTTCTCTTGCATTTGACTAAAAACCTCCTCCAATAACATGGCTCAGACTGAAAGCAACTATTGGACCATCCCGTTGTCGTTTTCATTGAACCTCCGCGCTTCTGCAGTTCCCTGGGTCCTCCACTCATTACAAACTCACGTATTTAGCAACAGAACACCACTAGTGTGAGAGGTTCTCCGCTCAGTAACATCAGAGAAGGAGAAACAGCCGGCTGCTACCACTTCAACTTCAACAAACACACAATTTGAAGTCATAGACAACAAAATACATTTGGACATAGAAAATGGGGACTGGTGTTTAGCACTCTCTCGTTTCCTCTGGCAATGCGGGTTTCCGGTTCCGATAGACATGGATCCAGGGAAGATACCTAAAGGGAGGGGTGAGTGTTCTGTGATTGTGTTTACGTTCAAAACCTAGCTGGTTTGCAGATTCGCTATAGACCCCCGTGAATGTTATTGTTTATAGCCGGGCAATAGCGCACATCCACACAACACTGGAGGGCAAAAGGACCCTCTGCAGCTGCTGTCCAGACCTGATTTAGACATCACTGTTTTAGATCATCTAACACATCTTTGTGCAGATGATCAAAAAGTTACATATCAAAGCTAACGTTTAGCACCAGATCTGTTTGAAATAGCTAACGAGCTGTGGGGACGACAGTCATAACTGGTCACTAGTACGAGGATATCTACAATTATTTGATTAACATGCCTGGACCTTACACAGCTGAAGCAACGAAGGTGTAACTGGATCTCTTCTCTGTTGAGAGGGTTAATGTTGAAGGATTGCTGTGACACGGTTCGTCTTTGGAAATGAACAGATGCTCAGTTTATTCTGACGAGCAACGTAAACAGAAACACGTAGCGAATGACATTAGAGGCTGGGCAGATTTCAGAAGGGAAAACCCGTTTATAAATACATAAATAAATAACTTTTATACATTTGACATACATGACGAGCTCAGTAAACACAAAACAAATGACATTAAAGGCTGCCTGCTCCAATTACAGAATACATTTTGTGTAATTATGTAAAAAACAAAACTAATTTTACCAAGTTACAAAGGCACACATCATTAGATGGCTATAACTTGTTCGTGTCTAGACATGTAGGGCAGATATTTTACATTTTTATTCTGTCATGAAACTTTAGCTCTGACAAACTCTATTCATGCTGTTAACCATTGCTTTCCATGTATTTTATCAGCTGGAAACCTGTAAAATTTGTGTTCCTGCTGATAGAATTTATTTTCCTGTGATTTAGCTCAATTTATTGACAACTGACAGATAATAATGGTGGTCAATGGGGATGTGCCCCACCCAGAAGCTGGGGGTGGGACCTTGAGCGCGTGATGCGGTCTGTAGCAACTGCTGTTGGGTGAGGTACAATAAAAACAAAAGATATCTACGTTAAATGTTTTAGAACAGGGTTTCTCAACCCTGGTCCTCAGCGCCCCCCTGTCCTGCATCTTTTCCATGTTGCCCTTTCAAACACCAGTGTTTCCCTGCTGCCACACGCCTGACACAAATGAGTGAGTGGTTAACAGGCTTCTGCAGCACTTGATGTCCTCCTGAGGATGCAAGGCAAATATGTAAATCAGGTGTGCTGAAGCAGAGACATGGAAAACATGCAGTACTGGGGGGCACAGAGGACCAGGGTTGAGAAACCTTGTTTTAGAATATCATTCAGTAAAATTGGGCTTACATTTTTCTGCATTGTGAGGTTTCCCATGGAATTACATTCAAGTGGAAAATCATGTGAGATTTTGTTTTTGAGTAGATTTGTGCACCTTGTAATAATGGTGATAATAGGAGAAAATCTTCCACTGTAGAGTCTCCAGTGTAATGAAATCTTGTTATTTCTGGCCTAAACATGCATCCAGGGTGATCCAATCCCAAGGAGACAACTCTTAGTGCAGTAACTACTGTACTGTGATTACTTTTTTCCTTTAATTAGACAATCGTTGTGGATTTTAAAGATGTTTTTTCATACCTGCTGACAGTTTCAACAGCACACTTCAGTCTTCCTCAGAGCGTCATCCGACTATCTGCTGTTGTCATTTATCAGCTGGCTAGCCTGGTAGCGCTGTCAAACCGCACCCCCAGACCACCCACACCTCCCCTCGCCCTCGTGTGGGAGGAAGACTGACATGTGCAGTCGAAACTGTCATCAGGTATGAAAAAAACATCTATAAAACAACGTTTGTCTTACTAAGAGAAAGAAAAAGTAATAGTTTATCACAAAGATGAAATTAACCTATTTAATATATTACGTGGAAGTATGGAACAAGATTGTGTCAAAGACCTCAGCCAAGTGCAGATTAAAGAAGATGCTAGCATGCCAAATGAACCACCTGAGATTCAACCTCCGTTGCCGAGATTAAAACGTCGGCAAGTCTAAACATCTAAAGTGCTATCCCAACGAAAAACACAAAAAACATCATTGAAAAAGCAAAAAAGGCTCTCTTCCAAGGACGAATAATGACAACAGTGAACAAAATTGACAGCATCAACAAAAGAATTAGAGGAAAAGGACGCTTTCCAAGAACAATATATGCAAAAGGACAGCAAGAAAGAAGAAATCAACACACACCACAAATTAGTCTATGAAGGACAAAATGACACCAGATTGAAAAACTTGACAAATTATTAAAAAGGAAGAACAAACAATTTAGGTATTCTGAAATAAAAAACAAAAAATGTTTGTGATTTATCAAGCCACACTCTTACGGAAATAGAAAAAGTAGTATTAGATAAAGGATTAAGTTTAGCAATCACTCCTAAAAAATACAATTAAAAGATTACATTCTAGATACAGCACTGGCATGCCAAAAACTCCAGGACAAACAGTTGAACTTCGAAATGCAGTAGTGGGGACACTGAAATAAAAAAAAACTCCCAAAAAGCAATATCACCTCAGAAGAAAGGAAAGCAGTCTCACTAAAAGCTGACAAAACTTTGTTTATTCTACCAGCTGACAAAGGAAGGACAACAGTTGTAGTGGACACAGATATATATGAAACAAAAATGGAAGCCATGTTGGAAGACAGAAAATAAATGACATTTTGAAGAAAGATCCCACGGAAGAAAAGAGAAGGATGCTAAAGTCTAGGTCGATGTTGGTGGTGTCACTTCCGTTTATTCGCAGGCAGCAGAAGGCAACATCGTCCTCTACTGCCCGCGCCCTCCTTGCCAATGACACCGCAGATGAACGGAAGTGACGCCACCAACACTGGCGAGCTCTGATGAAGGCTAGAGTTGCTAGCCAAAACATGTCAGCTTGAAGGTAAACAACTATCTTTTACTGCGCTGTTAAAAAAAGAACAAAGTAATGGATTATGAAGTTACACACAGAACGAACGTACAAAAGAGTATCAAAGAAAAAATATGGAGAACAAACAATAAAGGACTTCCAACATTTGGAAAGATTACATCTAAAGCTAGCACATCTAAGAAACCACCTCCGCTTCAACCTAAGATGCCGGGATGAGAACATAACACTTACAAGCCTACAGCTAAGAACTCCGATCAAAACTAAGACAGCACAACACATAATGGAAAGAACCAAAAAAGCAGTACTCAAAGAAAGGATAAGAAACATCATAACCAAATAGAAGCAAGTGGAAAACGAACTGGAAAGAAGACACCTGGGGCAGAGTGCACCTGCTGGTCGTATGCCTGGGCGTAACCTTAAGTCCGACGTAGATTTGAAAGCTACGCCCAGCTCGTTGTTGAGACGAGTACACCACTCAGGCGTAAGCCCTTCAGCCGCTATGCCCAGGGCCCGGTTTTTCAAAAGGTTTAATCCGGATCAAATTGATCCGGATTTAGTAAATCTTTTTTTGCGATCCATGATCACGTAATCCAGCTTACTTTTGAGCCAGTTTTTCAAAGCAACATCGGATTGGATCAATCTGATCCGGATAGGAACTTTTCAGGATCACCAAATCTGGATAACCAGTGCTCAAACAGGATAGGAAATCACAATGTAGAACTATAGATATGTAAAGAGCAACAAGTAGAATAGCCAGTGTGGGGTCAATATAAGTTTTTGTTTATTTGAAATGAAAACACACACATTTAAAAGAAACTAACACTGCTCATTGCAGAGCAAGATGTGCAATTGAGCATTTAAGAGGTGCTTTGCATGCCTTAACTACCTGAGAGTGGAACCACAGAAAGCATGCAACATAACCCTTGCCTGTATTGTCCTGCACCACATCGCTACTAAGCACAATGTCCCTCTCTGTGCTGACAATGATGCACCTGAGCCCCTTGGAGACCCTGACCAACCTCCTACATTCCACCAGAACGAGCAGGGACGCAATAGTTAGACACTATTTCTGATTTGGATTTGTTTTGGATTTCAAATATCAATGATTGCCATTCTTTGCATTTTTTCGGTTATTCTGTAATCAGTGCATGCATCACTAATAAATATTCTAGAAACAACAATATTTTTGATTGTGATGAACATATATATCAATTAGTGGCAGAATAAAATGTATTGTTTTTGGTCAATTTTGACAGCTGTTTGGGGGATTATTTTATGAGGCCAAACTCTTTCTACTTTGCTGTAGGCCTACCTTGCGGTTAAAGCCTACCTAATAATTGTAGCCTGACGGAAGAATAAATAAAATTAAAACCTTATGAATAAAAATACTGCATGATCCAAATATATTATTATTTGATACATTTTTAAAGTTTTCATTACATTTTGGGCATGAAATCCATGCTGAATCCACCCTTCTGATGGGATCAGTTTAATCCAGATTTTTTCTGAAAAACCCAAACTAAAGGTTTGATCCGAATCAAAACCAAGATTGGATTACGTGATCTAATTCGATTATGTAATCCGTATTTTCTTTTGAAAAACCTATTTTCAAGATTTGATCCAATCCGTTATCCAAAATCCTAGTGGATTACTTTTGAAAAACTGGGTCCAGGTGTAACTTTTACGCCTAGTCCACACCAGGCATAAGTTGTAAAATCTAGCCTAGAGTTATTGTATGAGCATCTAAACAACTTATATGTGCGGAGGGAGAAGCTAACCTGGCACAACTGAGACTCACGAGGATGCAGCTAATTTGGTTTTCAGTTAAACTCATGGATGGCATTGTGTATCCGGGCTCTTGGATCACTGGAAGAAATCTCAGACACCTGTGACAATTAGTTTACAAGGTGTGCCCAATTAAAGGATAAACTAATTAAGAAGGACATTCTACATTATTAAGCAGACCACAGTTAGCAACCAGTATGGGGATGAAAAGGGACTCTGCTGCCAAAAAGCGTGAAATAGTTCAGTGCCTTGGACGAGGTATGACAACATTAGACAACGGCAACTTAAGCGTGATCATTGCACTATCAAGAGATTTGTGGCTGATTCAGAGCACAGACAAGTTTGTGCAGATAAAGGCAAACTGAGGAAGATTTCTGCCAGATCCACGCATCAGATCAAGAGAGCAGCTGCTAAAATGCCATTATGTAGCAGTAGCAAACAGATATTTACAGCTGCTGGTGCCTCTGGAGTCCCACATACATCAAGGAGTCCTCCAGAGTATTGCAGCTGTGCGTAAACCTTCTGTTCGGCCACCACTAAACAGTGCTCACAAGCAGAAACGGCTGCAGTGGGCAGATAAATACCTAAAGACATCCAAACAGCAGCTCTGGAAGGCTATTCTGACAACTTACAAACAAATTCAAGCAGAAACTGTTCAAAAACTCACAAGTTCAATGGATGCAAAAATTGTGAAGCTGCTAGCAAATAAGGGGTCCTATGTCAAAATGTAACGTGACCTGTTAAAATGTTTAAAAAGTTAAAATTTTGCAAGAGTGTGATTCAAATAGCTTTTGATTTCAGTAAATATGCTGCAAACACAACAAATGACAATTTTCAGTTCTTTACAACTTATAAAGTGTTTAGAAGCTTACTGTGCATAATAATGTGGAACAGTACATTGTAAGTTAGTTATTTAAAGGAAAACTATGTACTGTTATCATTAGGAGATTTGTTCAATACAAATTGAATTGCACTCTTCACAGTTGATAACATGAAAATGATTTTGATTGTTTACATCAATTATTTAGATTTATGAGACATATATCATTTGCATAATAATTTGGAACAGGGTATAAGGGTTTGCCATGGGAAACCCACTATCAGCCACCCTTTGCGAGTTTTTCATGGAAGACCTGGAACAAAAAGCCACAGTCACTGCTCCCCCCAAACTGCAAAATAAAACTATGGAAACGTTACATAGACGACATATTAGAAATCATTCACAAAAGACAAACAGAGACACTAACAAAACACCAGCTTTTCCAGGCTCATGGACTCTTTCACTTTTACTCAACATGCTTCTGACCCCACACAAACCAGGGAACATACTCTGGACCTTGTTTTCACCATGGGTTCAAATATTGACAGTGTTTGTCCTGAGTATGTTTATATTTCAGATTATCATTACATTTTCTTCAACTTATCAGTTTCTGTGTCCCCACCTCCTGCTCGTCGTGTGGTTAGTTCCTGTTTTCTTAATGAGAGCACAGCAGGCACATTTTCTGCTGCTTTCAATCCACCTTTACCCTCTGATACTGACCCTGATTCTTAAACTACTCACTTTAATGAGCACTGCCTCTCCATTCTGGACATCTGTCCTGTCAGAACCAGATCAGTTCCTGCAGTGAACCCTACTCCTTGGTTTAATGACAGCATTGGCAGTCTGAAGCGCCAGTGCAGAAAAACTGAGCGCTTGTGGTAGAAAACTCATCTCCATGTCCATGTGCTGCACCTAAAAGATCTTCTTACCTCCTTTAACTCTGCAGTCAGAGACATCAGGGTTGCATATTTCTCCAACCTGGTGTCCCAAAGCAAAGGGAATCCCAAGGTGTTGTTTAACACCATCAGCAGTATTGTCTCTCTTTCCTCACCTATAGCCTCCATTCACTCTGATGGAGATTGTGAAAACTTCTAGTCTTTCTTTGTGGATGAAGTCAATAAGCTTAGATCTAGCATCTCTCCTTCAGCTTTGTCTCTGCCTGTTCCGACTCCAACCCAGCCCATCATCCTAAATAGCTTTGCTCCTGTTTCTTTGCCTGAACTAACCAGACTAGTTAACTCTATGAAAACATCTGCATGCCCCCTTGACATCTTACCCTCATCTTTGTTTAAAAATGCTTGTCCATCGGTGACAGTGTGCTCTCTGTAATTAAAGCCTCTATTGGTCTCTGGTCAGGTCCCTGCTTATTTTAAGAATGCTGTAATCCACCTGCTTCTTAAAAAACCCAATCTTGATCCATCTCTCCATAGCAGCTTCAGACCCATCTCTAAACTACCGTTCATCTCAAGATCTTGGAAAAGGTTGCTAAACAACTCACAGCTGCTCTTGATGAACATAACATCTATGACAGTTTCCAGTCAGGAGCTCATTCTACTGAAACAGCTCTTCTCAGGGTCTCTAATGACCTTCTGACTCACAGTGATGCAGGGGACTGTTCTGTTCTGGTTCTGCTGGACCTGATTGCAGCCTTTGACACTGTTGACCATCACCTGCTACTAGATAGGAACTGCTCTGGAGTGGTTCTCCTCTTATCTGTCAGAGCGTTCCTTCTCTAAGCTGTTGCACAGCTGCTTAGACTATTAAAACCTGGACACAAGCACAAGCTGGTTCCCAAAGTCAGAGACTCTCTTGGTCAGCTTGCTTCTCACACCAAACCCTCTGTCAAGAATCTTGGTGTGACCTTTGACCCAGCTCTCACCCTGGATTCTCATGTCAGTTCTCTTGTTCGCTCTCCCTTCTTCCATCTCAGGAATATTGCTAAGCTGAGTGCCATTCTGTCCTGCTCTGAACTTGAGATTGTTATTCACACCTTCATCTCCTCACGCTTAGATTACTGCAACTGACTTTTCACTTTTCTGAGCAAACCTCCCTGAACCGTTTACAGGTGGTTCAGAATGCCTGTGCTAGGCTGCTGACCAAGTCCTCCAAACACACCCACGTCACCACGCTCCTCTTCCAGCTTCACTGGCTGCTGGTTAACTTCAGGGTTCATTTCAAGTTCTGGTTTTTAGGGCCTTACATGGACAAGCACCATCATACATTGGTGATCTTCTCAGTCCCTACACCCCAAGCAGGTCCCTGAGGTCCAGTGATCAAAGCCTACTGGTTGTGCAGCGCACCAGGCTAAAGACCAAAGGTGACAGATCATTTGCTGCTGTGGCCCCCAGACTCTGGAACTTTCTCCCCCTGAGCCTGAGATCAATGGACTCAGTGGTCTCCTTTAAAAAGCAGCTGAAAACTCACCTGTTCAGGCTGGCTTTGGTGTGACCTCCTGATGATTCTTTCTGACTTTCATCTTTTCACTTTCACTTACTTTTCCTGCTGCTGTTTCTATGAATTCTGCAATCTGAAGTTGCTGCAGATTTGTCGGCTGCACATCCATCATGCGAACAAGTGGAATTGGAGCCACTTGCCGAATAACGTGCAACAACTTTTGTGTGTGCATCAGACCCTGCTGTTGAATAAAATTAAACACAAATTAAAAAAAGCTTCCATCAAATGCATTACACTACATTATAATCTATATCTCTTTAACACAGCAGCATGCAGCACTGGCTGCTAGCATTACATCAGCTCCATAAATAGCTGATGCAATGCTAACAAACAGGCAGATGGTTGAAATAACTCCTGACAGAAAAAATAAACTTACCGGTAAAGATACAGGCTGTCCACTTGATGGTGTCTTAATGGAAGGCACTGCATCCGGATTCAAAAGTCATTTAGAAGCAAAGCCCATTTGTTTCTCCTGCCAGTTGGTAAAGCAGTATTCACTGAAATGCTGACTGCAAACCAATGCGTATTTTTTTTTATATCCCTGAGACCAAGGAAAGTAATTCAGTGGAGTTTGTGCTCCGTCCAATGGGTTTGCCACATCACAAACCCAGTCAGTTTTAGGCTGCATTTTTTTCATCTGCTACTGATTCACAGTGATTTGAATGCAGAAATAATCAGAAATGCAATTTCGAGCTTAAATGTCTTTAGATATATCCTGTAGCATAAGAAAAATGCCTCAAGAACATGTTAAAAACAGAAAAAACACAATTTTCATTGGAGTGGGTCTTTAAATCAGCCACTGGTAGCTTTGGCACTGTACAGGTGCCAAGTCCTGTTGGAAAATGAAATCTGCATCTCCATAAAGTTGGTCAGCAGCAGGAAGCATGAAGTGCTCTAAAACTTCCTGGTAGACGGCTGCGTTGACCTTGGACCTCAGAAAACACAATGGACAAACACCAGCAGATGACATGGCACCCCAAACCATCACTGACTGTGGAAACTTTACACTGGACCTCAAGCAACGTGGATTCTGTGCCTCTCCTCTCTTCCTCCAGACTCTGGGACCTTGACTTCCAAAGGAAATGCAACATTTACTTTCATCAGAGAACATAACTTTGGACCACTCAGCAGCAGTCTAGTCCTTTTTGTCTTTAGCCCAGGGGAGACGCTTCTGACGCTGTCTCTTGTTCAAGAGTGGCTCGACACAAGGAATGCGACAACTGAAACCATGTCTTGCATACGTCTGCGTGGTGGTTCCTGAAGCACTGACTCCAGCTGCAGTCCACTCTTTGTGACTCTCCTCCACATTTATGAATGGGTTTTGTTTCACAATCCTCTCCAGGGTGCAGTTATCCCTATTGCTTGTACACTTTTTTCTACCACATCTTGTCCTTCCCTTCACCTCTCTATTAATGTGCTTGGACACAGAGCTCTGTGAACAGCCAGCCTCTTTAGCAATGACCTTTTGTGTCTTGCCCTCCTTGTGCAAGGTGTCAATGGTTGTCTTTTGGACGACTGTCAAGTCAGCAGCCTTCCCCATGATTGTGTAGCCTACAGAACTAGACTGAGAGACCATTAAAGCAAGGGTAGGAAACCCTGGTCCTGGAGAGCCGCTATCAGTACGTTTTAGAGGTTTCCCTGCTTCAACACACCTGATTTTAATCAGCAGGTGATTAACAGGCTTCTGCAGAGCCTGATGAGCTGCTGAACAGGTGAATCAACCTAGCCTAGTGAACTAGACCAATTCTTGCTTTGCAGAGTTTGGTCTAGGCACGCTTCATTGGAACCCTCGCAGCCCAAACCACTGCTGTGTCTATCCAATCACAACTCGCTATAGTTTTGGTTGGGCCAATCACAGCGCTCTATATCATGGGCCAATCACAGAGCGGGAGTAGCCGATGACGTCAGCGCTGCGGCCGCAAACCCAAGCAACATGGCGGCAACTCGGAAAACACGTTAGTTTGAAACGGCTTTGTCATCAACATTGGATTATTTAGACTCCAACGTGCGTAAGTCTGTCGGCTATACTTAGCGGCTTCTTATTTTTATCAAACAAAGTAGTGCAATGTCCCAGTACACCTGATATTCACGTGTTTTTCATACAAAAACGACAGAAATCATTGAAGCTAGACGCTATTAAAGCCTCCCGCTTTTCCGTCGCCGTGATTACGTCATGTTGTTCGTCACTCTGATTGGTCCTAGCGCTATCCAATTGCGTGCTGACATTTTGAAAGACAACCGTAGATCCCGCCTCACGACTGAGAGCCGTCAATGGTTCATGGCCAGACTATATATTCACATATATAGGATGGCTTGCCAGGCTAGAATCAACTCTGTTGAAGCAAGGAAACCTCTAAAACGTGCTGGATAGGGGCTCTCCAGGACCAGGTTTCCCTACCCCTGATTGAAAGGCTTTTTCAGGTGTTTTGAGTTAATTAGCTGATTAGAGAGTGGCACCAGGTGTCTTCAAAATTAAACTTTTTCACAATATTCTAATTTTCTGAGATACTAAATTTAAAATTTTCATTAGTTCTCAGTTATAATCATCAAACATAAAACATTTGAAATATATCAGTCTGTGTGTAATGAATGAACATAATAGCCTATACAAGTTTCACTTTCTGAATGGAATTACTGAAATACACCAACTTTTTCATGATTTTCTCATTTTTTGACCAGCACCTGTATATTGTATATTGGAATTCAGCTAAAAGATATAGAGATATAGGTTCAGGTCCTTCCCATGGCTGTCACATGAAGGCACCTGCACAATGAAACTGAAATTAACAGCTCACAACAGAAAAGAAAAGTAAAGCAATCTCATACGACCCTGGTCATAACATATTGTATGGCACTTTGGTGCACATTGTTGTTTTTTATTAGTGCTTTATAAATAAATTGGATTTGGATATTGACTGAAATGAAAATTTAAATTGTGATAGGAGTTTTTTCTCTATCGCCCAGCCCTACTTGCCATCCATAGTCAGTATTTTGATGTCAGTTGCACTACCAAGCAAGATCATGCTCCAGGAACAGCTGCTTTTATGCTCCACATTACATTAATTACAATTGATAATAGGTGGAAGCCAGTAACCATGGTCTGCTAGAGAAATGGTGGTTACTTCCCCTGACTGAGATTAATAGTATTGTTTAGGGGGGTGGGGGTCTTTTATTAATCTCAGTATTTATTTTTCTTTTTTTTCTTTATATTATTATTATTATTATTATTAATAATAATAATAATAATAATAATAATAATAATAATAATAAACTGCAATTGTTATATATTGCATTGGATAAGTAAAGCTGGTAAAATATTTTTTGTTTGTGTTTCCATTTAAAGGCTGTAGAGCAAAAAGATTGAACTCTTTCAAAGAGGATGATTTTTTTTCTATACTAACTGTAAATTTAAAGAGGCAGTAGAATGTAAACCAACATTTTCCTTGTTGACTAAAGACAGCTTGGGTGGTCAAATGTAGCATACCAATAAGTCAAAGCTGTGTGTGACCTACTTTCTGTGTAAATTACAAATATAAGAAAGGTGAGAGAAAACTCCTGTTCTGAGCAGGGCTGTATTAACACGTCACATGTTCCAACCCACTTCAATGTCAGCAATGTTTGACTGCTGGTTGCAGCAACGCTACCACAGAGTCACGGTAAGCCGAGCCTGTCAACACCAACCAGTTACCTTCAGCTATAGCAACAGCCTTGGTGAAAGAGAGAAACTCACGCACTCACCACTCAGGTTCCATGATATACAGTAAAAGCCAGACTAGAAAGTTAAAGTCCCAAGTCATCATCACACACTGGTGAAATTACATCTCCACATTTGAACCATCCCCATGGTGGGGAGCGGTGAGCTGCAGCTGTGGCCGCGCTCGGGAACTATTTGATGGTTTAACCCCCCAATCCAACCCCTTAATGCTGATTGTCAAGCGAGGAGGCATTGGGTCCTATTTTTTCAAAGTCTTTGGTATGACCCAACTGGGATTCGAACCCCGATCTCCCAGTCCCAGGGTGGACACTCATACCACTAGGCCACCGGAGCTGGTTGAAATGAATGCCAGATAGATCCACAGCTTGTAGTCTGGTACTTTTCTTTCTATTTTGTCTGCAACCCTTCTACAAACAGCCGGATTTTGTGTCAAACTAGTTATTGACTCATCAGGTGGGGACTTATTGAGGAATCCTGATTGTACTTTCACTTGCTGCTTCCACTTGTCTCTCTTCAAACCCTTTCCTGATGCAGTGGGCGGGGAAAATGGGTCTTTTTATATTATTATGTGTGTTTTATTTGGCCATTTATCAGGGTTCTTGGGACATTTTAAGCTCCAACAAAATTGTATATGCTTTTTTAAACCCCATGTGATTGCCCCTTTAAAGTATCTGTTCTTAAAAGTATAAAAGACACCAGTCTAAAATTCTACTTTGCCTTTTCTCTCCTTAGTGGCCAACTTTGACCCAGACACATTCAGCGTGATGCACTGTGAGTTCTGCAGTGCTGGCTTTGACACCCGTGCCGGCCTGTCCAGCCATGCCCGGGCCCACCTTCGTGATTTTGGTATCACTAACTGGGATGTCACCATCTCACCCATCCACATTCTGAGGGAGCTGTTCTCCAGCAGGCCAGACCTGGTGATCCCCATGGGCCCCCCTCAGAGTCACTGCAGCTCTGCAGATGAGGATGGAGATCCAGATGATGATGATGACGATGATGATGATGATGATGGTGATGATGATGATGATGATGAGACAGACTCTAAAGATGGAGGAATTATCCAGGTAAAACTTGAAAGGGAAACAAGCGAACTAAGCGTTAGTGTTTCCCATTCTGGGGTCCTGCCTTCAGCAAGTCATCAGATGTTGAAAAAGACAGAAGATGGTGAAGATGGTAAAGGTGAGTTTTTGTTGTTATTTTTCTAAAAGTGAATAACTTGGTGATGGGTTTGCACTGCCCCAGAGCAAGGTGATAACTGGGGTTCTTCTTACAGGTGCTTGAAATCCTTAAAAGAAGAAACTTTTGCTGAAATTGGCTATAGCACAAGAACGTTTAAACTGTTAAGTGAGGTGATCTTTTTGAGCTTATACACTACCGGTCAAAAGTTTTAGAATGCCCCAATTTTTCCAGTTATTTATTGCAGTTTAAGTCATTCAAGTCCAATGAATAGCTTGAAATGGTACAAAGGTAAGTGGTGAACAGCCAGAGGTTAAAAAAAAGGTGAGGTTACTCAAAACTGAAAAATAATGTACATTTCAGAATTATACAAAAAGGCCTTTTTCAGGGAACACAGCTGTTCTGCAGCAATGGAGGTTGATCAAGCCTTGAAAGCTGGTGCTACTAATTCCCACAGGTGTTCCAACTTTGCTGGATTACTTACAACCCCCTCTGTCTGCATAAAAGCAGTGTTGGAATAAGAGAAAGTGGCTTGCCTGGGCCATGAAACACCACCATTGGACTACTGAAGACTGGAAGAGGGTATTATGGACTTATGAATCCAAATTTGAAATCTTTGGTTCATCACGCAGGATCAGGATACGGCCTACTGGTTGTGCAGCACACCAGTCTAAAGACCAAAGGTGACAGATCATTTGCTGCTGTGGCCCCCAGACTCTGGAACTCTCTCCCCCTGAGCCTGAGATCAGTGGACTCAGTGGTCTCCTTTAAAAAGCAGCTGAACACTCACCTGTTCAGGCTGGTTTTTGAGTGACCTTTGGTTGATTCTTCATTACTACCTTCTCTTCATTCTGCTCTGTCTACCATTTCTGCCTTTCCCATGATCCACTGATTACCCTTTTCTTATTCATTTTCCTTTTGCCTTTTTTTCCACATCCTTTTTTAATCACAATTTTTCTTTTCCCTTTTTTGATATTTTTAATTTTTTATTTTACTTTTTGTTTTTGTGAAGCACCTCATGATTTTTATCTTGAGAGGCGCTATATAAAAGATCGTTTCTTCTTTCTTCTTGCACGCCGTCAGTAGGTGAAAGGATGGTTCCACAGTGTGTGGCATCAACTATCAAACATGGAGGAGGAAGTGTGATGGTCTGGGGCTGTTTTGCTGGATCCAGGGTCGGTGACTTGTACAGAGTGAGAGGCACCCTGAACCAAAATGGCTACCACAGCATTCTCCAGCGCCATGCAGTACCCTCTGGTATGCGCCTAGTTGGTCAGGGGTTCATCCTACAGCAAGATAATAACCCAAAACATAAGTCCAAGCTATGCCAGAACTACCTCAGGATAAAAGAACAAGATAGTAAGCTTGAAAACATGGAATGGCCAGCAGAGTCTCCAGACTGGTTTGGGATGAACTGGACAGAAGAGTGAAAGCAAAGCAACCTACAAGTGCCACACATTTATGGGAACTTCTGCAACAGATATGGGAAGAACCTTCTGAAGAATATTTGATTTCTATTGTAGAAAGAATGCCACGAGTGTGTTCAGCTGTTATATCTGCCAAAGGTGGCTACTTTGATGAGTCAAAAGTTTAGAATACATTTTGGTCTATAAATTGATTCCATGATTTCTTTTTTAATTCCAATTGCTTATTTGTACTATGCTTTCATTTCAGAATGCAATGTGACATTAAACTGCATCATTTCCAATAAAAAACTGGAAAAATTGGGGCGTTCTAAAACTTTTGTCCGGTAGTGTATGTACTGTTAATGCATAAATCATCACTAGTGTAGAATCCTGGAAAATTTAATAAATCTCACTTTGAAAGTTACTTGAATTAGATTTTGATGAATGGGTAAGAACTCACATTGAGTGTGTTTGTTAGCAAAATGCCTAATCAACCTCTGGATGGAGTTTTAATGAAACCCAGAAAAACAATGGATTAATGATCTGAATTTTACACTTATTTTTGGAATGTACAGTCAATAGACCTCATTTACACAAAGTTCTACATTAAATGCTACCTTATTTCAATAACTATCACTAGAGATGAATGTCCATGAACAGACCAAAACTGCCTTATGAAAAAGTGAAGTAGATGTGTCCCCCTTGTCCCCACCAAAAATACATGTGTGGTTTAGGGCGATTTTAGGGTTCAAGGCCCGCTCAGTCTGTCTCAGTCAGCCCCCCCCTATCTCTCAATCCTAGTGACGTCCCTGGTAGTTCCTATGTAGACACATACACAGTAAGCATTATGGATAGGGGTATGTGAAACAATGCGGAAGCAATAATACATTTTATTCATGGTTTTATTTTGTCTACTTTTTATCTTTTTAATGTGTTTCATTTTTGGGTGTGTTTTCTGTGGCATTGTCATTCATGTACAGCACTTTGGGTTGTGTGAGCAACAGTAAATGTGCTATATAAATAAAACTGACCTTGACCTTGCATCAAGCAGAGAAAACATCTTAGGAAATTGCAGTAACTACTAAAATTGGGTTAAAAACTGTCCAAACATTATTAAAAACCGGTCTGAGTCCAGATTGACCCTGTTCCAGAGTGATGGGCACATCAGAGTAAGAAGAGAGGCAGAATAAGTGATGCACCCATCATGCCTAGTGCCTACTGTACAAGCCTGTGGGGGCAGTGCTATGATCTGGGGTTGCTGCAGTTGGTCAGGTCTAGGTTCAACAACAGGATGTGCTCCAAGAATGAGGTCAGCTGACTACCTGAATATACTGAATGACCAGGTTATTCCATCAATGGATTTGTTCTTCCCTGATGACACGGCCATATTCCGAGATGACAATGCCAGGACTCATCGGGCTCAAATGGGGAAATAGTGGTTCAGGGAGCATGAGACATCATTTTCACACATGGATTGGCCACCACAGAGTCCAGACCTTAGCCCCATTGAGAATCTTTGGGATGTGCTGGAGAAGGCTTTGTGCAGTGGTCAGACTCTACCATCATCAATGCAAGATCTGGGTGAAAAATTAATGCAACACTGGATGGAAATAAATCTTGTGACAGTGCAGAAGCTTATTGAAACATGCCACAGCGAATGCGTGGCGTAATCAAAGCAAAAGGCAGTCCAAAGAAATATTAGTGTGTGACCTTTTTTTTGGTGGCAAATTTTTTTTGGGCCAGGCAGTGTACATCAGAGCTGCTGCGCAAGCACACACAGACCGAGGCCTAGACCTCACAGTCAAAGAACCATTGAGGTAAACTGGCCAATCAGCATGCAGCTACTTTAATATTCATGTCCTGGCCAGGTGGGCAGGGCAACCAGACTTTCTAAGTCATAATGCTAGAGGCTCAAAGAACAGTTTACAATCGTAAAAACAATCTTTATAGGACACATTTAATTTAATAAAAATATTACACAATGGGGCTTTAATTTAGGATTATTGTTTTGCTGTTGGTAGGTTTTAGAGCAGTTATTTGGTGATTGGAAGTGTTTACAGAGTGGTTACATGTGTCTAAGCCCGTGTAACAGTACAGGTTGTGTTTGCTTTGTCCCTTGAGATAAAGAGGCAGCCTGACCTGAGTTGTGTGCACTGCTTGAAGGGTGACAGCCTCAGTAAGAGTAGAGAGAGAGAGAGAGAAAGGGACTCTGCGTGTGTGTGTGTGTGTGTGTGTGTGTGTGTGTGTGTGTGTGTGTGTGTGTGTGTGTGTGTGTGTGTGTGTGTGTGTGTGTGTGTGTGTGTGTGTGTGTGTGTGTGTGTGTGTGTGTGTGTGTGTGTGTGTTGGGGTAGATAGCTGCCCCTTGATATTGGTTGATGTGGCACTCGCTGCATTCATCTCCAACTCTGCCTCCACTCGATTGGTCACGCCTTAGCTCCGCGGTGCATATGGGGGCAAAATGGCTGCTTCCACCTCCCCGCAGACCCAAACAATAGCGGAGAAACTGTCTGGCTCGAACCGCCGGGAGTCCGTTGCACTGCGGTCCGGTGAGTACTGCGCGCAGTCAATCCAGCGCACCCGCGCGTGCCCTCGGATATCACACGACGGGGGCGTCGCGCTGCACGTCTCGCGCCGCGTCTGTGTCACAGCAGACAACAGCCATTAAAACGATCAGTTTGTCGCGTGAGACCATGGAGAAAAGACCCCACGTCGCGCTGAGCCACGCAGGTAGCCCACGACACGCATGTCAGGAAGCTCATGAAGCGAGTCATTGTTTCCGCTCCGCCACATAAATGCTGTTAATTACATATGAAAACCGTAGTTGTTACAGTTTATGGGTTGTTTGAAGCCCGCGGGGTGTTTATGCCACACGTCTGGAGTGACGTCCAGTATTTTAGCGCTGCGGGATATGTAAAATTACCTACAGTTGCCCAATCCTCGCCATTTTACTTTGCTTTGATTTTTGATGGAGAACATGCTGTGCTTTCAAGTGCAACCTCGCATGCATTCTCTAAAACAACTAACATGGAGATTTAGGCTGGAAACGCAGTGACTCTGTAGTGAAAGTGATAATGTGATCAGAACTTATCCGAATCGGAACTAGAATGGAAGTGCATGCGAGTGTCGGGCTTGCCCGCTGTTTCTCCCCTGAACAAACACAAAGTCAAGTTCATTTTCTGTGATTTCTCTTATTGTTGTTTTTTATCCGTCACGTTTCGGCCATAATGATGGAATAAGGCAGCGCTCTGAGGTGTCACCAGTCTGGGAATAAACTGACAGGCGCAGAGCCGCCCACCAGACAAAAAGCATTGTCTGTCTCCACGTCTCTTTTGATTTACCGATTTGTCGCAGAAAATGGCACTTTTGTCCCAGGGAATCCCTGACTGCGGAGAACCAAGACTGCCATGTTTGTTTCTGATTGTAGAGCTTTTATGTGTTTATGTGACAAGGATTCATCACTTCATTTGATTTGATTTTTTTCTTATTTGAAGACGTTTATGCGCTGATGCTTAAAAAAAACCGAGATATTACTCTGAGCTCATTTTGCACCTGCAAAGCCTTCATGTTTACAATTGTCCTTGCACATCACCTTTTTTAAGTAATCTGTTATTCTGATGAGTAATTGACATGGCATTTCAGCACCTAAATGAATATCTGATATGTTTAGGTGATGATGAGGAAGCAGCCGAGGAAGAGGATGAGGAGGACCTGCACCTGTCAGCTCAAGATGCTCTGAGCTCCAGCCTTGAAAAAGCTGATGGCCTCGTCCCCCAGGAGGATGCAAACACTAAGGGTGAGGATGTTTTGTGGCCCTAATGTACATAAAACGGCTTTAAATTAAACATTTAACTTAAAAACAATTGTATGTATACTCCTTTAATTTAAACCTTGAGCCACCATTTCACTAGGCTGAAGTTGAAGACACAGTAATGTAAGAAGACACACAGATTTTTAGATTTTATCATGCAGAGGTGGGAAATATGGCCCTAAAATGTATCACAGTATTTCAGAGAATTCTGACAATAATGATAAATCTGATGAAATAACAAACAAATTTTGATATTCATTAATTATTTCCTATTTAGTAATATTAGGGCCCTGTGACATTCATTTTATTTTTTCCCAAATTCCACGTTTTCAGTTTTTATTTTTCTGAATTCCACATTTTCATTCTAACCATATTTATTAACCTAAAAAGTCAAGAATAATTAAATCAGTAGCCAGAATTCAAAATGTAACTTTAACTTTCTCAAATATAACAAAGAGTTTTTGCAAGATGTTTAAAAGATTTTACTCATCTTTTTATTAAAAACAAAATTCATGCAAAATTAGGTGTTACTGTGTTTTTAAACTGTTTATGAATTGCAAAAGGTGAGGTGACGTCAGAGAGGCAAGCAGGAGAGTGAACGTGGTGGACGCTGTTTATGTCCAGAGTTCAATAAAATTCAGACAGACACCCACACACAGACACCTCAGTTTCCAACACTTTACCACAAGTAGACAAAGCTTTTCCGTTTCGTCAACAAGAATATTGATGCTGCAAAATAAACTTGTGACTTCGGTTTGATGTAAAAGCAGCAAGCTAGCAGGAGTCGGTCATGTCTGTATCAATGAACCCGAATATCTATATTTTGAACCAAAGTTTCACAAGTTAGTAAACAACAGCAGTCGTGAGCAGTGTTGCTTTTGGAGACGCTGACGGTAAGAGTAGATGTCGACCGAAATTGTTTTTTCTAGTGCCAATACTGATGCCGATAGGTGGCAGTCATGGTCAGCCGATGGCCGATAAGTGCTGCCGATTTTTTGGGCCAATTTCATGGCAGGTATTTTGATGTTTTGCACCTTATCTGAATGCTAAATTATCACTAATAACAACAGTGGACGCATGACATTTCTGAACCTAATCAGTTTTTAAACACTGAATTTAACCAACTGTTGAATCATAAAGCCATACTATGCAACTTTTTCATATTTTTAGATCATGTTCTTGAGCCAGTATGTGCTAAAATGACCCTTGAAATGTCACTCAGACCCCCACTGCCCTCTGTGGCTAGAATACCGCATTTGCAACTTCAGAGTGGCGGGCTGCTTCCTGCTGGACTTAAAAACAGGAGCTGACATGCCAGGTGCTGGAATCTGCTTCCAGCATGTTTCCTGCATGTTTTAGATCATGAACACAGCTGATTTGTTTGATTTAGTGATGAATCGCTCCTGCAGACACTAATGAAGGCTGAGGAGACATTTCAGCAGTTAGATTAAGGTGTTAAAAAGACGAACGCAGAGCAAGGAGATACGTTTAACTTTTGCTTTTGCTAATGGACACTAGGGGTTGCTAAAAACAAGCCAAAACTGCCAAGTGTGCCTTTAATTTTGTGCACTGCTCAGTGTTAAAATCAAACATTTACCAAGGTTAATACAAAATCTCAAAAACTGACCAAGTATTAAATATACAAAACAGGCAAAAAAAGAAATGTCAATTGATAATCTTTCAGAGCATTTATTAAACAAATGTAAATTTAAATGTAATTAAAAATAAATATAATTTTAGAATATAAAGACAAATACTACTGGAAAAAAATATGTATAATTTAATAACCAACAGGGCTGAGAACACACCAGCAACATCTAAAGTTCATTCAGTCTTTTTTTAACTCACTATTTCTTAACATCGTCATGTAAACTATAAATGAAACCCTTTACTGCTCTTGACTTAGCAGCAGATTCTTTGTAAGTCTGGAGATGGGGAACCCTCAGGTGAATCCACATTGTTTTTTTGTTTTTTTTTTTACTTTACATTTTTCAGCTCCTAAGCTCACCACCTGCTGATGTCACACCTTGCTTTCCTTGGTGTTGTCTCCATGAAACACTGCCATGCTGAATTAGACTTTTATTGAGCCATCAGACAAAAACTAAACAGGAGAAACAGTTGTTAGCATCCATCTTCAATTCAGTCTGTAGCAGGCAGAAAGAGCAAAGAACTCCAGCAACGAAGAACTTTTATTTTATTTTTTTATTTAACCTTTATTTAACCAGATGAGTCGATTGAGAACTCATTCTCATTTACAACGACGATCTGGCCAAGAGGCAGCAGCAACAGACACATAGTTAGCTTTACACAAACAGAAAAGATAAAAAACAGATGAAATAAAAAAAGGGAAAAAAATGCAGATAAAGATAAGATAAAACAGCTAGACATAAAAACAAAGGACTGTTCTCATATATAATATGTACAAGCCATCAAAACAGACTTAAAACAATCTTTAAGTACTCAGAAGCAGGCACATTGATCAGAAACTATTGAATGCAATGAATTATTGAAGGTAGATAATGGAACGTAGGTAGTGAGCTTTAGTGATTTTTGCAGTTCATTCCAGTCATTGGGAGCAGCAAACTGGAATGAGGAGCGGACAAAAGGAGGTGCGAGCTTTGGGAATAACCATAGAGATTAGGTTACTGGAACGTAAAATGCGCTGGTTGTTGGAAGTGATGAGTAATGAGCGAAGATATGATGGTGTTCTACCGATGATTGTTTTGTATATAAATTGATACCAATGTAACAACCTGCGGGAATGGAGTGATGGCCAGTTAACGAGTGAGTACAGATCACAATGATGAGTAGTGAAAGGGGCACCAGTGACGAAACGGATTGCTGAGTGATAAATGACATTGAGTTTATGAAGATGTTTTTTGGAAGCAGTCCTATAAATGATGTCACCGTAATCTAAGATGGGAAGGATTGTCATTTTGACCAAGGTTTGCTTTGCAGAATGAGTAAAGGATGACCTGTTGCGGTACAGAAACCCAATCCTTGACTTGACTTTAGAGAGTAATGAATTAATGTGAATGTCAAATGAAAGTGTGCTGTCAAGCCAGATACCAGATACTTATAGGAACTGACAAGTTGTAGTTCTGTACCATCCAGGGAAACAATACTAGTGTGGCAAGTTGATTGTGGTAAGTTATGGTTAAAGATCATGAACTTTGTTTTACTTGTGTTTAAATGAAGGTGAAGGTTGGAGAAGGCATGTTGGGGACAATTAAAGCTGTGCTGCAAGGAGGACAAAGCTGCATTCAAAGAACTGCATGCATATAAAATGGTGTCGTCCGCATATAAATGTATATGAGAACTGTCAACAGCATGAACAATGTTATTGATATAGATTTTGAACTCAACACATTACAGTCTCTAATAATAAATATTAGAGAAACATATGAACAATCACCATAACTATTCACTAGTATTACTGACTATTGATGTTAGACAGATTTAATGTGGAAACAAACCGTACAAATTAAAACTGCAGTCTTTAGTCGGAACGCGTCGTCTGTTTCTGTTTACACGGTAAACAAAAAAAAACACGAGCTTGCATTAATATAGCAATTATTTTCTGTGTTTTCTGTTCACTGTGTCATCCAAATAAAAACTGCAGCAGAAGCAAATGACGTGCTCCAACCCACCGGTGTCTGCCAGGAGGGGGGTGCAGACAAATGCTGCTGCTAGGGCTGGGCGATAATGATTAATCGAAAATTTATCATTATCAAAATCTCTGGCTTTTATCAATATCGTTTTTCCCATGTCAATAAATTTTGTAATAAAAAAATTAAAAGATGTGTGTAGGTTGGTGACGTTCATGTCCCTTTTAGAAGCTGTAACAGCTTGAGTCACATGACAACATAATACACGTGACAGCCCCATCTAGTGGACAACTTTTGGTTTTGTGCATACATGTAGTTATCGTCCATTTATCGTTATCGAGGTGAATTCCTCAATTTACCGTGATATTGGTTTTAGGCCATATCGCCCAGCCCTAGCTGCAGCTGTAGAGTCTCGTCTCCTCTGTGCTCGGAGTGAAATTCTCCAACTCCCATACAGGAAAACAATTTATTTTATAAAACTGAAGCTAATATGTTAAGCAAACAAGCAGTTGATAGTTTCAGACGGTCTGTAAAGTTGACAACAAGCTAGCAGACCACGGCAGCATTCTGCCAGTTACCAGCAGTTCTTAAGGCTTGTTTTTTCTTTCACTCGGTCAAGTATTAATTCATATTTTAATTTTTAAACACACTAAACATACAGCTGTAGGGTTTTGAAACATCAGAAGAGAAGCCTTACCTTTTACTCCAAGGAAAATACTCCCAATGTTTTAGATTGGGGTCCTTCACTTAGGCACAGCATCGTGCTGCCCGCTGAGGTGCCTGACTTTAAATCTGAGCTACTAAAGAGGCTTATCTGCCGACGATGAAAAAATGCTAAAAATCATTTTAATTAACTCATTAACTGCAAGCCGTTTTCTGATCAGAAAGCCCCTGAATGCCAGCGTTTTTGAGCGTTTTTACTGTTTTTTGAAGAGTCACAAAACATTGTGCTCTATGATCATGTAAACGCCAAAACTATCAAAAGAAAGAGTAGACTCACTTCTTACATTAGGAAGAATTGCCGTATTACTAGTGTTATCCGTTCGTTCACAATCTGGTGCCCAAGTCTGAGCTGCAGAAGCATTTCCGGTTCGACACATCGCTGTTTTTACAGCAGTGGCCCAAAACAAACTCCTAATTCATTGATTTTCCACTTCCTGATCACGTGATGTGTGACATACACGGATGAAGATCCGCTTTAGACACGTGATGTTTGTTCTCGCGGTGCAGGGGCTCGTTCCGACGCCCCGTAAAACAATGCAAATGACGACTATAGTCATCAATGGCAGTGAGTGGTTGGATTTCAAATGACGACTATAGTAGTCAATGGCAGTGAATGAGTTAATTGGCCGACCGATCGATTGACCCCTAGTTAACAGCACAGCTTCCTATTCTTCTCACTGAGCAGTGGTGCTGCTGTGGGCTCCTCTCCCATCCAAGAGTGGTCACAGCAGACTGTCAATCCTCGCCGGTCCGAACTGCAGCCAGAGAAGATAATGAATCTCGCATGTGGGATGCCGCTGCTGGCTGATTCTACCCTCTAGTAGGAAGGTGTGAGAATGACATCAATCAATCAATGAATCAATCAACTTTATTTATAAAGCGCCTTCACATGGTCCAAAGGCCAAACAAAGCGCTGCACAATAAAAAGTGACACAAACTGACATAAGAGTAAAAACATTTAAAAGCAATTAAAAACTTTTAAAAGCAATTAAAGGATCAGACAAAAACTTGTAGTTAAAATCCGAGTGGGACCGCGCATAAATGCAACAACCCCTCATTAGCGAGACTCCTCATCAGTAAAAGCCATTGAATAAAAGTGTGTTTTCAGATGGCTCTTAAAATTGCTGAGTGAGGGGGCCTGCTTGATGCCTGCAAAAAGTGAGTTACAGTAGTCCAGCCTGGAGGTGATGGAGTGGATGATCGTTTCCAAATGTTTGTATGAAAGAAATGGCTTAATCCTAGCTTTTCTCCTGAAATGGAAGTAGCAGGATCTGATTGTTCCATTGACCTGGCTGTCCAGTCTGAGCTCCACATCCAACCTCACCCCCAGATTGGTGACCACCGCCTTCTCAAAAAGTGCTAATGAAGGAGAGTCAACCCTTGGGCACATCCATGTCTGCTTGTCGGGCCAAACAGGATAGTCTCAGTTTTACTCTGGTTGAAGCACAGAAAATTCTGAACCATCCATAATTTGATCTCCTCCAAGCAGTCCAAGAGTGGTTGACATGAGCCTGTATTATTGCGTGTTACTGGTAGATAGATTTGACAATCATCTGCATATAGGTGAAACTTGACGTGCCTACAAAACAGATCACCCAGAGGCAGCAGATAGAGGGAGAAGAGGAGGGGGGCCAGGATGGATCCCTGGGGTACTCCCCGATGCAAATCAGCAGTATTAGATGAATAGAATCCATTAGCATGTCACGTACTGGGACAACTTTCTCACCTGCAAATAGAAAAGTAGAAGAAGAAACAATCTTTTATATAGTGCCTCTCAAGATAAAAATCACAAGGTGCTTCTGTAAAGTAAAGTAAATGTTACAGATCAAGCAGGCAAAATAATTGGTTCACCACTGTCCCACCTGTACGAGCACTCTGTGATTAGGAAAGCCACTCTAATAACAGAGGAATCTTCTCATCCCCTCTGTCATTCTTTCACTCTTCTCTCATCAGGCAGGAGATTGGCCACTATTCTATATCAATAAAACTATAATTGTTTTAATAAAAATAATTGTTGGAAAATACCAAAATGCCAATTGACAGGTTGAAATTTTCTCTCAATATTCATGAAGTAAACTAATCTGTATAATCATTAGAAATGTTTGTTTGCTACGCATAAAAAAGTAACAAATACTGCATTGTGACATGTTAACAAACAAACCATAGAATATATTTACTATAAATTAAGACTGAATAATTTTAGGAAATTATTGAATTGAGGTTTTTCTGGCAAAAATTGTGAGTTCAAGTCGATTCACTATTTTTTTTAATCAAGCTTCAGCACAATATTCACAATGTACAGTAACATTTGAAAACATGACAGGAAATGAAATCATACCATTAAAACATTTAAATCTATTACTATAACAATGCAAGGATGTAAACTAAAGCTATGACTTGTTTTCCAGTGTATTTATTGGGGTTTTCTCTGCACTATTTTATCAAGGTGGGCTGCCTGAATGTTTTTTTTTTTTCACAAAAACGCCGCTAGAACACAGAATGCTGACACTTTTTACATGTTTAATTTGAATCACCATAATTCTGCAACAGTTTGTGCTATCAGAAAAAAATCAGAAGACAAGTTGCGCTTTCAAGTCCACATAGTGTTATTATGGGAAATCCTGTTCGCCTGTTGCAGGAAGTGAGTGAATCTCGTCTCACACTCATGAACGGAGCTAAGTGAGAGGTGGAAGATGAGTGGCAGCGACATACAACTACTGTAATTAATAATATCGGCTGTAACAGCGCCACTAAAAGAAAAGAACAAAGAAAAAATGACCAAATGCACCGCTATGCCAGTTCAGTTTGGCTTCACCAACCACTCTGCCCCCATGCCAGCCAATGTTTGCTGCCACCACGTAACACTTTTAAAATGAGGGGAAACCTCGGATTTGTACTCGCCAAGCAAATATTTTTCAAAACATCACATTTAATGCTTTTTCCTCCCAGCCATGGACATTTTCTCTTTTAAGACACTAATTGTTCAACTGTTACCTTACCGGGAGCTTGTTTACAGCAGCTAGCTCCGGACTCTGATTGGTTCATTTTTCATCTAGTCCCACCTGTTCCATTAGATGATCGGTTCTTTTGTCCGTTCATCACATCTTTCCCTTCTTCTGATTGGATATTCGTCATTATGAATTTTTGTCTTGTCTTTAATTATTTCACAGACATGTCAATCAATTCATAATTTTTGTCCGCATCCAAGTTTTTAAAAATTTTTGTTTAATTTTCTTCTGCAACAATATATTTGTCAGAAAAAAAATTGCCGAAAATTTTTCGTAAATGAAACTAGATAAATTGCATTTCTTGCAGAAATGCGTTTGAATGCTTTATTGCTGAATACAATAGCTGAAACTGCTGAATTGAAGCTAAAACTAAGCGTAATTGTCAAAATGTGCTGAATGTATTTGAAGTTTTAGGAGCAAAAATTGCTAAAAAGTTTTAAAAAGCCCAAAAAGTAAGTAGAGAATAGAGAAAAAAATCCTAAACAGCAGAAAACTGAAATCTCTAAACATAGTTTAAAAAACTGAGCAGCTAAAATGTTTAAACAGCTCATATTTGAGTATAAGTAGTTACATTTTCACAATTAGTTGAATTGTGAAGTTAGCAGGATATGCTGAATTTTGAAACTGATAGCCGAGTAGCTGAACTGAAATAAGCCGTTTTCTGCTGCGAAAATTTAGCGTAATTGTAAAAATGAGCTGAAAAGATTTAAAGATGTAAGAGCAAAAAATCACTAACAAGTGTAATAAAGCCAAATAAGTAAGTGGAGAAAATAGAAAAGAAATCTAAACAGCAGAAAACTGAAAGAGAAAGGGGTAGGGAGGAAGGAAGGAAGGGAGAGAGAAAGAGTGAGAGACAGGGAGAGAGAGGGAGAGCAGAAGGGAGGGAGACACAGAAAGAGAGAGAGAGAGGGAGGCATAGTGAGGGACAGATAGAAAGAGAGAGAGGGAGGGAGGGAGGGAGGAAGACAGACAGAGAGAAAGAGGGAGAGAGAGAAAGAGAGAGAGAGAGAGAGAAACAGAGAGAGAGAAACAGAAAGAGAGAGAGAGAAACAGAGAGAGAGCGAGAGAGAAACAGAGAGCGAGAGAGAAACAGAGAGAGAGAGAGAGAAACAGAGAGAGAGCGAGAGAGAGCGAGAGAGAGCGAGAGAGAGCGAGAGAGAGCGAGAGCGAGAGAGAGAGAGAGAGAGAGTATTGGTTCTGGGGTTCTGACCCTGGTTCTGGTATCAAACCAGATGCTGGTTCTGATCCTGGTTCTGGTCTTAAATCAGATGCTGGTTCTGATACTGGTTTGCTGAAACAAGCAGACATGCTCCAGTAGGATTGTACTTAAAATAGCTTTTCCGTATATCCGCTCTCAGACAGTAAAATAGCGGGAAAGTCTGAACCAATCAGAAAGCTCCATTATCACACCACTGCTCTGCTGCTGTTAGACGCAGCAGGCAGGCCCCTTAATGAGGAAGGCTTTGGATCTGTGCTTCAGATGTCCGATCAGACGTCTCCAACGTCTCATCACCATTCGAAAAGTATAGCACCGATTTGAAAAATTCCAAAAGCGTCAGAATCAGAAGGCTTTGGTGGTGCTGTATTAAATTTTTTGTGTGCCTACCTAGAATATTTGTAGGAGAAATGATTAGATCATTTATACTGTCTGGAGCACAAAATGCCTGTTTTTTATGGGAGGAAAATGTGGCTGAATCCTCTTTCAGATGCTTGTAACTCAAGAACCGTGACAGATACAGCTAAAACAAAGACATCCTATCGAAGCTGACAAAAAAACCTTCTGTTTTTGAAAACAATCACGCATGAACTCTAAAAGATGTGGTCGTACCAGATTTTTCTTTAGAGAAAGTCATCGGATCCTGCAGCTGATCTGCAGCTTCAACAGTCACATTGGAGGCCTGGAACCTCTCATCACCATTCAAAAAGTATTGCACCGATTAGAAAAATTCCAAAAGCGTCAGCAGCAGAAGGCGTCGATGGTGCTCTGTGTGAATTTTTGTGTGGCTACGTCGAATTCTGTAGGAGATATGAGGAGACAATTTCAGCTGTCTGACTTAGAACAGAGCAGAAAATGCCTGTTTTTTATGGGAGGAAAATGTGGCTGAATCCTCCTTCTGACGCTTGTAACTCAAGAACCGTGACAGATACAGCTAAAACGAAGACATCCCATCGAAGCGGACGAGTAAAACTACTGTTTTTGAGTAATTGATGAGTGTACTCAAAAAAATGTGGTCGTAGCAGATTTTTGTTTAGAGAAAATCATCTGAATCTGCCGTTCTCCAGATCTGAAGCTCCAAACATCAAATTGCAGGGCTCGAACCTCGCATCACCATTCGAAAACTATTGCACCGGTTCGAAAAATTCCAAAACCGTCAGCGGCCGAAGGCTTTGATGGTGCTCTGTGTGAATTTTTGTGTGCCTATCTTTAATATTGTAGGAGATATGACGAGTACAGTTTAGCTCTCGGAGAGCGATCGAAGCACCTGAGCTGAGAAAAAATTGAATGGCTGCCAATGGGAGAAAATCTGGCTGACTCCTCCTTCTGAGCCTCGTAGCGCAAAAAGCGTGGCAGCTACAGCAAAATCGAGACCATCCCATCGAAGCAGACAAAAAACCCTACTGTTTTTGAGAAAATTACGCGTCTACCCCAAAACATGTGGTCGTAGCAGAATTTCCCCTTCTGGATTTCGATCTGAAGCTGTCAGTCACAGTGGGAAAGGCATGACCATATTTGGGACAGCACAACTCAGCTGCTGGAAGGAGAAATATTTTAAAACCTTTCCAAACTAGTTAACGCTACGACCACAATTTTTGGAGTACGTCCATAAATTATAGCTCAAAACGGAGGAAAATCCATCAGCTTTCATCCAGCGCAAGTCTCATTTCCATGGGTTCTACGGTTCTCTCATGGCACTTCCTGAAGTCGAGCAAAGTCTGTTTTTGGCCCTATTCTTTTGAATGGAGGGAGGAGGAGACGTTGCTGAACTTTCCAAAATCGTACCTCAAGTTTAACCTGTGATTATAGAAAAACCGTAAAAGATATCAAGAAGCTGAAAAAATTTGAAATAGTTGAACTTCTTTTGAGTTTGTTAAAAGTTGAATGAAGTCTCTAGGTTGAAGTTAACCCTGGCAAGTAAGAGGTCAAAAAGATGAACGATTTTGTGTAAAATTGAGCAATTTTAAGCATTTTCCATTCATTTCAATGGGCTGAAAAATCGCAGAAAAGGCTGAATAAATCGGAAACGGTTGAAGATATCAATACCAGGAGATATAGCCGGAAAGAGCTGAACGAGCTGAACGGTTTGATACCAAACTTGCTGAAATAGCTGAAAAACTGTAGGAGGAGATACAGTTCAAAAAACGTACGGAATCTGAAAAATGGAGGAGGAGAAACTCAATACTTTGAATGCTTTACCAAGCATTCAAACTAATAAACACTGGATTATACCCAAAACTGCAAATGTAAGAATGAGGAAACTAACATGAACAGATACTTTAAAAATATACGTAATAAGCTGGCAAGGCAGCAAATAAAAGCCTATATACACAAAAATATCAGAAGAGAAGAGGAGGGACACATTTGTAAGAGAACGATCTAACAATGGGCATAAAAACTAGGGAGTGCATGCAGGGAGAGGTGATTTCAGAGTGTGACCAGCTGAGCTGGTGAAGAGATGAACAGGTGTGAGGTTAGTGAATGAAGCAACAAGGATGTCAGAAACAAACATATTTGAACACAAGAAACTTAAATAACAGAAACACCAATATTAGAAATCCAAAACAAACCCAAAAACCTAATACTGTGACAAGATCAACACCTGACTCACATTACCTGACATTAGGTCTGTCACAATTAGAATGATTCCTGACATTTAAAATGATGCATTTTGTCCAGTTTTCTGATGTTGTTTTTTTCTCTATTTGCAGTCCAGAGTTTGAAGTGTGAAGTATGTAACTCCCAGTTTGGGAGTAAGCGTGGTCTGTCCATCCATGCTCGTGCTCACCTGCGCCAGTTGGGTATTACCGTCTCGGAGAACAGTGGGCCATCCGTGGAAATCCTCTACAGAATTGCCAAGGAGAGCAGCATAGATGGGAAAATCAGCCCCTCATTTTTGAAGCGAGTCACAAAGAAGAACCCCTCCCAGTCTGTTCCTGTGAAAGATGAGGGACTGGAAGACATGGACTTGAATGAGAAACCCATTCATCTTTCCATCCTGGCCAAAGCAGCAAAAGCAGTGTTGCCACCCTCTTCTTCCTCTACACCTACACCTTCTCCTGGTGCCTCTCCAGCTCCATCTCATTCTGGCTCACCTTCCTCAGTAGTGAAGAAAGCCCCCATATCTTCTCTACTGCCTGTGTCTTCCCCCTTGCGCTCCCCTGAGCACAAGGTTGGAGGAATAAAAAGCATGACTTCTAACCTTTCTGCTGTATCTACAATCTCATCAGCCAAACCACTCTGGGCACCGCAAGAGAACGATGCCCCTCTAAACCTCAGTAAGTGTTAGAGTTTTGATCCATGTATCATTTCTGCTACTTAATTGTTCTAGTTGTTGAAATGGTTTCTCTGTTTGCAGCACTTGAGGCAGAAGCTGATAAGGACAATGTTTGCCAGCTGTGTGGTGCCTGGTTTGAGACGCGCAAAGGCCTTTCCAGCCACGCTCGAGCCCACCTGCGACACTTTGGTGTGGAGTACTCTGAGTCCAAAGGATCCCCTATCAGCCTCCTTAACCAGTTTATGGATACTGATGACTTCAAGCACAAAGCCAGCTCTCTGGAGCTGGACAGTCCCACAGAACCACAGGATGTAACTGCAACTCTTCCTTCATCAAAGCAATCCCTGCTTACACTTTCCTCCTCTTCGTCTTCATCCCTTCTGTACAAGGTGACTACAGCTGGGGGTGGGTCAACATCCAAAGCTACCTCTTCCTCTGCCTCATCTTTACCTGGCCCACCTGTCAAGCGTCTTAAGGCCTCTTCCATGAAGGTCTTCCGTCTCAGTAGTGGCGAGCTTATGGCCGTTCCGCACAGTAAGTGATACGTCATAAATCCTGATGGTAAATCAGGTGAATATTTAGATGTGGTTGAAGTAAGAATTTTATTTATCACAAATTAAAAATTAATCATTGCTCTGGTCTTTTAGATGAACCTCCAAAGGAAATAGGCTGTGAGTACTGTGGGGAGTATTTTGAGAACCGCAAGGGACTTTCCAGCCATGCACGCTCCCACCTTCGCCAAATGGGTATTACTGAGTGGTCTGTAAACGGCTCACCAATTGACACCCTGCGAGAAGTCATCACAAGGCGTGGCCTGCCTTGTGCACTTCCTCTAAAACGTCGCAAAACCCCACCACCATCTTCTCCAGGACCCCCTCGTTCTCCTCTTTCGGCCTCCTCTTCGCCTTCAGGTACCCTCCTTGGCCGCCCGCCTTTCGCCTTTGCACGACCCTCCAGTCCTCCTCAGTTGGCATCATCCAAGTCCAGCTCAGCTTCTTTGACATCTTTGAGTAGCCTGACACTGAAGCCAAAGCCTGAGCCGGTGCAGCTGGAGGTCACACCAGGAGTTGTTGGGAGATCTGGAGGTTTTCCTGCTGAGTCTCTAAGCTCAAGCTGGAGCAGTTCTGACAGTGTTTTCCCTCTCAACTTGGGTAAATGTATTAATTAGTACTTCAGTGAAACAATTGGCTGTGTAAACCTACAAAATACGTATATTCATTAGCAGAGATGGTGTATTATATCTTCATGTAATTTGGGCCGTTTTAAGGGCTTTTTTTTAGCCTCATTTTTAGATTCAACAGATAAAATTTTATTAAAATAGGCATTCGACAAAAGGTTTATAATGTGACATTAACACTAGTAAATCAAAGAAATACCTAAATGTCCTTTTTGAAATGTACAGTTGGCTTCTTAGGCCTTCAGAGTGCTAAGGTTAAGCTGCTGGACTTATTTAAAGAGGTGTTTGCAGCACACACAGAAGGAGAAGCTAGTGTTGTTAAATTTCTGTCACCTTTGAAAGCAGGACAAGCTTTGTACAATGTTCTTTGAGCACTATTCCTCAAATTGGTACGGTCCACAAGCTGTTTCGAATGGGCGGGGCTGCAGCAAGGAGTGAAACAGTGGTGTGCTCAAGTAAATTTAGCCTTGGCCCCCAAATGCGTTGAATCAGCCCTGGTAGGGGACTGAGCTTTGACAGTGGTCTGAATTGTACCAAATATAAATCATTGCTTTATAAAGGTAAAAGCTGTAGTGGGATAAATCTACTTACATTTTCCTTTTCAACCTCTTTGTTTTGTTTACTTGTTTTTATTTTACTATTTTCCTGTCCTGCCTGTCTCTTATCTTCCTGCATCTCCTCTTAATCCTCCAGAGAAACTGCTGCCTGGCTTCCTACTTTTTCACCTCATGAGCAACTTTTGATCAAAGCAGATCAAAGGGATCTACCCACTGCAAAAATAGCAGGGTACGCAGTGCGTGAAGTCACTAGGGCACAGGTTCTGAGCTCAGCTCCGGTGAGGCAGCGCACGTCAGGCACAAATAAAAGACAGAAAGTACCAGAGAATATGAGCAGACATGAACAATTGCTTGTTAATTACATTCTTTTGGTGGCTTGACTTTGAAAATGTTACTGTGGCCGTGCGCAGGACGCAGCCTTACATTACTGCATTACAGCAAAAAGGAATGCATTTAAATAATTAATTACTTTTGTAGCACGTTTCTCCCAACACTGGTTATAATGTAGGCATTACGTCTTTTTTTTTTTTTTGCTAACCCCGTCCCCTAGAGCCCCTAGCAATTTGAGTTGACTGCCGGTCAACATTAGCCGATAGCGTTAGACATATGTACCTAGACAGATGCATATATATATATATTTATATATATATATATTTATATATATATATATATATAAGCAGCATAGCACAAGAATAATAATTGTGAAACAATTTGTTTTAGCTCTGTTGGCCGGCTAGAGGAGCTCGTTCATGAATGAGGGGCATTGCTTTCGGCTGCAAATACAGAAGTGATGAGTACGGCTTAAGGTGAGATACATTTGTGAGCCTCTAGACGGTGCCGTCGGATAAGAAAAACTCCTGATTTGAACTTTAAAGTAACAGCTTGATAAAGTGTGTTTTTTAGCTGGGTGAGCACCTTCCTCAGTAGAAATTAATGCACTGGAGGCGAATGGAGACCCATCCAAGATGGCGGCCAGCCACTACGGCAGCTCCAATAGACAGTGCCAGACCATGGGGCGTCTACATATATATGTCTGTGGGTAAAAGAGCGCCCCCTAGAACGCCAACCCACTCCATAAAACTGTTAAGTGCAGTATCTGGCCAGCAGACGGCTGCAGAGTGGTGTCAGATATGAAACTGGTCAAGTTTCTAAACCAACAATCACTGAGATCAACGTTAAAGCTCTAGATTAAAGTTTAAAAAAATTACTTGGTAATACTTTAAGAGACACTGCACAGTTTCTGTTTTATGAAGATAAAATACCAATTGTATAGATATTAATTTATTGGATGATTAATTCAACATTTTTGTAATGCAATGTTTCTCCTGGTATTTCCTCAGCCATGTCCCATGAAGTGGAGCCTACAAGAGACATTCGTTGTGAGTTTTGTGGGGAATATTTTGAGAATCGTAAAGGTCTTTCCAGTCACGCCCGCTCTCATCTACGCCAAATGGGAATCACACAGTGGTCAGTCAATGGTTCTCCTATTGACACCCTGAGGGAGATCATGAAGAAAAAAGGGGCAGGTGGTTCATCCCATTCCAACCAGGTAGTGAAGAAAGAGTCCAGCCAAGGAGACATCAGTTCATTCTGGGAAAAAGTGGGTGGTGCCAGCAACTCGGAGAGTTTGGGTGTTTCAGGTTACCAGTTCTCCAAATTTCGTAAATCTCCCCTCAGTTTAGTCCAGTCTGGGTCAAGGTTTCAAAAACAGAGTGTAGGGGCTGCAGGTCCATCTGCTCCCCCATCGGCAGGCAAATTTTTCAGGGTGTCCCCACTTGGCAAAAGGCCTTTATCAGAGGGCGCCCAATCAGAAGAGACTGCCAGCTCATCTCCACATCGACTTAAGACTCTCTCATCACTTCCACATGACTTCTCCTTGAAAAGAAAACCATCACCAGACAAGCATGCACACCAGGGTAAGTTGTGATTTACTCAGTGAATTCTATTTGGTCATTATTCTTTACTCCTTATCCTGATTCACTTCCTCCTTGTGGTTTTCAGACCCCAGCTGTGAGCTATGCGGTTTCTACTTTGAAAACCGTAAGGCTTTAGCGAGCCATGCGCGAGCCCACCTGAGGCAGTTTGGTGTGACTGAGTGGTCTGTAAACGGGTCTCCCATCGAGACGCTGAGTGCTTGGATGCGCAGCAGGCCACAGAAGGTGCTGGAGATGCACCGGAACTACATGCAGGGCAGCCGCTCCACCCTTAAGAAGGTGAGTTGTGGTTAATGTACTGTGAATACCTCTGAGGCCAGCAAAAGGGGTTTCATGATTTGTTTCTTGTTTCTTTAAAAAAAAAAAGCCCTATTAAATGAAATATTGGCCTTCTACAGCAGTTAAACAACTGCAGTGAGAGATCACAACTTAGTGCGGTTACATGTGCAGTATCAACATCTAAGTCGATCCAGGTTGAGCTTATGGTAATAAGCTGGGTATTAGGGCTGCACGATATTAGGAAAACCTGCGATATGCGATAACAGTGCTTAATATTGCGATATCGATATTACTTGCGATAAATGAACAAATACTTAAATCTGCAGTTTTTGTATACTTTAGACACATCACTCCATCCTCTATCATTAGTATTAATACAGTAACAAAATGAAATCATGCAAGTTTACGTTACAAAATTAGCATGATCTGTTTCAATATTTCTGTAAACAATAATTATTAAAATAGGATGGAGCAATTTAAAACATTAGGACAACGCTGTAGAGAGCTAAACGGATATGTTTACTCCCGTAGCACTTAACAACTACTTCCGTTATTTCCTTGTACCGCTTTGATGGTTTCTCATAAGGAGTTCCACCCATGGGCATCTGCTGGGCTGTTGTGCTCTTACTTGTCTTAACGTCAGAGACTTTGGGTTTGCTAACGCTAGCTTTCTAGAGCCCAGTATGTAGATCTTTATGGTTGCGTTGGAGGTGACAACAGATATTTGTCATGTTTCCCCTCGTGTTTGGCATGTCTTGCAAAGTACTTGTGTTTGTTGAACACAAGTACTTTGAAATAATAGTCATGCTGTTGGAATTATGAGTTCTTTCTTGCTAACATTTTCCACACACGTCTTACCCTCAGTCATTGTGAAGCTCTCTAAGCTAACTCAGGTGTTTGCTAGCCATCCAAATGAAGTGCCGTCCACCTAGGCACCAAGGCATCTAACCTATAAGAACCCAACCGATTGGCCAAATGGGTGAAGGCTCTATTTGATTTGTCAAAAACTTCATGCTTCCATTTGATTGACAAAATGCATTATGTGTAGCAAAAATCTGAGATGACCATTAATTGCGATATTTTTCTGTTCTTTGCGATATGCCTATTGTGCATGCTGATATTGCGATAACGATAAATTTTCGATATATTGTGCAGCCCTACTGGGTATCCTCGTTTACATGCGCATTAGAAAACCAACCTCTCAAATGTGGTACAGTAGGTGGCGACATGCGTCCTTTTATGTCGACCTTTTTCCGGTTAGCTTGTAGCGACACAAATAGTAAACAAACGCTGGCGGGAGTGAAGCAGACGGAACTGAAACAGGTTGCACAATGGCTGAAGGAATGGACAACAACAATGCTGCAGCACAGCTTATTTGGTACGTACTGTACTGTTTGATGGTGTTACACGTGTTACTTTGTGGCGATGATATTATCAGAAGACTGCACTTCCGGAACGCGAGCATCCAATCGGTTCAGTTCGGCTGACCCGTTTACATGCAGAATGAATTCAGATAACTGCCGCATTATCTGGGTGCTTCAGCCCGATTAGAAGAAGTTCACCTTCAGCCAGAAAACGCTTTAACATGCATTTAAAAAAAACTACGTGAGTCTTTTTAGGGCAATACTTCGGTTTTCTGATGTGCATGCAAGTGCACGGAGTGTGCTGCTCCTTTGACTCAGCCCCTCTCCTCCCTGATTCTATGAATAGGCATCGTGCTTTGAGATGAAGCAGGCCTCAGCTGGTGGCACGACAGACATTTTGTTTTTTGTAAAGCTGCAGACGTGTTGTCTAGCAGCTCTGTGCCTTACTGTAGTTCCTCTGTCTTTACTCTTAAAGAAATGACTGTGGGGACAGATTCCAGAACAACTCAGTGATTAACTTGATTGTTACCATAGTAACCAGGGTTCCTGGCAGCTTATGGTTAATCTTCAGATAAATTATTTCAAGCTGTTGATGGAAGAAAATGTATGCTTCCCCCCCTCTCTGAATTAGTTTCTAGAGCACCCTTTTATCTTTGTCACAGCTTTTTCTAAAGTTTTATACATAATCCTGACGGGGTGAAATTTCGGAGGATTTTTAATACTCTGTTGGGACTTCCCCCACACCACCACCAGTAAAAAAGAAAAAAAGTACACATTTATATCCAAACATCCATCTGCCCATCCACCCACCCACCAACCAAAACCAGTGACGCGCGACCCACACAGACACATCTCGCATGGAAGTCTCCTGTGTGTGTCCCCAATCTGGTTAATGGAGGTTGGAGGGGCTCTTCCTCGCTCATATGATCCATAATTGTATAACAACGTTGTTTTGCTGTGTCACCCTGTAGAACAGGGGTATTCAATTCCGGTCCTGGAGGGCCGGTATCCAGAACGTTTTAGTTTTAACCCTGCTTCAACACACCTGATTTCAATCAGCAGGTGATCAACAGACTTCTGCAGAGCCTGATGAGCTGCTGCACAGGTGATTCAACCACTGAATCAAATGTGTTGGAACAGAGAAACCACTAAAACGTGCTAGATACCAGCCCTCCAGGCCTGGAATTGAATACCCCTGCTGTAGAAGCTGCTGCTAAAGACCAAGGTGACTTCAAATTATGTTAAATTCAACTTAAAGAGATATTCCACTCCTAAGTGAAATTTGGTCTATTTCTGTATTCCCCACAGTTTAGATAAGTTATATCCATGTGCCATGCAGCGGCGGGTTACAGCGGTGCTTTGTCGTTATGTAGTCCCAAGTCTAAATCGGCTCCTGCAAATCTTAACGTTCATGGACAAACAGCCACAGACCTCAGGTCCTTTTTAATGTTTTAAACAGTTTAATTACGTCTGTTAATGTTGGTGGTGTTGTACCTTCTCAGAGTTTGTGTGACAACTTCCTGAATTTTTTTTCAGATAAAATTCTGCAGATCAGGCCTTCTATCTCCTCACTGTTTATTTCAGACCCTACTTTTTTTCTCCTTGTTCTACATCCTGGTGCCAGTTCTGTCCTGTCTTTTTGGAAGAACTATCAGCAATTGTCAGTCACTTAAGACCTTCTAACTGTCCCCTGGATTGTCTTCCGCCTCTTTTCCTTAAACAAGCCTTCAATAGTGTTGCTTCCATCATCCAAAAGCTAATCAACTGTTCACTTTCTTCCGGCTGTTGTCCATCCACTCATAAAAAAACATAATCTAGATCCCACCTGTCTTTCAAATTTTAGGCCAATTTCTAAACTCAGTTTTCTTTCTAAAATCCTTGAGAAAGTAGTTCATTCTCAGCTACAGGATTATTTGGCTCTAAATGACATTTCAGAGAAATTTCAATCTGGTTTTAAAACGCGCCATAGCACTGAGAGTGCTCTTCTACGTGTTTTTAACGATCTGCTTTTAATTAGTGATTCTGGAAATTCAGCCGCTTTATTATTGCTAGATTTGTCAGCTGCCTTTGACACCATTGCTGTCTTGTCTTGAGTTGTGTGTTGGTCTCAAAGGTACTGTCCTTCAGTGGTTTCGTTCTTACCTACAGGACAGCTCATTTTCAGTGAATTTGGGCCCCTTCACCTCTGTTTCAGTACCCCTGGCCAGTGGAGTTCCACAAGGCTCCATCTTGGGACCCACACTCTTTACACTTTACTTGTTGCTACTAGGTTCTATTTTTGAAAAATACAATATCACATTCCACTGTTTTGCTGATGACCTTCAAATTTACTTGCCTCTTAAACCAGACAAAATTGCTTCTTTATTTGACTGCTTGAGCGAGGTTAAGCAATGGATGTTCATCAACTTCTTGAAGCCTAATGACTCAAAGATGGAGATTTTACTCTTTGATGATCAGAATCTTCTGGATGATGTGGTCAGTCCTCTCTGCCCTTGCTCGTCCTTGGTAAAGTCCTGTGTGAAAAATCTTGGAGTCTTTGTTGATGGTTCTTTCGGCAGTCATCTGCTTTGCTCAGGAGTGATTCTGGACCATTCTTCCACACAAACGCTCTTTAAATCTGGAAGGTTCCTCTTTTATGAACTCTGATCTTCAGATCTCTCCATAGATGTTCTATGGGATGTAGGTCAGGTGACTGACTGGGCCATTCAAGCTACTTGATTTTCTTTCTTTGAAACCAGTTCATTGTTCCCTTGGCCTTGTGTTTGGGATCATCGTCTTGCTGAAATGTCCGTCCTCTTTTCATTTTCAGCTTTCTGGTAGATGGCAGCAGATTTCTATCCAGAATGTCCCGGTACGTTTCTCCATTCATCCTGCCTTCAATAATATGAAGTCTGCCAGGACCCCACACCATGATGCTTCCACCCCCAAACTTAACTGTTGCTATGGTGTTCTTGGGGTGGTGGGCAGTGCCATTTCTTCTCCAAACATGGTGTGTAGGATGCCAGCCCAAAAGTTCAGTTTTGGTTTCATCTAACCATACTGTAGTCTCCCAGTGATCCACAGGTGATATCCCAGCTTTCTATGCCATTTTGCATCTTGTTATCTTCATGTGTTTAATACTTTTTCCCCTGTGTCTTTTCACTTTATTACACATAACTCAATTTGTGGACTTAAAGGTGGAATACGAAACAATTTAATAAAAAGCTATATTTTTAAAAAACGATACCTCCACGGGGTATTTAGAGGTGTGCAGAATGAATGTACAGTTTTTTCTTTAAAAGCTATATTTAAAAGAAAAATAATCAAAAATGTATTTTCACGGGCACAACACTGGGTTTATGTTTACATCTACCAGCCAATAGAGGGCACTGTTGTGGTAAAAAGCCCGGTCGGCAAGGCGAGGCTGGGACTGTGTGTAAAATGGCGGACTCGACAAGTCAAGCAGCTGATTCTGAGCCCAGAATATGTTTTCTAACATTAGATACAATTGTAAAATAACCTTATTAGTAGAAAATAGTCCTTACCCTGTACGATTCGTCACTGGACATGGTGCTGGCTGGTCACTTGATGTATCTGCAGTGAACCAACATCCCGACAGCTGGAAAATTTGTTCTATTGTTGCAATACCACCTCTAAACACTAGATGTTGCTATGGTGTCTGTGTTCCATATTCAACCTTTGTTTTGATGTGTTTGAATTAATTAAATACTTGAGTTGATATGGACATGTGGTGGTAATTTTGTGTCAATAGCCCACTTAGAAATATCCTTACTGATAAAAATGCTGATATGTCAAATATTTATTCTCCCCGCTGTATGTCATGTGTTTGCTGTAATGTTACAAACACTAATACTTTATTAAAGTTGTTAAAAAAGTGTTGCTCCTCAGTGATTGACTTTGTTTCCATGCCAACAGCCAGTATTTTTTTATTGTTAAGCCCAGTGCCTTTTTTTCCATTATTTTCTACCAGCTGCAAAGCTAATTAAAAGTTGTTGAATGAACTGTCATCTTCATTGTCTTTATTTTTAAACAGCACATAACATTTAAGGATAACACCTCAAGTTAGAAGTTAATAGTAGTTAGAGTAGCTGCATGCTGGTACAGCCTTGCCTCCATCAGGGTGCCCCAGGGCAGCTGTAGCTAGCTCATCCCCACCAGTGTGTGAATGGGTGGATGACTGATTGTGTTGTGAAGCGCCTTGGCGGGTTGTAGAACCCTAAGAAGGCACTATACAAATACAGACCATTTACCATTTTACCATTACCATTTAGAGGTGATGACTGCATGAAGAATCGGAGGAGAATGAGGAACAAACTTGTCAGTATTAAAGCGTCTCTGAAGTACATAAATACAATCTAAACATATTACCATGGACCGGAGAGCTGACAGCAATGGTGGCAGGATACTCCAGAAACGTGCTACACCCTCTTTTGTCCTGGTGGGGAATTGCTTTGCAACACTCCCCAGACAACGGAGAAGTCCTAAGGGCAAACATCTTCATTAATATGTGTGCGAGACTCCACCACTGAGCTGATGGAGAAGTTTAATTAGGCTTTTCTTTCCCCAGATTTATGCCTTGAGATAATCCTGTCTGAGGTCTACAGACAATACCTTTGACTTCATGCTTAGTTTGTGCTCTGACATGCTCTGACCTTATATAGGTAGATATTTGCCTTTCCAAATCATGTACAATCAACTGAATTTACCACAGGTGGACTCCAGCAGTAGCTCCGGTAGTAAAGTGGGTTGAGACTTCCCCCTAGGGCTCCTACTCGTCTCATAAAACTGTTAAGTGCAGTTTCTGGTCAGCAGAGGGCTGCAGAGTGGTGTACAAGGTGAAGCTGGTAAAGTTTTGACCTACACAATCACTGAAACCCACTTTTAAAGAAATAGCTTAAAGTTTTAAAAACTGTTTAGTATTACTTAAAAAATGTGTTACATTTTATGCATTCATATTTTTTTTTTGTTAAATGGTAAAAAATTATTTGTTTTCTGTACATTGTTTTCTTCTGAGATTTTTTGGCTGTTTTGCAGATTTTCTGTGAAATTCTGGAAATGGGTTCACGGTTTAGACTCAAATTGAGAGAGAAAATTAATTTTAGTGTTATTTTAAATATCATCATGTTTACATTGTTTTAATTTGTTGTTAAACTCACTTCTGGATGCTTCAGCAGGTTCTGATCTTATCCTCCCAATCTCACAGCAGAAGGCCCACTCCTCTTCCTCTCAGTGGTCTTCCTCTTTGGCTGTAAGCCTGGTTCGGCCACGGAGCCACGACATCAGTCGGCGTCCTTCTGACATTGCGGAGGACAAATCTGCTGCAAACCGGCCTGGTCGCAGCAGTCCCAGCTTCTCACGCCTCAGCGGGAATCTCCCCCTTCAAGCACAGGTGGCTCGCAGCGAGCTGAATGTCCGTCTGCCCAGAGGTGTGTTGCTATGTCAGCTTTACTGTGGCTTGTGTTATGTACACGTTTTACTTGGTCTAATCATCTGGATGTAACTAAACTAACGTATGATCATAGGTGATTTGCACCAATGTGTTGTGGAGTTCTAACACCTTGTGTTGCCTCTTTCCCTTTTAAGGGTTTGAGCGTCGGCCTTTGAAGCACCCATCTTGTCCAGATGGAACAGAGAGGGAAAGTGGCACTCCGAAGCTCCCACGCACGGGCACCATACCTGCCCTGGTTCCTAAACCACCCTCATACCCACTGGTCAAACTGGTGGGCAAGTTCTACACCCTGAAGTGCCGGTGAGTGAAACGTCTATGAGCACTATGCTTAGAATGCCAGAGTTATTCTCTCTTACACTGCTCTGGTTAAGACAAAACAATCCATTTATGACTAAAAGTAAAATTAAAAATGACAAAGTATTTGTCACTCATCTTCTTGCAGTTGTTGTTTGTGTTCTTAAATCACATACAGTGTAGTGAAAAACTACCTTCTTACAGATTTCTTTTGTTTTTGCTTTGTGCCGCTAGGGTTGGGCATTGAACTGGGACTAATTTATAGTTTTTCCCAGAATCGTTCAAATTTTTAAATTTTGATTTCTTGTTTCAATGCCCAGTCCACAGACCAGAAGAAGAAGCTGTCAAATACCAATGAAGAAGAATTTGCCGGAATTGCTTGCATTACCACGAAATCATGGAAAATGTGCTGAGGAGTTCTAAAGCGTGGCTTCGGCTGCCGATCAAAATCAATCGATCTCTGTGGAAAAAAATGTGATCTGCAAATTCTAACCAATGCCTTTCAGAGCCGATCATACCAGCTGATCACCTGTCGCTCATACTTTGTATCTGGCAGAGATCTTGTGTGCAGCATTGTGTCTCCCTCCTCCGTCTTTCGCACTGCGCAGGCGCGCAACGGCTAAAGTATGAAACATGTCTGCCAAACTTTTACTGCATCTGTGAGTGTGATGTAAAATTTGCATCCTGCAAAAAAAAAATACAGCACGGGGAAGTTTGTTAAAATGCGTCAACACAGTAGATTTAATATGACTTTCTAAGAACAAACACTGGGCGAAGTGAGGTGAGATTTCAAGGCTCACTGCAGAAATAAAGACACCCGGAGCAACAGTCAGACAGCTGCACTCACTAACAACCGTCTGTATGAGTGTGACAGTCAGAAGGCTGAGCAAATAACCTGTAAATAATTAAATCAATCATCCTAGATGAGCAGCCTTTCACAACACTGGGTTCCACCCACTAGGAGCCGTTATGGATAATAAATACATAATTAAACAATAATAATAAATCAATTAAATATTTTGTTGCTTTTTTGCACTATTTAGATTGTTGAGAGCAGTGGCTCAGGACGTTTAGTGGGTTGACCAGTGATCGGAGGATTGCGGGATTGATTTCAGCTCCCACCAGGGTACTCTGCTGCTGCGTTCTACCCTGTGTTGGTGGTGGTCAGGGGGGCCGATGGCGCAAAATGCAGCCTCGCCTCTGTCAGACCACCCCAGGGCGGTTGTGGCTACGCAGTAGCTTACCATCACCTCCATGAATAATGGAAAGCACTTTGAGTGCCCTGAAAAGCGCTATATAAATCTAATACATTATTATTATTATTATTCAATGTTTAAAATCTGTTAGATTGTTACTGATAGCAGCTATATTTAGGTTTCAGTTTTCCTTTTTACTGAATTGTTGCTGCAGCATCTCAGTCATCCTGGACATGCTCATCCTGAGAGTTTTAATTGAAAACAACTGGAATATTCTGGTTATCTTGAAGACGTTTTGCCTCTCATCCTAGAGACTCCTTCAGTTCTAAACCTTGGGTTGTGAGTAGCAGTTGTGGTCAGAAACAAACCCACGGATTGTGCTGCAAGTCTTTTTTCTTTTGAAAAAGTAAAAGCGTGTTGTTGTTTTTTATGCCAGATCAAGCCTGATCTCCCAGTCTCAGGGCGAACACTCATACCACTAGGCCACTGAGCTGGTTAAAAACACTTGTACATGCAGAAGGAATAGTTAGGTCCGTAGTAGCAGCATTCATACATGATCTTTGAGACTCTCCTTGAAAAAGAAACATTTTAAGAAGGTTTGCAGACAGTATCGAGGTAAGGATTTATTGGGCTGTTAAGACTATTAAAAATATTGGCTGAAGTTTTGGCTGAAGCTCTGGTCTCGCTCTGGAACCTAATAGAAAATCTCAATCACAGAACTGTCTTGAGTTTTTAAAAACCCCTCTAATCTCTTCCTCCATCCCTTCTGAAGTTATTCCCCCCATCCTCTGCTAATGCAGTATGGGGACAATAGTTCACCATTTGGTATTGGAGTGTTGCATTCTGGTGCAGCAGAACATTTGATCAGTTTGGCTTTGTGAGACACTCATTTACAGTAACATGAGACTGTATGAATTTCCAGTTTACTCCTGTATTTTTTACTCCATCAGGTTCTGCGAGGTGGAGTTCCATGGTCCTCTGTCAGTGCAGGAGGAGTGGATCAGACACCTCCAGCAGCACATCCTTAAAATGAACTACAAGACGGCTGCTACCAAGGCAGACACTACAGAGTCCCATGCCCAGGCTGATGACCTGGCCCAGGTCCAGCCCCCTGCCCCAGCCTCCACCCCTACCTCCAGGACCACCCCCACCCGCTCCACAGCTCCCAGCAGTCGATCCCCCACTCCTCCGGCCAAGTGTGCTGCTGCCATAACTGCCTCTGAGATGGTGCAGGTCTCAGAGGAGCAGCCCGCCCTACTACCACCTCCCATTCCTCTCCCCTCTCAGATCGCGTAAGCTCATCACCCCTCGTCAAAATTTCACCTTTTGCTTCTCTAAAAGCTACTTGTCCTCATGTTTCTTTCCTCTGACCTTTGCAAAGTGTCATTTGGGAGGATCATTCTTCATCTATAGAGTCCTCTGAGCCCCAAGCACCTTTGAAGCAGCTCTAGACTGTTTCCACGTCCCATTGCCTTGGGAACGATGATCTCTTGGCCTGTCTGTGGACTGGGAACAGGGGATTAGGAACTATTCAAGGTTATGAGGAGAGATTAACTAATATTTTGTGTTTGCCTTGTTTATACTGAATGTTCAAACGTTACTGTACCTCTCCAATTCAGTGGGAGTTTAAAAAGCCAACAAACCCTTTATTAAACGTTAACGACCCCATCTACTAAAGCTCTCCCTGACCTTTCTCCCCATGAGTGAGACTTGTGAGACCTGATGCTTTTTGCCAGTATACTGGTAGTTTTAGCATCTTTCCTGGCTGAGATTTAAAGGACATCTCTAATTCTGTTAGTCTCTTGATTGAGACTTTAAATGTTTGTTAACACTTAGTGTGAAAAGGCACTTTTTAAAGTGTGACATTATCACTTAGCACTTAACAAAATGGTTTAATGTGGACTGACTTATTCCAATTGGAGCAAGAAGCACATCCAAGAACAGGAAATCCTGTAACACCGTCCCCGAAATATAAATATATTCAGCTTGAATGTAGCGTGAAGCACCTGTTTGTACACATGTAGACTTGATCAGAATTTTTCATCCCGAGTGCGATGTCACTGATGTGTTTCTACTCGACCGCAGGTATGGGTGCTGTTGTGTTGAAGGCTGGTTACACTTTTCTGTTTTGCTTGTTTGTTTTTATTTGGTTCACAGCAGCCATTTTCTTCCTGCCTTTTTCTAATGTAGCCCAAGTAACTTAATTTAATCATTATTATTTTTTTGCACCTTAATGTGGAAGATCAGTTCTGTTCGAAGTGAAATTCAAGAGAACTGTTTGGAAAAAGGTCATAGGTGTGTGTGTGTGTGTGTGTGCGTGCACATGCGCTTGTGTGTGTACTTGCGTGTATGCATGCATGTGTGTGTGTTTTCATAGCAAGTGTTTCCACATTTTTTAAGAGAGGGATGGAAGACACCTCTTTAGCTTAAGGTATCTGCGGACTTTTGCCATCGTGTTTAGGATGTGCCAAGGAGTCTGTTTACTTCCTCGTCCTGCCTCTGTAAAAGCTGTTTACACTGGACCTGAGGGTGGAGAAAAATACCACATGACTAAACCATTTCCTGATTCTAATCAAGTGTTAGTGCTCCTGGAGCATCCTCATGGTGTGGACACCCTGACTTTGGAGTAAAGCCAGTATCTCACTGGGCTAAGACTGTTGGCAACTAATTGCAAAAAGTGCTCAATTTGCTTCCGTGACTGACAGAGCTTTGCTCCTATGTTGCCTGAAATTTTTAAAATTTGCGCAACAAAATTTCTCCCGAAATGGCCAAAGACTCTGCAACCCTCCCATTTAAAATAAGAGAGATGTGGGACAACTTTGGGAGGAGTTAGGATGTGACTGATTGGTGACAAAAAGAAAATCTGACGTTTTGGGTGCAAGACAGAATTCTAAATAAAACGAGGAGACATTGAAAACAAATGAAGACACTTGATTGAATTGGAAAAAGATAATTTGCACAACATTCACACAACATTGAACAAAGGTCACTTTAAAGTTTTATCATATAGAAAAGTGTCATAGCTGATTTGTTTTTGCAGTTTTGTGTCTTGTATCAGATACTGACCCAGGGAAACAGACTGTGACAAGTGGCGAACAGCCTTTGCGAGGGGCTTTCCAAAATGTCTTGAAACATTTAAAAAAAACTTATGAAACACATGTCTTTTATATCCAGGGTTCAAATTACACACAGGCTTCTGGGGGAGCCCTGTTAGCCACGCGTGGTGGAGGGGTCTGTCTGACCAACATCCGATCACCTCCGTTAATACTTGTGGGAGGGGTCCATTTGATCACCTCCAAAATAATGCTGTAAGAGTGGAAGGGGGTGTGACGGTACACACTGAAAGCTTGAAAGAAGTCCCAGTACTCTGAGAGTCCATAGAAATAATGCAATTTAAGGTGAAACTGGATTATTTTTGGGCTCCCCTTTGGTGTTTCCATTGAGGGATTCTGGGGGAGCTCATGACCCTTTCGGGGAGCCATGCACCCCTTAGCTCCCCTGTAACCAGCTCCGGTGGCCTAGTGGTAGAGTGTCCGCCCTGGGACTGGGAGATTGGAGTTCGAATCCCGGTCGGGTCATACCAAAGACTTTGAAAAATGGGGCCCAATGCCTCCTCGCTTGACTCTCAGCACTAAGGGGTTGGATTGGGGGGTTAAACCACCAAATAGTTCCCGAGCGCGGCCACAGCTGCAGCTCACCGCTCTCCACCACGGGGATGGGTCAAATGCAGAGATGTAATTTCACCAGTGTGTGATGATGACTTGGGACTTTAACTTGAACCCTGGTTATATCCAAGAGTCAGAAAGTGCAGGAAATGTGAGACAACTTTGAGAAGTGTTGGTGAACTACGAAACAAATTTATGACTTATTGGAGATAAAAAGAGAGGGTCTGAAATTCTTGGTGCTCTAAACTTGTTAATGAAATGAGGTAAATTCTGAATTATTTTTTTTTTTTGGGGGGGGGGGGGGGGGGGGGTTGAATCTCTTATTATTTACTGTATGGATCCCCATTAGCTGTCAAAAACCTGACAGCTACTCTTTCTGGGGAGCTCCTAAATACTTTAAAATCACAATACATTTATAAGTTGCACTCAAGAACATCTAGTAATTCTTTATGCTATTCTTACTACAAAAAGAACAGTACTAACGTTAAAATTATAAACGGACCGGATTTTAAAATCAAAATGTAATTCACATAAATAAATATTCCCAATAATCAAGCCAACATACAACTCTCCTTAAACATATGAATAAAAAGATGAGACAAACACAAACTTTTTAAAAAGTAGCTTTAGCAGCAGCTTCAGTCACCACAGATGGGAGCCCTTTCTATATTGCTGTTGCTCTAAACTATAAATCTCGCACAGCATTGACAAGAGTGTTGAAATATCAGGATTTATTTTGATATACACCAAGTGTCATGAAAACTAATTCAGTCTGATGTTGCAAAACATTTGAGACAAAATTCAGGAGTTTTTTTTTTTTGAGCAAATTGCATTTAAAATGAGGATGATTTGCAACCAGATTGCACACACTACAGAGCGTCTTCTACTCGTGACGTAGTATGCACTCAAGATTTTCTAGAAGTTTCCATACCTGAACAAAAATAACTAAAAGCTGTAATTGAATTGGATCAAAAAATGCAAATATATAAACAAAAGATAAAATGCTGCTTCCAGATGTTTTATCTTTAGTTTCAAAACTATAACAGTATAGCTAAAATATTTCCAGGGTGCAATATGTGCATTTCTGATAATTATGACACTTTATAAATGAATTGTCAAGAACATTTTGACATCATTCACAATTTGCTTGCGGTTATGTAAATCAAACTTTTTGCAAATGTATTCTACGTATCAGTTCATTGTCCAACTGAAAATGTGCATCGTTTGCATCTCCAATTAGTCTCCAACAGTCAAGGTCAGTGAGATGCTAGCTTTAGGGTTACATGATCTAATTTAAACATGAACACAAACAGAAACTTTTAGATAAATGTTAGACCTAATCCACACAGCAGGATTTAAAAATTGTTGGCTGATTTTTAAAACCCGAGACCCCACATGTGGCAATAAAAAAATCACGGATATAACGGTTTTGGTCCTACAGTTTGTTGCATGTGTCCACACGGCAAAACTACAGAGAACTGATTTCACTCACAAACATTCCTTGAATAGAAATCTCAAAATCAAACGTTACTTCCAAGTAAACATGTTAGAGCCCTGCATGGGATTATTTTAATTCTGCTCCAACTGAGTTTATGAACATCATCGCCCACTCCCACTGTTTCTCTTTCAATTCCCATCCAAACCCAACCAAAGTCCAACTAAAATGAACGCTTATACGCCCCTGTTCAATTAGTCTGATTGACCATGGCACACCTCTGCTGTTTCTGATCATTTTGAATGTTTTCCATACATGTCATTTTTTTCTTTAGATTCATATTATCCAGCCTTAATTTTGTTAGCTGCCTCAGTTTCTTCCTCCATCTTCTGAGGATTCAGGACCAACTGTTTTTCCTAGCCGCCCGCTTCTGTCCAATGCAACCTCAAAGCCGCCTGCTCCCCAACACTTGCATTTGGTCCCATGGGATTTCAGTCCCATTGCAGGGCTCTTCTATGTGTCCCATTAAACAGGCAGCATGCTCTATTGTCCTCACCAAACCAACATGTTGAATATCCCCAATTTGTGATCGAAGCAGTCCGGACATTCTTCAAACCAGAGCACTCCTAACACAACACACACTGCAGGAATTTCTGATAAGATCATCTTTGGGCAATAAGGCGCGTCTGTAAGATGGTCAGAAGACAAAACAATTTGAAGAATTGTGTCAAAAATTGGCTTAATTTTCTTGCCGTGTGAGCCTGGCCTTACATGGCGCTTCTGAGGTTGCGATCTGAAATGTTTTGTTTTTTTTGTTGCTTCACTTTGTTTCAGGTGGACAAAGGGTCCATGTAGGTCGAAAACCTTTTGTTACGGTTTGAGCGTTGTTTGAAACATGACTGATCTAAACAATTCCCCGCCCCTTTTACTGAGTATACATACACACATTCTATATAATGACTTGTACTTAAAAGAACTGCTGGTGCTAATAGAGCTGTCAGCTTTCTGTTAGCAAGGTAGTTAAACAATAAGTGATCTTAATTCTTTTATTGTGGTTTGATTTCAAACTTTGATGCTTTGTATTTTTATTGCTCTGTGCATTTCTGTATTAGCAGTCCTGCAAGGTGAACCGTAGAGTATTTGTTACTTTACCTCTTAGTTTACTCAAGCTGACCATTTGGTGCTGGTGGGGATTTTGCAGGTCTGTCTGTGGGAAGTGACTGAACCTTTATTTGCAATGATCACATCAAGAAGTGGACATTAAAATGGGGACCACTTTATGAGGCGAGATGCGACCTTCCCTCTACGTTGGCTGAGTATAGACGTGGGTCTACCTGCTGCTCTGTGTGGGCGAGCGTGGATGTTTATGTACGAGTGTGTTATAAAACGAGAAGCAGCATTAGGACAAAAAAGATGCAAATCAAAATGTTACACAGAAGGGTAAAGTTTTAAGTGACTCAACTCAACAAACAATAAATGTGATTTAAATTTCTGACTCCTCTGTTTTGTACCATTACGGAGCATTACACCAGTATTGCCACTAGGGGGTGATACAACACAATCACTGCTTTTAGAGTTGATTTAGAAGCAAACTGGACAGGCATGGAGGAAAAGGCTGATGAATTATATAAACTATAGACTACAAATCATAAGAAAACTAAATGTATTGCTGTTGTGTAAAAGAAACCACTGGTAATAAATTATTTGAGGATTTTAAACATTTGTGGATACATCATTTTAAAAACAAGTTCAGTTTTCCTTTTCCAGAGCCTTTAAAGCATATTTCTGGATCATAATTTAATCTAAATGAATTTGTTCTTTCCAGCCCTAAATATTGGTGTCCTTCAGTTGAAGCTCCAATACAATAATACTTTAGTCAGTTTTATGATATATAAGTTAACATTTTGGGATTTTCTTTAACAAAAAGTCACAAACAATTGCTGTCAATGTTAATAAAAGTTTAAACTTTTTTAAACACAAATTACACTTAGTAACAAATAATTTACACATCTTCACACAGAAACTATATTTCATGTTGTCTACTTTAAACTTGTCTTTATTTAGAGAGACAAGCTTTAGTTTTTTTTCTTAAATCCATTTAGTTTTGACCAACTAATTGTTGAAAATCAATGTTTCTATTTATTTTTTAGGTTTCTGCCTGCTATTTTTGTTTTTCTTTCTTCTTATGGCCCTTCTACAGATCTACAGTCATTGTTGGTAAACATTCTTAACATATTCAAGCCAAATGAGCTGAGTCAGGACATTTCCATCCTCTTACACTGATTCCTAAGTTATACAGCTGCGTCAAAGCAATAGTTTGGATCTTTAGAAAACAAAGTCTGTGGAAAAGTCACCAACATTCGAGCCAACAGCTAGTATACAGGGCCGAGAGGCCAAAGTGGATGGCTGCTATCTTGGGACTTGACTTGTAAATTACATGTCAGGACTTTACTCAGCTCGAGTGAAAAGACTTACTTTTTAATTCTGAATTTGTTCCCCCTCTGCAAAAAAGCAGTTGGTTTACAGCAGTGTGTTTTATTGAATATGTTCTGTAAAATTGTGTTTTTGAATCAGTTGAAATTTGTTGCATATTTTTTTTATTTACTTCTTCTTTAGTCATTTAACTGAAAACTGCCTGAAATCAAAAGTACTGTTCCATTATTTTAGTAGCACTGCTGTTTGAGAACATCTATGGGATGATGAGAGGATACGAATGACAAAAAATAGTCCCGTTGTAATGTGACGTTGTTATTTTTTTCTCTTTGTTTGTGAGATGTAAATTAGCCATGCTTTCAGAGGCTAATCCTTTTGTGAGGCTAAACGGCGCAGATAAAGCGCCCCCGAAACTAGCCAGAACTACCTTTCTGAATCACTTCTCCCCTGAAAATCTCTGAGCAGGGGTGTGTGTGAAATGGGTCAAAGTTTACAGAGCACTGGGTGGGTGAAGAAACACATAAAACTTAATGTCTAAAAAAGCGAACTTTTCCTTTAAGGTGAGTGAGTGTATAATCGGTGACAGAACGGTACGTGATCACTACCGCTGGACGAACATTTAGAAATAATTACAAACCCTGGGAGAGCTAAAACATGCACAAACAAAACATATTAAAGTTGTAATTATAAGGGCGATAGGATGATCATTATGTCTGCATCCAGTCTGAATCCTTTGTCTCTAAGCTCTCGTGATTCAGAAAACTCCTGATGTGGGCTCTGGTTTGATGCCTATTGTGGTCTGATATTCTTTTTATTTTATTAGTTACTTCAGATAAATAGTTTCTTTATTTGTTTTGAGGCTCCACCATAATAAACATGTTACAATAAATAAATGCTAACCAGGTATAGCTCTGTCCTGGTGTAAACATGGATTGCTGTAAATCATTACTGCTTCACGCAAAATACGTTACTTCAAGGGAGCAGTCCAGATACTCTGGAGCATTCTGGCCACAGGGAGCGGAGGGGGCTGTGAGACATTTCATCAACCTTGTAAAGGGTCATTGTAGCACATACTGGCTCAAGAACATGATGTTGCACAGTATGGCTTTATCTTTGCCTTTTTATTTTATTTCTTACATCTAATTTTATTTGTGTATTTAAATTTGATTTTAAAATCTGCTGTTTCATGTCACGTTGATTTGAATTGTTTATGTTCTTCTTGCACCTGGAAAGCACACAATTACTTCTGTGAATGAAATGTGCTATGCAAATAAAGCTGCCTTGCCTGCTTTAAAAAAATAAAAAAATGCATCACCACTCCGTCTAAACCTTTAGAGCTTAGCAATTTTGGAAAACCAGTTAACTTAAAAAAATTTTTTTATGTCTCTTAAAGGAGTCATCACCTATAATACCGTGGATATCTACGTCCTATTTTAGTCTTTTAGGCCATTAAAATAAATTGTATTGGAAAAATAAATTAAAAATGTGCTTTTCTGATCCTTTTTTGTAAAGGGCATATTTTCTCGCGAGATCACACGCGATATTTCAGCTGTCTGATGCGCGCAGGACTGAGGGGCGCGTTGATTGGTGGAAGGAAGCAGGAAGCAGCTTCAGCATCTTGCTCCAAAATAACAAAAGTTATAACTGAACCCGACCTGGCAGTGACCTACGGAATCCAAACGTACGAGCCTCACCTCGTGCGTAATGGCTTCCTCACTTGTTGAGTTTTTTTTTCAGCGAAGCGCCGCAAACCGGAAGATGATGGGACGCAGCATTGGAGATCTGTAAACAGTCTGGATGGGACAAAGCAAGCTAAACAGCCTGGCATCGGCTCATCATGCTGTTGTGAAGATCGAATACACAAACCGAGTGGACTTGTTTTTTCCCCGATTCTGGTGAATTTTTTTTTTTGGTGGGCGCATTTTTATTATTTTATTTTTTTTATGTTAGTTCTTGTGAATGGTTTTTATCTTGAGAGGCGCTATATAAACGGTTGTTTTTTTCATCATTTTGCAGTCACTTTTTCAGATGCGCTAACCACATATCACCACTAGGGAACGCCAAATTACCATTCCTATGCGTCACACAATTTGAAATCTACAGACCGGTCCAGGAGCACTTAGCTACAAAGTTGTTCCAAAAACATGCTTCATATTCACCAATATATGCAAACCTCACACACACTAAACAGGAAGAGGCTCTTTTAAACGATAGAATCCACGTTTTCTACCTCAACACCACCCAATGACTGCTAAATGAAAAGCAAAACAAAGCTATTTTCATGAAGTCAAAAGCTAAATTCTGTCTTACCTTGCTGGTCAAAATAATCCATCTTATAGTAAAAAATCCACTTGGTTCGTAGAATCCAATGATAAAAAGATGAAACTACTAGTTTTCTCCATAGTCAACGTTAGCAGCGGCTCCACAACAACAAAGGACGGTGAACTAGCCTGTGGAGAAATTTCCGGTTCTGTCTGGGCTGGGTGAGCTGACCAATCAGCATCCTCCTCCTGATCTGAGCAGACTCCCCCCGTTTGCTTGCGATCGCAACCATATGCGCCCAAAAGCTCTCCTATTCGTTGGGGATCCAGCGCGCATGCACCAGTTAGCCCATATTAAGTCAATGGTAAAGATTGCTGCGCCCGCGAGAGGACACGTGACAGGAAGTACGTCGACGTTTCGGCCGTGTTAAAAGTATTAACTTTATTAAACTACAATTAAATGCAGATTACACACAGCACTTACAGCCCATATGGTGTATAGATCGTTTAGTTAGCGCCCCCTATGGACGAGCCGCCACTGGGTAAGACATAATTTATGCGTTTCACGTTATGAAATGAGCTTTGTTGTGCTGGTTTGTTCGCTGTTGGCCTCATATTTGGTTATACCTGGCCATTGTGATGACATATAGGCCCGAGCTCAAGTTCTCGTTTTGGAGTGCGCGTGCTCGTGGGGTGCATGTGAGCTGGTTGAAGAAGGCAAGAATAAACAAACACGTCAATGTTTAATATTGGCTTCTCAGCCAGTGAAAGATTATTAGGAAGCCATTATAGACATTTATTCAAGTGCAAAAGTGAAAATTTCAGGTAATGACTCCTTTAACAATGTTCTAACATAGTATAGCTATAAATATAATGTGGAGATAAAAAATAAAAAAATGAATAAAGTGCTTCTCTTGCATTTGTCTAAAATCCTCCACCAATAACACGTTTTGAACCAAAACCAACCACTGGACCATCCGGTTGTTGGTCTCGCCGAACTGCTGCACTTCCCTGGGTCCTCCACTCATTACACACTCATGTATTTATCAACAGAACACCACTGGTGTGAGAGGTTCTCCGCTCAATAATATCAGAGAAGGAGAAACAGCCGGCTGCTACCACTTCAACTTTAGGACAAACTACCAGAGTCCCAAAAAAAAAAACACTGTTTGAAGTCACGGACAACAAAAGACGTTTGGTCCAAGAAAACAGTGACTGGTGTTTAGCGCTCTCTTGTTTCCTCTGGCAACATGGGTTATTGTTTCCGCTGGACACAGATCCAGGGAAAATAGCTGAGGGGAGGGATGAGTGTTTTGTGACCGTGCTTGCATTCAAAACCTAGCTAGTTTGCAGATTCGCTATATAGGAACTTCAACTTCCACACCATGACAAAAGTGAAGGAAAAAAAATTTGGAATTCATTATTCAAAGTTTTAAAGGAACTAGAGGCAGGATCTTTAAAAAATCTGTAAAAAATTAAACATGTATGTTCATTTTTTCAAAGCTAATGGGTGATGAAGCGTTATAAACCTAAAAGAATGAGGCCACCCATGTATCGTTCCATTTTCTTGAACAGGCTGTTTGCTGCAAAATGCGCTGCAGTTCGGTCACGAATTTCCCGCGCTGCCCTACGGATGTGGCGTCAATTGACACTGCTTGCGCGTTCACGACAGCTTCAAAACAGAAAGAAAATGTGTTCGACACTGCAGATCGGTAGGTGGCGCTAATGCACCTTAAGTTGCTTGCCAACCGCCAAACTCCTAAAGAAGAACTGTGGGAATGGATTCTACTGCAACCAGCAAACGACCAAGCGTGGCACAAAGGAAGTTTATTCAGCGGCATCTCGTGAGTCAAAAACCAAATATGGTAAAAGACAGGCAGGGACCCGAATCTATATCGGATACGTGATTGACGAATGGAGGCTGCTTCAACTATATCTGGGACTCAAAAAGGATGCTGCCATGGCTCATTTCCTAGTGAGCAGGTAAGAAACATTATAGGTTGTGTTTAGAGATGATGACAATGATCTGACCTCACCGATGACTCAGAGAGAGCTAGCGTGCAGTAGCATTAGCTGTGATCATGCTACAGTAGTAGCATTAGCTGTGATCAGGGCTGCAGCGTGGATTGCTTCGCCGCAATATTGTCCGTGAGAGCGGCGGGGAGTTGCCTTTTCAGCGTGAGATATTGGAGGTGTGGCGTGAGAGCGTGTGAAGAGGGTCAGGTAATGGTATTTTTGTGTTTGTGTAACATAGCCGTCTGTGCACGCTCCCGTGCTGGGCTGTAGTTACTCGCAGAGCCGGGCGCGTCGCTCGTGAGCATCGTTTCTTTTTTCCTGCCTCTAGTTCCTTTAAGACACAGTGTTTTCTTTTTTAGTTTAGTATTTTTTATAGATATAATAAATGACTAAATGCATTGTCTAAAATGGTAAAAGAGTTAAACAAGCCAGTCCCTACAAGGAGCAGCAGCTTTTTTCAGTTAAATTGTTGCAGCTTCGATTCAGGAAGGTTATCAGTTCAAGTCTGGTTGTTTACATTTTGTAATTATTCAAAAACAAAATAAAATAAGGACACGTGTGTCAATGAAAGTAGAACATGTTCTTGAAGTTTTATCAGAGGATGTTCTGCTACATTTTAATGTTGCAGAGTTTCAGCTTCCAAGCACCATCATACATTGGTGATCTTCTCAGTCCCTACACCCCCAGCAGGTCCCTGAGGTCCAGTGATCAAAGCCTACTGGTTGTGCAGCGCACCAGGCTAAAGACCAAAGGTGACAGATCATTTGCTGCTGTGGCCCCCAGACTCTGGAACTCTCTCCCCCTGAGCCTGAGACCAGTGGATATCTGCGGTCTCGGAGTGGCAGGTGCGGGAAATCTTTCTCCCGGCTGTTTGCTTCAGTCCCGGCGTTTCTGCTGTGGGGCTGGAGCTCAGCGGCACCGTGCGCATTGCAGCTCTCGTACCTGGGGCTGGACGTTTTTGCATCTGTTGGCTCGCTCAGGCTGCCTGGTGGGGTCTGGGCCCCTGGGCTCCGTCGGGTCTCCGCTGGGGTTGGGCGCCCTTGGGTACCGGGCCGCTGGGTTCCAAGCTCGATCTACCCTCGTTTGAGTGGTTTTGGGCGGGCCTGGGGGTTTGCCTTTGTTATCTCCTGGGCCTCTGGCATGGCTGCTGGTTGCCCCCCCTGGGGAGAGCCTCTGTGCCTATCAGGGGGGTGGGGCTGCTATGGTTTCGGTCTCTCTGGGGTCCCCGCGCTCTGGGGAGACCTCGGGATCTTTGGGCTTGGATCTCCTCCATCCTCCATGGGTCTTTGGGGGCAGGTCTGTGGCCTCTCACACTCACTATTGGACATTCCTCTAGAGCAGTGTTTCTCAACCCTGGTCCTCAGCGTCCCCCCGCCCTGCATGTTTTCCATGTTGCCCTTTCAAACACCAGTGTTTCCCTGCTGCCACACACCTGACACAAATGAGTGAGTGATTAACAGGTTTCTGCAGCCATGTGCTGAAGCAGAGACATGGAAAACATGCAGGGCAGGGGGGCGCTGAAGACCAGGGTTGAGAAACCCTGCTCTAGAGAAACCTTACATACACAAACGCGTGTACACAACACAGGTGCTCACATGGTGCTCTCACAACTATGGGCTTGGGTGTTTTTAACACATAACCTAAGGCTGTGGTTGGCACTATATGCACTAGGATTTATTACCGTGTGCTTTTCAGCAAAAATTGCTACTGTTATACATCCTCATGTTGTTGGTGCAGTGATGTCTTGGTTCTGTTGTATTTTTGTGTCCCTTTTTTTCTCTTTTTCTGCAGGTCTAGAAGCAGATTCTTTTGCATTCTTTATTGTTAATTTTTGTGAACCCCCCCCCCACACACACACCTCTTCCTTCTCTTTCCCCGCTTTCTCTTATTATTTAAAACAACCAAAAGCATTTCTAATAAAGTTTTGGTAAAAAAAAATAAAATAATATTTCTGTGCTTTATTTCGCTGGTTGAATGGGGGTAAAGGCTGCGCATTTAGCATAACACTGCCTGGTCAAAATGAGGTGAAATATAACGTGTTGGAAGGGCTGGGAGACACACAGCCACAACCGCAGCAGCATCAGCCCTGCTGAACTCTGACCACTGGGGAGGGGAACGGCCCTGCTGCTCCGCCACCTCACCGCAGCCAGATCCAAAGCCCCGCGGCACCGCTAGCCCCACTGATCGACGACCGCAGAGGAGGAGCAGAGTGTGGGCTCATGCTGCCTGAATTTGATTGCTGCAGTCTGAGGCTGTGCTCGTCACCTGTGAAGCTCTTTGAGTTGATTATGCTTCACTTTGAACTTTCACTCAACCGCGTTTTTCTCACTAAAAGTGCCCGTTAGCATGTAGCTAATGTTCCGCTGATCTCCGACTGTGGCAGAGGAGCGGAGCATGAGCTCACGTAAGCAGCCAGGGTGCCTGTGTTGCCGGCATCCTTGTGTTTGCTTGCCTCCTTGTTGCTCCTGCATTTTTTTGTTCCTGCTCCAGACCACGGCTACTTTAATAAACACTTTTCATTTTTTCAACCATACCTGGCTGCCTCCTGGATTACCTGCATTTTGGGTCCTATAACAACCTCCACTCCATGACACAATGTCAGATTCCTGTTGGTCACAGGTGCCTTTTATTGGTTTTAGCACCAATTATGCGAAAAGGCTGTTTTTCCACCAACATAATTATTTATTGGCTAAAATAATTGGTGGATGAAGAACATGTGTGGACGACTGAGGCAACCAATGTTGTGGTTCCCCCGTTCTATCACTAGATGCTGTTTGTATGCATGGTGTGAGATTTTCTTATATTTAGGAACATTTTCACGCACAAGTACAAAATGATGAATACCACACAATGCATGAATTAGTTCCTACGCATATATCTGTGTGTAAGTACGGTTGATAAATGAGGTCCCAGGAGCATCATTTATAGATTCTGTCAGTGACTTTTATATTAAACCAGTTTATAAAAGAACAGGGAAATTGGTGAGTGGCTGGGGTGTGTTTGATTGTTTTTTTCAACAGATTTTTGTGGTTGCTTAGGTTAATTGTGGCTTAAACTGGTTTTAAACTGGAGGGTTTCTCTTTATTTTTCAGAGACTGTCTTTGTGTATTCAAAGTAAAGAGACTCAATTCTGTTCTGCCTGTGTGGTATGTGAGGTTCACAGAACCTCATTTCCAAAGAGCTGAATTATTCATTTAAACAGATGATGTCTGCTAGTTTTCATCCTGCCTTATGATGTTTCCATGTTTCATCCTTAATGTTTATTTTTGGACCTCCAGAGATGCTAATTGAAGAAAACAAAAACAGGAAAGGTCCCATTTCTGTAAGGAGATTGTATCTCTTGACCCCAGTGGTGCCATATGAATGTCAAAACTGGACCTATTGCTACTTGTAAACCAGACAATGCACCAAAAAGGCTCAAAAGTAAATAAACAAACTACCATTGTTTTAAATAGAATAGAATGCCTTTTATTGTCACTATATGCAAGTACAATGAGATTAAAAGCAGCTCCTTCAGTGCCGTCAAACATAAACAATAAACAAATGATGCAAAGTTGCACTATAGTGTGATGCCAAATTTCTACAACTTAATGTTGGCAAAACACAAGAGCTAATTATTGATTTCAGAAAGAATAAATCAACTGTCTCTCCAGTGGTCAACAAAGGTCAACCTATTGAAATTGTGGAGACACAAATATTTAGGGGTGTACCTTGACAGCAAGCTAAACTGGAAAAGAAACAATGATGTTGTTGTTAAAAAGGCCCAGTCCAGACTGTTTTTCCTGAGGATGCTGAGATCCTTTGACGTAAGCAGTAGGCTCCTGAATGTGTTTTATCAGGGGATCATGGCCGGTGTGTTGTTTTATGCTATTTTGTGTTTGGGTAGGAGCCTCACTGTTGAGGACAAAAATAGAATCAACAAACTAATCAAGAGATCTGGCTCAGTGGTCGGACAAGGTCTGGACTCAGTCGACATTATCATGGATAAAAGGATGATGAGCAAACTTAAGACTGTCCTGTCTCTCGAGGATCACCCTCTTCACAATGTTTTTAATGAACTTAGGAGCTCTTTCAGTGGGCGAATGTTAATGCCCCGTTGTTCTACTGAACGTTTTAGAAACTCTTTTATTCCTGCTGCAGTGCGGTTTTATAACGAGCACTACGTGTGATTTTATATTTGGTATTGATATTATAGTTCTTGTGGTTTATAGCAGAGACAAGTGAATGTGAATTTTTTTCTACATCTCCATGGCAACTGAATTTCCCCCTTGGGGATTAATAAAGCATACCATGTACATATTGGATATTGCAGTTATTGTCAATAGAATAGAATAGAATAGACTTTATTGATCCCACAGTGGGGAAATTCAATTGCCACAGCAGCACCATCACTCAAAGGGTAATTAGAAGAAATAGTCAGGGGGCCAAAGTCTCAAAAATGGGTTGAACCTGACATGGTCTGCCATACTTTTAAATTGTGTTTTTTCTGTTAACTTAGACCCTAAGGACCGATAATTGGAGGGTCTGCTCTGCTGGAAATATTGCGAAAAAAATTTTTTGTGGCCATTTTAGTGTATGAACCCTGCATTTTTATCAGAAAAATGTAAAAAACAAATTTTTTTCTCTCAAATTCTCAGTGGGATGTAGAGTGGGGCCGGGTCTGCTCTGCCCTTCCTGAAGTCCAGGATGAGTTATTTGGTTTTTGTGGTGTTCAACTGGCCCAAACCCGCTTTATGCCGCCATCATGTAATCTTTTGTAAAAATGACACTATTGCACCACATTACCGCCACGGTCTGACCACTTATGAACGACCAAACGCTCCCTGATGCCGCATCGGCAATGCAGCAAATTGGCAACATTGTTTTATAAAAGAGGCTAGAGTGATATTTGAGAAGTGAAACAAAGTTTATAGGATTTACAGAAAGGGTGCAATAATTGTTTAAACAAAATTAGGCAGGTGCATACATTTGGGCACCACAAAATAGAAATGAACTCAATATTTAGTAGATCTTCACTTCCTATAGCTTCCACTAAGAGTCTGGATTCTGGTTGAAGGTATTTTGGACCATTCTTCTTTACAAAACATCTCTAGTTCATTCAGGTTTAATGGCTTCCGAGCATAGACAGCTCTCTTTAACTCACCATAGATTTTCAATAATATTCAGGTCTGGGGACTGAGATGGCCGTTCCAGAACGTTGTACTTGTTCCTCTGCATGAATGCTTTAGTAGATGTTGAGCAGTGTTTAGGGTTGTTGTCTTGCTAAAAGATCCAGCCCTGGTGCAGCTTCAGCTTTGTCACTGATTTCTGGACATTGGTTTCCAGAATCTGCTGATAATGAGTGGAATCCATGTGTCCATCAACTTTAACAAGATTCCCAGTCCCTGCACTGGCCACAGCCCCACAGCATGATCCCTGTCGTGAGTCAAGATGGGTGAGTCCATGAATGTTATGTGACAGTGTGACGTAGATCTGTCAGGCTTTTAAAAGCCTAGTGTTTTTTTACACTGACAGGCCAAAATCAAGTAGGCATAATAAAGCTTTTAGTAACAGGTAAGGAGTACAATGCACAGATAATTGCATGAAAATGTAAAGCGCACAAGTAAAAAGTCACATGACACCAGCGGTCCACCGGATGCATATTTGTTGCGTAACATCTGTGAAGTGCAATAGCCGTTGTTTTAGTCAATGGGTTTGTTTCCACCGTGCACAGAGCAGCGTATCTCGATGTGGCATATTCTCTAAATAGTCTAAATTTACAATCTGTATATATTTTCATACACTATGCCTCCAGAACACGTCAAAGAAATACTCTAAATACTGATGCCACTGAGTTCTATTGTCTGCATCATGTAGTTGAGTGAATTCTGACTGACCTCTACAAATCTCCAGTCTGCAATCCCCAGAGGAGTGGAATGAGAAAACACTTTAGCATCTCATTAGTGCTCTTTAATAGCTTCAAATGGGACTTGTTCCACAGAGAGTTTCACATTCTGGGAACTCTCAGTCACCAAGTGTTCCCTTTCTTTTTCTTTCTGAAAATTAGCTTCTAATGAACTTAAGCACGGCCCCTGTTCAAGCTGCTGTTGACTTTATTCTGTCAGACCAATCGTGTCCTTGTTGACCCAGCTGAGTTTTCCTTCATACATAAGGTCATGTGTTTTTATTGTTTTTGTTTCCTGAAATAATTCAAATATGTTTTTTAATAAATTTAATTTAATTAAATATTTTTAGACAAACAAATGTCACAGGTGAAAGGTTAGAGCTTCATGACTGTGATATAGCTGGCTCAATAACACCACACTGTCAGAGCCTTGGAGACAGATTACTTTACAGTTTGTAGTTCTGAATTTCATCTGTGATGCATAAGCTAAACGACATCCTCTGAAGAAAAAAAATGTCATTAAAATTCCAGCAATTTTCATGCCAAAAACAATCAAAGGAAAATGATTAATTTAAGCCTTCTCTCCTAAAACAGTCATTCCTGAGGCGTAAGGTACTTCCCTAGTTGGATCAACAGCTTCACAACACCTCACCAAGTCAGGATTTAAGGTTTAAAAAGAGTCAGCGGTCTCTCGCAAAATAATTGCCCTGAAAAAAATGTCCCAGCCATCATTGATCTGTTTGAATGTTTTGTGAAGCCTAAGAATGCATGAAGAAGACGAGTCCTCCCACAGCTGCTTCACGGATAACAAAACAAGAAGCTGCCAGAAATGCTCTGAGGGAAAGCCATCAATTTCTGAAAACCAGAGTAATAAGTTTAAGTAATACGTTTTGTTTTTCTTTTCTTGCGTCTAAACATTTTTTGAAGTTTGTTTATTTTTATGTCTTCCTCCTACCCAGTGACGGTAGATGGTCACCCTTCCTGAAGCAGCTTGAGATCACTTCCTGTTAAGAAGGGTCATGGACCTTCCATCTATGGCAGGACGAAGGTTTGAATCAAAGCTTGGCTACGCTTTATGGGCTGGTAATATGTGATCAACCATAAAATACTGAACTGAACTCTCAATGGACACATTTGTAAACTAGTGTTCATCATATCACCACAACTGTATTAAGGAGTGTCTAATAGTGCTGTAGACATGTGTGATCATTTTTTGGGCATTGTAGTGCATCTTATTTAAAATGCAATAATTCAGACTAAAACCGTCATTATTGCGCCCTCTTCAGGTTAAAACTGCACTACATTGATTTTGAATCAGCCAAAGTTGACATGGCATTCCAACTATTTACCTCTGTTATGTTTAACAGTCATCAACATTTTCTTCCTGTTTCTTCTTCTTGTGTTTATTATCAGTTGGCAAACAAACCGAGCTGTGCTCTTCTTCATGTTCATGAACTTTGTTATAGCGCCTCCTCTGTAACCAGGTGGACTACAAATGACTACGCAGGCACTCTGAGAGCATTCTTTTATTATTATTTTTTTAAATACAAAGTATAAAAATACTGATGTCTGGACGGTGGTGTAGATATGATGGTAGATATGACCTTCACCACAATTTTCTAAAACCTAAAAAAATTAATTATCAGTGTTACAATCAGTGGAACCCCACCTCTCCCTGGGTTGCCACCTTATCGTGGTGGAGGGGTTTGAGTGTCCCAATGATCCTAGGAGCTAAGTTGTCTGAGGCTTTATGCCTCTGGTAGGGTCACCCATGGCAAACAGGTCCTAGGTGAGGGATCAGACAAAGCGCAGCCCAAAATACCCCTTATGATGAGTTCAATAAATGGAACCAGTGTTCCCTCGCCCGGACGCGGGTCACCGGGGCCCCCCTCTGGAGCCAGGCCTGGAGTTGGGGCACGCTGGCGAGCGCCTGGTGGCCGGGCTTTCACCCATGGAGCCCGGCCGGGCATAGCCCGAAGAGGAGACGTGGGTCCCCCTTCCCATGGGCCCACCACCCGTGGGAGGGGCCAAAGGGGTCGGGTGCAATGTGGAAAGGGCGGTAGCCGAAGGCGGGGACCTTGACGGTCTGATCCTCGGCTACAGAAGCTGGCTCTTGGTACGTGGAATGTCACCTCTCTGGTGGGGAAAGAGCCGGAGTTGGTGTGTGAGGTTGAGAGGTTCCGACTAGATATAGTTGGACTCACCTCAACGCATGGCTCTGGCTCTGGAACCAGTTTCCTCGAGAGGGGTTGGACTCTCTACCACTCTGGAGTTGCTCCCACTGAGAGGCGTCGAGCAGGGGTGGGCATACTTCTTGCCCCCCATCTTGGTGCCTGTACGTTGGGGTTTACCCCGGTGAACGAGAGGGTAGCCTCCCTCCATCTTCGGGTGGGGGGACGGGTCCTGACTGTGGTTTGTGCTTATGCACCAAACTGCAGCTCAGACTACCCACCCTTTTTGGAGTCCCTGGAGGGGGTGCTGGAAAGCGCTCCTTCGAGTGACTCCCTCGTTCTGCTGGGGGACTTCAATGCTCACGTGGGCAACGACAGTGAGACCTGGAGAGGTGTGGTTGGGAGGAACGGCCCCCCTGATCTGAATCCGAGTGGTGTTCTGTTATTGGACTTCTGTGCTCATCATGGCTTGTCCATAACGAACACCATGTTCAAGCATAAAGGTGTCCATATGTGCTCTTGGCACCAGGATACCTTAGGCCGCAGGTCGATGATCGATTTTGTTGTCGTTTCATCTGATCTGCGGCCGCATGTCTTGGACACTCGGGTGAAGAGAGGGGCGGAGCTGTCAACTGACCACTACCTGGTGGTGAGTTGGCTTCGATGGTGGGGGAAGATGCCGGTCAGACCTGGCAGACCCAAACGTGTTGTGAGGGTCTGCTGGGAACGTCTGGCAGAGTCTCCTGTCAGAAGGAGCTTCAATTCCCACCTCCGACAGAACTTTGAACACGTCCCGGGGGAGGCGGGGGACATTGAGTCTGAATGGACCATGTTCCGTGACTCCATTGTCGAGGCGGCTGACCGTAGCTGTGGCCGCAGGGTGGCCGGTGCCTGTCGTGGCGGCAACCCCCGAACCCGCTGGTGGACACCGGCGGTTAGGGATGCTGTCAAGCTGAAGAAAGAGTCCTATCGGGTCCTTTTGGCCCGTGGGACTCCGGAGGCAGCTGATGGGTACCGGCAGTCCAAGCGGAATGCGGCTCGGGTGGTCGCGGAGGCAAAAACCCGGGCGTGGGAGGAGTTCGGTGAGACCATGGAACAAGACTTCCGTACGGCTTCGAGGAGATTCTGGTCCACCATCCGGCG